>VWZS01006232.1:1981309-2126732 GCA_013397075.1 Rhabdornis inornatus | reverse complement strand
TGGGGGGGGGGGGGATTGCAAAAAGAAGCAAGTAAGGGAGTGTGCAGTCTAAAAAGGAACTGGAAAAGAAGGTCTTTGGTTGTCTTGTATCACATTCTGTCATATGTTTTCCTCCCTTTCTAATAATCAATATCCTATCAAACTTGATGACGTTTGATGACCTAATGTATTAAACAGGCGAGCGGGGAGAGAGTGAACTTGGTCGTCTCTAGACCCCTGAAGTCACAGACAGTCAGCATTATCCGTGACACCGGGACTCACAACAGCAACTCACACCAACACCAGTCCCAGCAGCTGTTTCACAGCAGACCTAACTCACATAAGGTTGGTGCTTCTCCTTCTGAGAAGAAAAAATACTGGTTTGCTCATGTGGTGGTGTGTGTAGCAAGGCAAAACTAGAAGAAAGGATTATATATTTTTTTAAATCTAATTAATAAAAAAATGGTGATGACTTCCAAGTACTCAGGTCCTGCATCATGTCTGGAGTAGGAACAAAAGATACACAACAGGTTTTCTGTATGTTTTTGGATTTGCTGACTACAGTGAAAAAAACAAGTTCTGTGAGCTCATACAGCTGTAGTTGTTAGACCTTGTCTAAGACAGCGGGTGGTATTCCTGCATGGAAGGGCTGTCATTCAAGACCATTACAGTTTTTGTTGCTGCTGGGCTGGCTGCAGCCAGGAAAGAGGTGTGGTGCCTATCATCCAGCATATAAAGAGCATGTTGGAGGGATGTGTCATCTCCTTCATGAGTCAGCAGTCCTGGCTGCAAGGCTGCTGAGTACTGCAGGGTCTCAAGCAGGGAGAGAAAGGCAAAATGAAGAGACTTTCGTGATGTTAGTATCAAATTATTTGGAAGACATGCAAAAATAGAGCCTTTTTTGAGATGTTCTTGTAATTAGAAAAATATAGCTTGTCACTGTTAAGAAGTTGACTTTGTGAAATAATTGTTATGTTGACCATGTCAACAAATCCACCTTTCCACCTGTCCACTCTTATTTGCTTTACTGTTTAGCGTCATATACTTCTTTTGGGAAAACTAACACACGTTAAAAGTGGGGATCATTTCAGAAGAGAACAAATGAGGCTCTAGCAAAGTTGTTTTCCTCCTGAGGGACAAAGGTGAGGCTCCTGAGTACCATGGTTGTGGGTACAGGCCACAGCACTGGGCCATACCACACGATGATTAGTTTGTTGATGTCAGAGCTTGAAGCAAGTTTGCATGTGCCAGCATGAGCTGTGCTCTTACCACAGTTCCAAAGTTGATCCAGAGTTGGATGAGTGTATTTCCCTCACAGATCAGTGCTATCTGTGGGCTCTTTTAAAGTTGGAAGTGCCGTGTAACAGCAAGTGGACGTTTCTCATGTTTTATATAATTTCTCTTTCTCTCATTAACCTGTAGTTGGCTTTGAAGCCTTGTAGCTTAAAATATGTTTATATGATTGTATGGCAGCAGCCAGTCCTCAAGCCTGAAGCCTTAGAAATGAACTCTGTGTAAGCCGCAGTGTGTTTACATATAGCTACTTCCATGATCAATGTGTATATGAGGAGCAGAGCCAGTCAGAAAGAGCAGCATGACATTGGAGGTCAAAGAAGATGGCATTTTTCAAGAGAAGGCAGGAGAATATATACATATACACACTTTGAAGAATATTACTTCTTTCATTATTTTGGATTCCTTGCAAGTATTCTGTCAATTTAAGATGCTACCACAGGTGTATGTGCAATGGTTTGAATGTTTTACTTAATAGCCTGAGGAAAAGGCTTTGGCAAATAAAATTTACTTTGATTTAGATTTAGATGTTTTCTTTATTGGGCAGAACTAAATATAGGCTGAACATCATTCAGTTGTTGGAAAATTTTATATAGGATCTCTTCTTGTTTCAAGTCTTCATTATAATCATTAGGGAGGATGCCCAAGGTACCCATTACAAGCCATTAGCATCAATTGGCCTTAGTTTGTGCTCTGGGAGGTTCTACATGACAGCTGCAAAAGAGAACAGGATGCATAAGGGCTTTAAAGGGTATCTTACTGTCATCATGAAAACACATGTTTTCATTTCTTAGGAGCTTCTTTGTAGTTCTGGGGCAAATTCTACTGACAAATGAAGTATGCTGACGTTCACTGAGACATCAGAAGATTTGTATCTTGGCAAAAATGGTTTGTCTCCAGACATTTTGACCATATGGTTTTGTAGTGCAGTCCTAAAATTTAGCCTCTTCCAGTGTAGGATGTTAAAAAAAACTACAGTGAGATTTCAAACCAGGCCTTCATAAGCTTTCTATCTGTGTTTAAGTATCTACATCCGTGGGGTTTTTGTTGGTGATTTGGGGTTTTTTTTAAAGGGGGCAGGGATCTGACTTAGAAGAAATCCAGCCAAAGCTGGTTTCCACTATTTAGTCCTTTTAAACTGTTCTATTAAAGTGCCAAAACGTGGCTTTGGGGTGTATTTAGTTATTTTGTTCCAGTTTTTGGTTTTGGTTTGCTTGGTTTTTTTCCTTAATTTTCACAATGTTATTTATCCTTATTAAACAGGATCTCTCCCAGTGTGTTACATGCCAAGAAAAGCACATTACTGTGAAAAAAGAGCCACATGAATCTCTGGGAATGACAGTGGCAGGAGGCAGAGGCAGCAAAAGTGGCGAACTGCCCATCTTTGTGACAAGTGTGCAGCCTCACGGGTGTTTGGCAAGAGACGGCAGGATTAAACGAGGTGGGCTTTGGCTTCCCTGGTGGCTTGGCTACCTCTGGTTGCTTTTTGATCACTGCCTTCTCTGGAGTCAAGCGGTGTCCAAAAGTCTTCTCACAGATGTAGGAAAATGGTTACGGATGCTTTCCTTCATGATTTAGTAATGGAAATACAGTATTTAGTGTTGCACTTTCACCTTCTATGGGAAGGGGATGTTTACAGCATGATAGCAGGGGAAGTGGATAAGATCAGGAAATGTATGGTTAAATTCTTTAGAGCTGATGATAGTCCCCTGAGCTGGGGGTCTGCTGTTATGCAGACATATCCTGTTTTTGTGTTTAATTTAATGGGTTGTACCACATCTCTGTCCAAGGAATCTCTGCTCCCCAGTATAATATCTGAATGGCAGAGAAGCTGTGATGACAGGCCACAGCTCACCCACACAAAATTTG
The DNA here is from genome assembly GCA_013397075.1 of Rhabdornis inornatus. Lineage (NCBI taxonomy): Eukaryota > Metazoa > Chordata > Aves > Passeriformes > Rhabdornithidae > Rhabdornis > Rhabdornis inornatus. The sequence continues at coordinate 2,123,591 of VWZS01006232.1, read as the reverse complement.
CCTCAAAAGCTACATCAGTGTTAATCCTGGTTCCCAAAAGCTTTCTTATCCTCTGGGACAGCGTGAGTTTGCTGGTCTTCAGGGGTGCTGCAACACTTTTCCTTGTTCCTTGGCTTTGTAAAAGGGAGAATGAGGAGGTGGGGGTTAGGCTCAGCATAGGTGAAGGCAGTCCTGCATAATTGATAGCAAAGCATTTGATGATCAAAACATATTATGTCATATGTGAATCAGAGACTGCCTATGGGATCTCTGCAATTCACAGTTCACAGAATTACAGAATGTTTCAGGAAAGAAATTTAGGAAAAAACTTCACAGATTGTACACTTAAAAGAACAGTGTGGGAGCATCCTTCTATGCTTCTGAAAAAGGGAGATTTACACCCACACACCAGCAGGTATGCTTGCTTTTTCTGTACTACTATGAAAAACACACTGGATAGAAGAATCACTATTGTTCTTTCATTGTGTAACGTTTAAGTAGCCACAGAAGCTACTGGGAAGAAAAACCTTTTAAAAACAAAGTCTTATACCAAATGTGACCCAAGTGTTTGCACTTTTGCTCTGGTTTTTCTGACTTTTATCTGGGAGACGTTGTGTGAAAAAGGAGTCTGCCACTGGATAGTTAATAGCATTCTTGTTTTCATCCTGGTGCTTTTAAAAAACGTAAAACTAAAATTGTGGAAATCTTTTTCTGGCTTTGACTCTTTCCAGATTATCTTTGTAGGAATGCTCCATTTCTTTCTTTGAATTAACTGTGTTTTGTACCAAAGTTTCCAGTAGTTTTTGAATTCCATTTTCTTCTCCCAAGTAGCAAGTTATTAAAACCAGATTAATTGAAGCACTCTGTGGAACCTCACCTGTCTACAATAATTGGTTACTTTGAGTTGCCTGCATTGTTCCTGCCATCATTCTTCCTTCAATTTTAAAGTTAGGGTGAACCCAAGATCCACACCTGGAAACAGCTGTATCATGGCCTCTGCAGTAGCAGTTGCAGCCAGGCTGGTGAGGTACTTAAGTAATTTCTGTTTCAGATTTTCAGAGCAGTACGCATAGAAGTCACAGTATGTGTTATGTGGAGATAAATTACACTGATCCAACTTGATACAAGCTCAGTACATTAAAGTTTCAAACTGACAATATAAAGGCTTCAGAGCTATTAGTCTGTTAGTTGAGACTGTCTCAGGTCCAAAGATTCCAGTATGGAATAGAGCCTTGGCATAGGAGGTGCTGTGGGTGGGCAGGACTGTCAGACTGATGTGCTCTCCCTTGTGGCTTTGAACAGGTGATGTGCTGCTGAACATCAACGGCATTGATTTGACCAACCTGAGTCACAGCGAGGCCGTGGCCATGCTGAAGGCTAGTGCTGCCTCTTCAGTAGTTGCCCTGAAAGCCCTGGAAGTCCAGATTGTAGAAGAGCAGCCCCAGGCTAATGAAGAACAATTGAGTACCATCAGTGAAAATGAATATGATGCCAGCTGGTCACCATCGTGGGTCATGTGGCTGGGGCTTCCAAGGTATGGAATTAATTGATTAAATACTTACTTAGGTGTTTTAAGCTAAGTCTTGCAAGAGACATAGAGAAGCAGAGACCTGCTTAGTTGCAGCACATGTGTCCTTATTTCTGCCTGGCCATCTCGGCTGTATTCAGTTGGCAGTGTGCTTAGGAAGTGGGCTGTGAACAGGAGCAGTGTTCCCTTAGGAAACTCGAAGATGAATGAAGTGGATTTATCCCTTCACAAACCATAGTAACCGCTCATGTGGAATCTTCTGTTCAGACACAATTAATCTTTTTTATTGTTTTATTGTAATGTAACTTTCTATAGAATATCTAAAACTAGGGCAATTACTAATAAAACCACAAAGTATATATCCATCTGTCTCTTTGCTATTTTGCTACCTGAGTTTATGAGGCCAAATACTTAACTTCAGAATATTGCATCAGATTTTGGCCATTCTGACAGACTCTTGATATGTCCTTGCCAAGACCGTAGCCGTGTAACTATAGGCTCACATTGTTTTTTTTTCAAGAATCCACTACCATCTCTGCCAAACACAAAATCTCTTAGAGGTTCACAGCAAGCTCCTTCTCCTTAACTGCTCTGCAATCTGCTGGACATCACTTCATTTGTACTCCTCACTCTCTTGAGGCTGCAGCTATAATCTCATTCTGGCATCACATGTTATCAAGAAGAGCTCCTACTGCAGCTAGTAGAGTTGTTAACTTCAGTCAGGGCATGCAGGTTAATTCCTTTCCTTCTGATGGATTTACCAGGTCTGTACTTAAAAGTGTAAAACCACAACACGAAACAGACAGACTGGAAGCAGAATACAACTGAAGATAACACAACCATGCATTGGCCCTCCAGAGTTTTCACTTTGTCTGAGTTTAACTGTCAATTAATTTATCTTCTATTGAACTCTTAATGAGTAATCTCAATAAATGGCTCTCAGTTTTGGTAAATATACTTCCTTTTCATGCTTTAGCAGCAGTTTATTTTTACCTAGTGGTTTATTCCTTTCATGCTACAGTAGATGCCCATGTATGGTCCTTAACATTATGCTATGCATTGTGCTTTAAAGCAGTGTCAAATAACAGTAAAGAACTTGGTATATTTTGCTGAAAAGTTAATTTCTGTGTCTGTTTGTTTTTTAAATTACAGTCATTGCCAACTTCACTGGCAAGATTTAATTTTCAGTGGGGCTGATAACATAGAGCAGTACAGTTAGTGAAGTGTGATCTGAATTATTTACGTTCTGTGTAATAAAATGGTTAGTCATATTTTCATTACTGGTGATGAATCAGTACAGAGGTAATGAAGATTGTGCATGGATTTTTAATTTTTACTTAAAGCAGAAAAAGCTTAAACTGGCTGGGGGTGGAAGACAAATGCTCTGCATTTTTGACTTGCAAACTGAACACATCAGGTGTTGATTTTCCACCCACATTGTTGCCACCTGTGAAATCCCTAAAATGCAGTTCTATTACTGACAGTTTGCAGAGTTAACTGTGTTTAAGTAATTATTCTAGCACTGCCTTGTTTCTTTTTAGCACGCTTTTCTGTCTCAAGATTGTGGGGTTTTTTTGGTAATTGGTTTGAATATTACAAAATTACTCTGGGAACAGAGATCTAATCACCATCCTTCCCCTTCTCTTCCACACTTAGTGCAGTGGTAATGATGAGATAGCAGATGTTGTGCCTACTGTAAAACCACACGTGGCTTTTTCTCTTGTTATCCTGTGCTTCCATTCCACAGCTGCCTGCATAGCTGCCATGACGTGGTGCTGCGGCGGAGCAATTTAGGGAGCTGGGGCTTCAGTATCGTCGGTGGCTACGAGGAGAACCACACAAACCAGCCTTTCTTCATTAAAACTATTGTTCTTGGAACTCCTGCCTACTTTGATGGAAGATTAAAGTAAGCCAAAGTAACAATGGGAGAAATAATAATAGTAATAACAGCAACAATAATTGACCACTTTTAAATATTATGTGCAACTAATTGCTTAAGGAAATACACTGTAGCATCTTTTGCTGCTGGATCATGCAGCCCTGTAGTGCTGTCCCTCCCTGATGAGTGGGATGCAGGGAAGTAACAGGGGGTTTTGTGCTGGGGAAGGGGCATCTCAGAGGTGATGGCATCTCCTGTGCTCTTCCCCAGCTGTGCTGTTGATGTCACTTTAGGCCAAGAGACAATGTGCACTGTATATGTGAAGAACTAGCTATTTTTTTATCTTCTTGTAGAACATTAGCTAAAAATTAGAACTTCTGCAAGGTGGGCACAACTGCTTTATGCTTTCACATAGCCTTCTAAAGCCACTGCTGGAAACTGATACTGAAGATAGGTGCTGCTGCTCTAATAGAAGGGCAAGAAAGTAGATAATAGAAAAGACTGTTAAGGGACCAAGTCCCCATGGCATTACCCTGTCATTAGTTTGCAGGAAAGCCACTGACAAATGAAGCAAGTTTAGCAGAAGCCCCTGAGATGATGGAGCTGGAGCACTTCCCCCACAATGAGAAGGCTTCAGGGCAACCAGCAGCCCCTTCCAGTACTTACCTGGAGATTATCAAGGAGACAGAGCCCAGGCTTTTCAGTGGTGCAGGGTGAGAGGATGAGTGACAACAGGCACAAATTGGACGAAAGAGCTTGAGTCTGGTTAGGAGGAGAAACTATTTCCCCATCAGGATGGTCAGGCAGTGGCATAAGTTGCATGGTCTCTGCCCTTGGAGGTTTCTGAGACTACTGGGTAAAGCCCTAAGAGTCCTGGTCAGAGCTTACAACTGACCTTGCTTGCAGTAAAGGTTGGGCTATAGACCTCCTGAGGTCCCTTCTGACCTTAAAGATTATATGATTTTACTTAGACATTACATTTGGATGCAGCCCCCTTGTTTAGTATCCAGATACACATCTTAGCCTCGTGTACGATCAGTTCAGAACTAGGACTTAAAATTCCCATTAAGGATTCTCTTGTTCATAAACTTGAATTTTTGTGAAGGTGGCAGTCAAGAATATGCAACTTGAAGTTTCGTGGCATGATTTTTACATGCAGATTTTCTTACAAAGTGACTTAAGAAAAGAGTGTACTTATGCCTAGAGCCTTGACAGTAATTGATTTTTCAGTTCAGTGACTAAATAAATGAAAAAATAACTTGGCTGAACACAAAATAACTTTTTTTTTTCCAACTGTGGAACAGTTTGGATTAAATTAAAGATCTCAATTCAACTCAAATAATTTCAGATTGGAGACAATAACTAGAAGTATTCACACAAACGGAAATTCAAGCATCATTCCTACGAAGAGTGGAAGAATCATCATGGTCACATTTACCCTCTTGTAATCTGTGGAAAATATGCTCTTGTGTGATAATGTGATATAGTACTCTCTTTTCAAATGTACTGCTCAACTGAAAATACGGACTTAAAAATGGGCCCCAACAAGAGAGAACCCCTTAGAACCTGCACCTTGAGTTATTGTGGGGCAGGTCTCTTCTAAAGCTTTTCTGTTTTGTTTAAATTATCTAAATGTTAGGCTGGAGAGAAAGGGAGTAACTAACTTCACAGTTCAATAGTTTAGAACAGTTTTCTGCTTACATGATCTGTCTGGAGTGATTTTATAAAAGGCAAAATGACTTCCTCAGAAAGGCTGTGGGAGTGAGATGTCATTCAGTGAACTGTAGCACTTTGGGTGATGGAGTTCCTTGGTTCAGGCAGAGAAGGACTTTTGAGTGCACATTTGAATGGTGTTGGTAACTCTGCTTCCTCTGCTCAGAGAAAAGACATGGGAAAGCTCAGGAGAGCATCTTTTTGCCACCCATTTTGGTGCCTTCAGTACTTGAGTGGATCAGTTTCAAGAAAAGTCCTGTTTGGTCTCCAAGTCACATTTGACTACTCTGGGGAATGTCACACACTCAAGTTGCAAAACAGAGGTGTCTAGAGAAGGAATATGCTCAATACAGAAAGAAATTAGGTGCATTTTTGATGTCTCTTGAGGTTTTAAAAACCAGAACTTAACCTGTCAAGGTTTCTCTGGGCCAGCAAATGGCACCCTCACAAATTTCTGTTACCCATTTCAAAATGCAGAGATGCTGCAATTGAACCATCTGCTGAGGGAGATATCAAGCCAAATGGTTATATTTGACAAAATCATAAGCCACTGAAAACAAAGTTCTTAGTTGGATGGTGGTTGGTTGGTAACCATAAGTATCTTTACTTACACCTCCTACAGTGAAGGCATGTTTGGTGTAAATGTGTTATAATCCACACAAACAAACAGAAGTGCTTCTGTCATGCACATGCTGTCTCATCTTCTCTTGAGTCCATTAGGTCTTTCCAAATGTCTTTTCTCATGTTTCTGTACAGGTCAGCTCTTAATGCAGAACTATCTTGGTATTAGAACTGAAATAGAGTGATTTGGGAATTTCCTGAATGAGTTTTGGATTAATCCTAGAATAGTTGAAAGGGACCTTTGAAAAGTTATCTAGACCAACACTGTTGCAATGAGCAGGAACATCTTTCACTAATAGGACAGACTTCAAATTGGACTGCTTTGGGAATTTTAGTGACACTTTCTGCCCTGATGCAAACCTACCACCCCAGCAGTGAAGTGCTGTTTGTTGGTGTGTGCTAATTACTGCAGAGCAGGACTCATTGTGTGTTCTCTTTTCTTCTCATGTTTTTTAGGTGTGGTGATATGATTGTTGCTGTAAACGGACTATCCACTGTTGGAATGAGCCATTCTGCACTCGTTCCCATGCTGAAGGAGCAGAGGAACAAAGTGACTTTAACCGTGATTTGCTGGCCTGGAAGCCTCATATAGAGTTTTGAATCACTTCGGTTCAAGCAGTGTCTTTTTCTAGATAGCTGGCACAAAAATCTCCTCTTTTTTTTCCCTATTGATACAGCTGGTTAAAAGCAGGGCCTAAACTGCTGTATTTTCCTTTTTTAGAGGCCTCTCAGACTACTCTACCTGTTTTGCCATCCTGAAACAGCTATTTTTGTTTGCTATGTCTGTTGCTGACACAAATGCAAATGTGTTCAAGCTCCCAGAGAAACTCCCACTCAAATATGGCTGTCATTGAGCTTTTCACATCAGGCTTGTAGGGTCAGCAGAAGAACTTAGTGGTTCTTTGGGTTTCTCTGCAAAGTCCTCAAGTTGTGTTGTGGTACATAAAGGTAACATTCATGTGCCCACTCTTCCCAGCAAAGAGAATCACCAGTCATCAGTACCAGAATGACACATCTGTCAGCTGCTATGAACCAAAACCTGTTTCCAAAGGTTACATCTCTTAATTTCGTAATCCTTTCCATTTTTGATTCCATATTTCGGACTGATTCAAGTATTCCATCTTACTCATCAGAAATTACTTGGTCCCCCAAATTTTTTTTGTAGGGCATCAGTGTTCACAGAAAAGTAGGACAAAAGCCTGATATTACTAGAATTTTTATAAAGTGCAATAATTGGACTCTTTGTTAGGAAACTTTAATATAATACGGAGTTTGTACCCTATAATGACAAGAAATACGGAATTAATTCCCATTGCAATGCTGGCAAGGATTCATGTGCCCAAGGTCGCCTTTGAGTGAATGGCTTGCAGTATTAGACTTTACTTTACAAATGAATGTTTTGCTATGTCAAAGAATTTTGATGAACATTTTTATGAAGATCATTTTTACCGTTTCTATTGTAGTTGTCAGCTCTCTTTATTCAAGTGTGGAAACAATACTTTGACTTATACTTTCTAAATGAGAAAATTATTTCCAGGGAAAAAAGCAAGCTATTAAGAAACCATATGTTATGGTTTACAGGTGAGCAGGCTAGAAGGAAAGCTCTTTAATTTCAAGTCCAACTGCAAAGTAAGCTGCAAAGTTCACTCTTACTGTCACTTCCTGACAAATGTGCAAATGCCTCGATATCAAATGCTGAAAAGATCTCTTTTGCATTTCAGGATATTTCTTTTTCCTTTAGAGAGTACCTGCTATTAAGTTGTCAGAAATACTGTTTGTCTTGGATTGTATTTAATATTTTTGCAAACCAACCTGTAATTTCTAGACTTTGCCTTTCCATGGTATTTGCAGGCTAAGCACCCACTTGTTTAAGAAAAGAGGGGTGGAGCACAGAAAGAAATGTGCTGACCTGGAGCTAACCCTGTGTGTTGTCAGTGTTCTCAATATTTGAAAAGAGCTTCATTTATAAACCAGGTTCCCAACCTGAACTGATTTTATGAATGACCTCTGTATTGTATTATTAATTACCAGAGAATGTATTTGAGAGTCACAGCATATTTCAATTGTGAAGCATGAACTTTATTTTCAAACTTAGCTGGTACAATATCGGGACATATTATCGCATGTCATTAATTCCAGTAGCTTTGTTTTCAAAGTAAATAAAGTTACTCTTTTGCAAATTAAAAAAAAAAAAAAGAAAAAAAAAGAAGAAAAAAAGAAAAAAGTTAAAAATCTCATATGGATGATTCTGTTCCTCTCTGTAATATATACTATTGGTTTAATTTCATAATATTACAAAACAAAAGAATGTCCTCTCCAGTATATTACTGTAGTGAGAATCCTTGTTTCTGAAGCAAACACCAAATTTATTTGATACTCTAACTGATTTAAGAACCAGTTTTCTCCTGTCCCCAGATGGTGTTCAACTGTATGCTTTTCCCTTCATGCAGACTTTTTTGTGAAGTACATATTAGTGTGTAGGCTTTAGGGAAGTTTATGGCATATGTACTAGATTTAGTGTTTTTTATTTTAAAAATTACACTTTTCATTCAAAATCCTGCAAAAAATATTTTTAGATTTTTTTTTCGTTTTATATGTTAAATGTAACAAAAGCATGGGTTAGCTTAAACTGTGCAGTTTTGTTTCTGTGTGCTGTAGCTTTTGATGAGAATATCTAAGCGATAAAACTTTCAGAATAAATTTGCTTCCTCAGTCATTTTTCCCCTTTCTCTTGTAGCAGCATAGTTGGGTTTGGTTTTCTGTGCCTTCTGTTTTAAATTATTTCAAGATTATTTTTTTCCAAATATTGCTATCTAATTGTATGGTATTAATGAAGGATGAATGAAAATAAAAGTTCATTCTACACATTGTAATAACTCAAAAGTATCATCTCTTTGCAAAAGATATGGGGAGCTCGGTGCAGATTTGGTTTAATGATAATTGTTTTTCCTCTTCTGATTTATCTTAAATTACAGTTAGTGAATGTACCATAAAGGTCTGAGGGTATGCTCATCCTGCCAGGGTGACATACCAGCTGTTTAACCATTAGTCCCAGCACTGAGAGGTGTTTCTAAAGTGGAGGTAAAATCTGTGCTTTATGGTACTTTGCCACAAGTAGAGTTTCCTCTTTCCCTCTGCATGCCAGCTGGTACTGATCAGCTGGAGGATGTTTTCACGGCAGAGGCTTGATGCAAGGAGACAGTCTTGCTGGAAACATCAGTTTTACAGCTGAAACTCAAGCCTCCTGGTTATCAGTTCCCATCTCCATCTCCTGAAGGCAAGGATGCTCTATCCTTAGATGTCTGCAATGCTAGAATGAGTCTAAAAGCAATTTCTCAGTGATTTGCAGTAAAGTTGCCCAGACTGTTTTGCTGTTCATTGCAGTAGTTATGAATAGTTAAGTTCCTTTAAAAGAGAACCATGCCTTTGTACAGAAAGACCTTTGTACACATCTACCAGCAGGCTATGAGTTCTTGTAAGGTAGGAGCCAGACCATCAGAGTTTTGGTTTACAGACAGATGAATGAGTTCATTGCTGCAGGGGAAGGTGCACAGAGCTTTGTGTGAGGTGGTGGGCTTGGTCATCTCTGTGCTGGAGCTTCATGGGAGGAACATCTTTTCCAAACAACCCTAGGGATCTCCAGTTAGGAATGTAGAAGAGTTTATTCTGCATTACGGCATGCCAATAAAGTGAAATCTAGAAAGCTCCTTTGCCATGCTAAACTTCCTCTTTACAGTCATGAACAACTGAGGGGAAAATCAATGTGACAGAAGAATTAAAAATATATATTAAGAATATATTTCCAAATTCTATAATAGATCTGGGGTGGGTATGATGAAAATGTAAGCCTGGTTCTCAGAATATGACCCAGACAACATCAGATGCAAGGCAAGTTCCTTTTTTTGAAGAAACTTGACCATTTACTTTTGAGGCAATTTTAATGGATCATAAACATTTATTAACAAACTAAGGTAGGAGATCCTGATGACTTAGAAGTATGTGTATGCCAGGCAGGACAGCAGTGATGGCAAACACTGAGTTAAGGCAATACATGCCACATGGCCCAAGGAAAAATGTGGTGTAATACCAAGGAGGGTCAGTGAACATCCTCAACCCAGTTGTCTCAGACAACTTCTAAGTGAGCTTATCTAAAAAGTGGTTCTTTGTAGACACATAGAGACCTTGTCACACCTGAAATAATGTCTTGCTAGTGAAGAATATTTCTTAAATTACTTGTTGCTCAGAGGATGAGAAGGTTCTAGACTTTATACTTCTGCGACAATTCAAATAACCTTATGTGGATAAGAAAGCTTACTCTTAACTAAATGTTGATGTTGTCCTTCTGTTTGTTGCCATACCACACGTGGATGAGTCTCCTGAATATCAGCAGAACAGTATGGATGCAGCACCCAGGTTAGTGATGCATTGCAGCTGATACAGTGGTGATGAAATCCCTTCTGTAGATTCACACAGAAAGCTCAGAAAGCAAATTGGCTCAAGAGTCTGGTTACAGGCAGCCTGCTCAGCATCAGCTGTGGCATCCACTGGGCCTGAAGCTGGTTGGAAGGAGAAGGAATGTGTTTGGGCTTGGGCGTTGTTTTTGTTGTTGAGCTATGCTGGTAAGAGCTGGCTGGGGGAGTCTGTGGGTTGCAAGCACAGCCAAACAAACAGCATGCTCCTCAGTGGGGAAAGCCAAGTTTGTTTGCACAAGGAGGGATGAGGGCCAAGTGCTCCCATCACAGGCCGGGGAGGAACTGGGCATGAAATAGAAAGGCAGAGCCTGTTCTGTGACTCTAAAGGGCAAATACCACATATAGGGACTGCCCCTCTTTGCTGTCCTTCACAACTAGTAGCCTTGACTTCCCTCCCAGACCTTTCCTACCCTGGATTAGCCACAGCAACCAGGTGTAGAGACCCTGTAGAGACCATGGCTCAGGTTTAGAGAGGAGAGGGAATAGCTTTGAGGCCACATTGCATTCCACAGCAGCTTGCCATGGTGACGAATACCAGCTTCACCGACATGGGAGCTGGTCGTCCCAGTGGTGACTCAGTTTTGGGGGGTCTTAGAGGGAGGTGGTCTGCAGAACAACCCCCCCACACTTTTAAGATGCAGGTGCAGGGGTTGATGCAAACACATCAGGAGCACTCTTAACTCAGGTCTTGGAGCGATGCTTGCAAATGCTATGGATCCATAGCACACAGAGTAACCTCTGCTGTATAGGGGGTTATTCTGCCAACTCTCTGCCAACCCCAAAGCATAGTACATGGTGATGCAAAACCACCAGCCAGCAACACCCAAAATGCCTTTTTTTCTGCCCATGAACAGGCATCTAGTGAGCCTTAAGCTGCCTTAGGGCAAGCCTGGGCATCTGATTCCACAGCCCTTTCTCAGTGAGCAGCTCCACTAAAGCCAAACAAGCTGGGTTTGCAGTTTGGACACCGCTTTGTAGGGTAAGGAACGAAGTACACAATTAAGGAACCCATTTGGTATTTTGTTTGATCTGGGACAAACCAAAATTCTGGTTGCTTTGCCCCCAGGTTTTGATATAAAGTGATTGTGGAAAGCTACAGAAGAGAAGCCTTTTAATCAGATTAGAATAGATAAAGAGTATAACCCCTTGGTTATACAATTGAGCTTTCTAATCATATTAAACTTTAATACCAGCATCAGTGCCATATTGGAACAACAATAGCAAAAAGCTGTAAGCATAAAACATTACGGATCCTTAAACATATTACAAAATGTCATCCACTAAAGTTAAAAAATGTTACCGTGTTTGGGGAAATGTGCCAGCTGAAAAAAAAAGCAACACCCGCAAGGCTGAAGTCCTGTGTACATGTGCAGATTAAATGCAGCACAGCAGAGGCAAGGCTTGACCTTTTTGTTTCTTACATTTTTATTAATTAAATTGCTTCCCAAGCAGCTACTTCTGTCGTGGCTATTACCCACCTTAGCCCTCATCTACCAAGGTGCTAAGTACACTTAACTCTTTTTGTAATCAGTTAAAGTGTTCCTTGTTGTAGGATGCAGCAAGAGGTGGCTCCTCTTTAATGGTGAAACCCCTGGAAAGAAACATCTTCAGCTCTCTTGCCCCTCCACTGCTGCAGCCAGTGCTCAGCATCCAGCAGTGCTTAAAGCCAGAGAGGACTGAAGCCAAGAGCCAAAGGAAAGGGATGTTAATGCATTTCAAACGCCTGATTTAAGTGGGTTGATTTTCTGGCATCTCTGTGTTCCTACAGATCTGAATTTCCTCTGTGAGTACAAAGGACCTTGCTTGGAGCCAGTGGTCTTGCGCTGAATCTCTGCCCGTGGCTGTGAGTCCTGCCAGGACACCTCCGGGCTGCAGCCACCTTGAATCATAGCAGATGACTGTGGCTGTGCCTCCTTGGGCAAAACAGCCAAGCAATAATTCAAAACTCAAGGTTTTCCTTTCTTCTTCCCTCCAGCTGGAGTTGCCTCTTCCCCCAGACGTGCCAGAGGTGCTGTGTGGCTTGTTTTGATTGAGCAGAGTCAGGGTACCAAAGACCTCAAATTTCAACCAGGCAGTCCCTTCTGGCTGCAATGTGAGTGTGGCTGGCAGCTTGGCACGGGGTGATGGCTGAGAGGGCAGTCAGGACAGGCCAGGAGCCACCATGCCACTGCAGCCCTCATCCCATCCTGTGGAGCTGGTCAGGGATCCTGGGTCAGCTCTCCAGAGGCAGCAGGTTTCTTCCTGTTTTCACACCAGGGTGGAAACCACACCAACCCATCTGTGGTTTTCACCTTGGGGTGAAATTTTATTCAGCTGAATATTTTGCACGTCACAGAGTCTTTCTCATCCTTAAACTAAATAGCATTTACCTTCAGATATTTCTTCCCAAAGTTTCCGCCATTTTTTCCAGCTCTTTTGCGTATTTCTTGACCACTGTCCCTCTGCAGTCCCTACAACTGCTGCTTCCCTACAACTTCCCTATAACTGCTTCTTCCCTTAAACTTCCTTTGCCTGCTTCTCTACAACTGTCTCAAGTGCTGTTTTTTCCAAGGCATCTTCCAGCCCACTAATGCCTCCTCCAGGCTCCCAGGGTTATCTCTGCATCATCCTCTGACAGGGAGGTGTAAAGGCTGCTTTGAGCTGGGGGTTCAGGGTGGCACCAGGACAACTGCTGGATTTTCTGCTCCACACCCGGGGAAAGACTGGGACTCATCAGGGCTGGTTCTTGGAGATGTCCCCCACCTCTGGTGCCCACCGCAGCACCCCACACACCGGTGGCCCCAGGTGGGTGGGCAGGGCCCACTCTCTAACAGCCTGGGAAGTTTGGCTCTTTGTGTTTCTTTGTCATTGGTGCCCTGGTAATTATGAACCTTATGAAGATATTCGATGTAATCATACCCTTCTAAAAATGCCTCGGATTAAAAGCTTTTCCTGGGTCTTTAGGTGATGGGCCTGCAATTACAGAAAATGAACTGCATTTTAGCTTTCCATTGAAATTAATAACAGTGGTTCTCCAGTTGACTCTGTGAGTAGCTAATGGAACAAACTGGATGCTCCGCTACAATGAGGGTTTTAAAGCTATTTGAGAGAGATTCTATGTTTCAAATAGGAATATAATTCACACAATGCAAAATCATTTTGTGTTTGCATCTTCAAGGAATAATGTCTCTGTGTAGCCTTGAGATGCAACTATTTATCAATAATTGTTTCAATGTGCTATTCCATCATTTGCTGCACTGGAAAAGAATGACCTGCAGGGAACTCTGGAAAAAGAAAAACAAGTCAAGAAATTGATGCAGAAAGGAGCTCCAGACTGGGCTGAGGTCCATGAAGGAGTTTTACCAGAACCTTGAAAAACAGATTTGTGTGAGTTCTTGCAGGGTGGAACAACAAATATTCTGGGACTTGTTGAATTTCAGTTACTCCATCTCCAACTCAGCTCAGTTAAACTCAGCCTCTGAGAACTGGCAAATTTTGGAGTGCTGCTGGTGGGTTGCAGCCCATATCAGGGAGAGAGGAGCCAGCCCCTCTCCTACATCCTGGTTAATCTGCCCCATAGGAGGCAGGTTCTTCTGCATCTTCTGCTCCATCAGCTTCCTTTCATAGATTCCTGCAGAGCAGAGGTGCATTTAGTGCATCATTCTCCAGGGGAATGGAAAAGCAAGTGGTCCCTCTGTTCCCAGTGCCTTTTTGATATGAACTGGGTGGAGGATGGACCAGGATCCAGCTCTGCATCTCTCACAGTGAAACCAGTCCCACTGCTCCTCTGCCCTGCAGATACTGGAGATTCACAGCAGGTTCAGAGCATTCTTCCCATGGAGCAGATGGACTGCAAAGCCACCCTATCTTTACAGACACTATTTCAGTGTCCCCCAAATTTATCTCCCATCCATTGAACACCTTTGCACCATGATACTACAGCAGAAAAGGCACCAAGTGCCACAAGCAGCTCCCTGGGATTGACACCAGGGCTGGCTCCCTGATCCTGGTTCCTTTAGCAAGGCAAGAAGAGCCCTGAGCATTCCCACCTCCTGCCCAAGCAGTCCTTCCCTTGGGCTGTCCTCCCAGGGTGCGGGGTTGGTCCTTGCTCCCACATGCTGTATCCTGCCAGGAACTGCTCATCTGTCAGTTGTGCCAGTTTTACTGCCTTTTCCCTGGAGGATGGCATCACCTATGGAAGTTTTACTAACTTCCCTGACACCAAAAATAGTTGTGTTTTCAGAGCAAGTCCCTAAGCTGTCCAGAGCAACCTGAACTGCCATCTAAAGAAACTTTTGCACGAAGTTCCTTGAATGAAACATTTGATCTTTTTTTTTCTCTCTCCAAAAATATCTGCCAGAAATCCAGTGAGACAATCAATCACAGATTAATCGTTTTCAACAGCTGAGTCTCCTGGGAATCACACAATCACAGGAAAATATTCTCTCTATCAGTGGCCATGTATGCAAACCTGTAATTCACCTGCCTCCTCAGGTACACTCGGGAAGGGTGAGAGGCACCGATTTCCAGCAACAACCCAAAATCTCTGGCCTGGGTCCAGAACCACTTGTAATAGCAGTTCTTGCACAAGAACAGGTTTTGGCAACATCTTGCTTCCCAGCCAGGCTGGATGTGATGAAGAATGAGGGTGTGTGATCAACCAAAACCTCAGGACATGAGACTGTAGGTAGTTTTTTAGCATATTTATGGATAATATATTTTCATGGCCTATATGATACTTATTACCCATATATTATGATTACCCATATAACTAACTAAAACTACCTATATGATATAGGTTACAAATCGTGGGTAATTACCTAAAGGTTTGCAGCTTTTGGGTGGCCCAGTGGGCAAGACTGAACTTTGCTTGTTTGTTCTCCTTCCAGACTTGCAGCTCCTCAAGGCACAGCCCTGCTTCCTTACACAGCTGTAAATCAGCCTAAGCTAGGCTAAAAAAAACACCCACACTCAGCTTTTCTGTTTTTCCTTCTCTCCTAATTCACCTTTCCCTCACTATTTGTACAGCCTACCTTTTCCAAAGACCTGGGAAGGTCTGACCCCATCACCCTGGACCGGAACTGCCGCTGAGTACAGCCAGGACAGGTGGTTCATCTCCAGCACAGGCTTTGAAGGCATCCAGCAGCAATGCTTCTGTCTGCGCTTCCTTGATTTTATGTCTGTGTCTCATTATTTTTGTTGGCAAGGAAGGCACCGGGGTTTTTCATTAGGAGTGGAGTCAATCAAGAAGCACCACAGAAAGATCTTTTGGCAGCTGCTGCTGCTGCAATCCCATCTTCCATGAGGCAGAGGAAATTTTGCCTAATCTAATGAAGTCTGAAGTGTTTGCTTTTAGAAAATCCTTCCTTTTTTTGCTATGATTGGTTAATTCTGTTAGCAAATAAATCAGCTACACCCACGTCTTTGTGTGTGTGTGTGTTACGGTCCCATGTGCCACACAACTATGCTGCACCTGGATTATCAACAGGAGGTCTCTGTCATGACTGTGCCTTAATTTGGGCTCTGCCAGCACAGGAAGCCACAGCTCCTCAGCTGTTGCTGGTGCTGATGGCTGGGGCACTCAAATGCCTGTTCTTGGAGATATAATTACACGAAAAACTCACTCCCTAAACAAACTCCCCTGTGCAGAGCTCCAAAGCAAATCAACCTTTACACACATGTGCTAAAGTCCTGGAAGAGGAGGTTTTAGTGGCAATGCTGCCAGTCCCCTGCTCAGAGCCACTCTGATGACTGCCTCACAATCACGACTCTGCCCGATGCTGGTGGTCTTGTGGTGGCCATTGGCTGCCCCAGGCTGGCAGGGTCTTCCTGGGCACCAGCCTCAGCTCCTTCTCAGGGACTCCAGGT
This sequence comes from Rhabdornis inornatus, assembly GCA_013397075.1. Classification (NCBI taxonomy): domain Eukaryota; kingdom Metazoa; phylum Chordata; class Aves; order Passeriformes; family Rhabdornithidae; genus Rhabdornis; species Rhabdornis inornatus. The sequence goes on along the minus strand of VWZS01006232.1, from coordinate 2,107,552 downwards.
ATTCAGTCAGAGTGAAGGAGAGGTGGGGCTCAGGCTCATTCTTCCCTTGTTATGTTCCAAATGGGCAGGCAGATGGACATCTGCCTTGGTTTAGGGTAAATGCCTTGTCAGCCCTACCCTTCAGATGCTGCTTTGCTCTTCTATTCGCAGGAGATGCTCACCTGGGTTTAGGAGTGTTTGGTTACCAATCCTGTGGGTTCTGATGCTAGAAATGGGAAACCTATCTACTTCATCTCTGGGTGGAAGGCTGTGCACAGAGATGCATCTTTGTGATGCAAATTTCCCCTTTGTTTAGCGTTATTTTTCATTGTGGAACAGATAAAAGCTAAGCAGGGAGCAAGGAGCAAACCTGGCGTGTTGTGACAGGCACTTGCAAACAACAGACAAAATGTGCCGATTCCAGCTTCAGCCAGGTGTGTCTGACTGCCACTCGGTGAGTCTTTGGAAAGATTTGAGTAGCAGATACTTTAATTATAAATGCTCAGTCAAATCAATACATTTCTCAGTCCAAAAAAAAAAAAAGGATTTTTCTTAAAATTCAGCATGCACAGCAACATCCACAAAATTTAAAAATAAGATAAGCACATCTTAAAAAAAATACAAATTAAAACTCATACGTACAAACCAGGAAAAGCAAAATACACCTCTAGGGAGACTGCAGGTAAGCTTCAGCCCAAACTTGGAAAGACACATAAACCCTGGAAGTCTGGAAAAAACTTGCCATTGTGTAATTATGCTGCACTCCCATACCCAGAAGTAAAACACAGCTGTGTAATCTTTGGGCTACCCAGGACCTTCGTGATGGAGAAGAATTGCAGCAGATGAACATCTCTCCCACTCCATGGTCTGGGAGTGAGGCACAAGGACAGAGATGCTTTGCCCAGCCACAGGGATCTGCCATGTTGATACCTAATGTTTATACCAGAGAGCTTGGGCTCCCTTCCTCCTTTACTGAAAGAAACTGGCACTTTCGGTGCTGTTCATCTCATCCTAGTGTCGTTGTCTAAAACAAATCAGATGACTCACACGGTGGGCATAGCTTTTCTTCTCCCCTCTCTTGATAGGGAGCGGGGATGAGCAGAGCAGCTTTTGCACAACGGTGTCTAGAGCTCAGTGAGAGGAATCCTACCATAAACAGCAGGAGTTTTCCAAGCTAGTTAGAGGTAAAGCCCCTGAGAAGGGCTGCCCTAAACCCTGATGAGGAGGCCCTGTCCTCACACTGTCACAACCAAGCAGCAGTGCTGGGATGTAGGCTTAGAGGGCAGACATTTACATCAGGCATAAGCAGTGGCTGATTTTAAACACAAAAATAATGCATTGGTTTGACTATTATGGTAATTCATGGTTTCTCAGAGCCACATGTTGCCTGCTATACCTAAACTGAAGAAATGTCAACTCCCATCTTGAAGACATTCAGATGCTGGCTGGACATGGTCCTAGAGAACTGGATTGCAGTGCTACACTAAATGACCTCCTTTCCCACCTCAAACCTTCTGTGATCCTATGAAATAAAATAATTTCATTATTAAAAATAATACAGAAATTTAGAATGTTCTCAACCAAGCTTTTCCTGAAAGACAGCTGAGGTTTTCAAAAATACTTCCTTCACTCAGGAGCACTTTTTGTTTGAAATTTCATGAAAATACACTTTCATGGAAGCCTGCCAAGATCCATAGCTCACTGAGCACTTTCCAGCAGAAAGGACCATCCTCCTCACACCTGGACAGGGGATCATCACCACCACTGCTCAGCAGGGAGGCAGGACCAGGGCATCATCCTCTTCCTGGAGCACTCCCTCCCCTCCTGGCCTGTTCCTGCTCCCTGACACATGATGGGGCCGTGGCTGTGGTGCCAGGCATCCCTCCATGGTCACCCCAGCCTCATGTCTCACTCCTCCTGCTCAGATTTCCACAGACACTACAGACACACCAGTGAGATACAGACAGCAAAACCTCATCCCTTTCTCTCCTTCCATGGCTCTGCACCTGGAGGGGAAGAGGATACTGGTGTTGTTTAGAGACAAAGGTAAAAAAGAAAGAAAAGAAGCAGGAGGCAAAATTATTCTTCCCCAATGGAAAGCTCTCCTGTTTGTTCAGATCATTACCATATCAGCAAACCCACATAAAAGTACCATTAATTTTAATACTTTCGCAAGACTAATTAGGTTTAAATTGGGTAGAAAATATTGTGCAAATAACTAGCCATGCATAAAATCCTCGGTGAAGTTTAATCAGGAGGAGTAGAAAACAGGGAAAATAGTTTTTATTAATGCATTTACACCATCTTAGAATTTCCCTGAATTGTGTTTTACCTTGGCTATAAAAATGAAAACATTTAAATTTCTTTAAAATTACATTTTACTTAATTACAGCCAATCCCTAATACCAGCAAACAACCCATTTTGCCTACTTTTCAGCATAAATAGCCACCAGCCTCATCATTTCATAAAGAGTTGTTTTCTTACATGATGTTCTCTATGTGCAGAATGTTAATAGCTACTATAGCTGAATATGAATAGGCTTTGTAGCTCCACTTGAAATATAGAAAAATGGCCCAGGCATTAAAAAAGATAAAAGGGAAAAGGGCAGTAATGAATTTAGAGGAAAATGAACATTAATGGTACTAGCATTACCTCATGTTCCACATAACAAATTATTGGAAATCTGTCAAGCACACCAAATTATCTACTCATCTGCTGTTGTGGGGCCCTTTGGAGCCATCCAAAACCAGCAAAAGCAAGACAATTTAAGCTAATTTTACTATTTATAACAATAGAACAGACCATTAAGATAAATTAATGTCATTATCAAGTTTCTATGAAAATGACAAATACCGCTATTTCAAGCAGCTTTAGAAGCTGTTGACTATAATGAAATCTGCTGTACAGGTACTAAAAAGAAACACTCCAAGTAATTATTTTCTAGTAGCTTGTTTGTTTCCTTCACATTCATTTACTTTCACCACAATTAGTTCTGTACACAATATATGGTAACTAAACAGTCAACACTACGCAGCATTAGGACTAATTAGACAATTATGATGCAGTTTTCAGCCTTTTAGGTCCTAAAGAGAGCCAGGAGTAAACATTTTAGAGGCAAAAACAGCAGCACTGCATCGATTTGCAGGTTTGGAGTTTGAAGGAATACAAAGCAATGCGAGAAATAAAGGCAGGTAAAATGCTTTACACAGAACAGCCTAGATTGAGATGGTTATCGAATGATCTAATTGCTGAGGCTCCAAGCATGAGGCTGGACATGGCCAACAGAAACCAGCCAGGAGGAGGATGTTGGAGCAGGCTGTGGAGCTTGGGGTGAGAGCAATGCCAGGTCAGTGCTGGCAGCCCCAGGTTTGGATCCAGGAAGCCAGCTGACCAACAGCCAGTGTGACACCAGCTCTGGATGGAAAAAATGCACATCCTGGGAAGACTCACACGTGTTCTCTCAAAACTCCCTCGATGTGGTAACTCCAGGTGTTTCACATGTACCACCCCATCCCTTCAAACCTCCGGCACCACTGCGCTGGACAGAGAATTTTGCAAAAAGAATGTATTTTCTTGACTTTCTCCTTCAGAGGATAAAGAAAACAGAAGCTCATGGTGCCTCCTTCTCTACCACTCAGGATTTCCCGAACAAGGCTAGGAAGGATCCACACGTACTGCAAACACAGCACAGATGCCTCTTGGTACATGAACACATTCCAGCCAAAGTATCCATGTTCAGCTGCATTAACCAAGCACAGTGGAGGCAGCCATGGAGTGCTAGGTGGAGATGTCACACTTTCCCGGGCCAGCCTCGAGTCTTTTTCCCCACCTCACTCACTCACACAGAGGGCAAAAATAGGATAAGGAAGCTTAGCATCCCTCTTTGAACTCCTTTTCACTTTCCCCATTTCTGTAGCTGCCAAGCTTTTATCTGCTCTGTGCGTGCCACTTCATGCCAGCAACATAATGAAATAATTTGCATATTTGCACATAATTTCCAGGGAACCATCTCCAACTTTGAAGCCCCTGTATGTCTGGGTTGTGGGGCCAGCGCCAGTTGCAGGGATTGTTTCCCTGGTGTGATGCCTGGGGAACAAAGCTCTGTCTTCATCCCTGCTTGGGGACAAGCAAGTTGGGCCAGGAGCCTCCTTTTTGCTTCAAACACAGCAGGGGTTGAGCTGGGCCTCCCCAGATTGCTGTGGTTCAAACCACAGCCCTTGTTCTCAGTCCCTGCTGCAAGAGTAATGCTCCACAGGGCACACCACACGTGGGGACAGGCTGTGCCAGGGAACTCCCAAGAGCCTGAGGACAGGGTTCCCTGCTCCCAGGGCCACAGTGTCAGCTCCAGCCAGGGAAGAGGTGAGGAAGGCACCAAAACCAGCAGCTGACAAGAAGACCTCTCCTTTCTCCTTTTCTTCCTGTCCATTCCCTGTCCTGCATCTGGCAACACCACCATGGCACCAAGATATCTTAGTTTGGGTGCTTATCATTTCTGTGCTAATGATTATGGATGGTAATTAGTCTATAAAAGCATTATCACAACATTCATTGTTATTTATGACATCTTATTAGTGCTATCAGTCAGGAATTTTATGAAGCAGAGGCTTTATTTTTCCTTAATTAGACGTTTATGAGAGAATATCAAATCCGACAGTTCGTTTAGGAATTTATTACAGAATAAAGAGACTCCAGCTGAAAGCCATCTTTGGTTTACATGACCAGTTTTGCACTGGATTTAACAGAAGCTGCATCTATCTGCAAATTTGACTCAATGTCCCTGGACTATGCATCCATCAATTTAGGGAAGGCTGAACCATCCACCCTGCTCAAAGCTGCTTCTGAAGGCTGGAGATGCTGAGGCTGTGTGAGCATGCAAGAGCAAAGGTCCTGGGAGCTCCTGCAACAAGATATTTTCTAATGCTTTTTTTTACGGTAACTGCCTAAGTGAGTGCTCAAAAAAAGTGCTTAAAACCTTCCTAAATCTCTCCCAGGAGCAGCTGGAGCCTGGCAGGCACTACACAGCAGGGGCTCAGTGAGCTCAGTCACTCGGATGGATGCCTGAGCCCTTGGGACCTTCACTTTGGTTTCTGTCTCGTTGCAGCCTTTGGCCCTTGTGCTTTGTCCTGCATTTTCCATTACCTGGGCAGATACTCGCACTGCTCCACCTCAGAAAGATGCTAAAAGGAATTAAAATTCGGCACCTGAAAGGGGTGATGACCTCATCCAGCAGCTGTCAGCAGCACCAGGACACTCAGCAGCCGGGTGCAGGATGGGGTGGCTTCCAGGAGACAGCAGGGACTGGCATTCCCTCTGGTGACCAGGAGAGCAGCACCTTTCCAAGTGGCTCAGGAGCAGCTGGAAAGCACAGGGCAGCCAAACTGGACTTCTCAGTCTGCCAAGCCCTACAAAGAAAAGGCTTTTGAAGCCTGGAACTAGATGCAGAGCAGTAGGGAAGAGGACAGGATAGCAAGACTTTGTCCAAGCAGGGGTGAGGAATTCAGGGAAAAAGCAAGAAAACATGTCCCTTGTGTGCCAAAATGGTCTCTGCATACCCAAAGGAGTTGAAAGGGGTATTCTAACTCTCCACATTGATCACTGTATCCACTTCTCACCTCTGCAATTCTGGAAGCTGATCAATATTTAAGAAGTTACAGTAAAAAAAAAAACTAAAAACAAACAAAAACCTAAACATTTCAAGACTTGGAGAAAACACTACTGTGAAAAACCCGAAGTGCTTGTAAAGGATAGTGAGAGCTGACCTTGCTACAATTTCTATGAACTTGCGTTCAGAGAGAAAATAGGGGTTGCAAAGGAACAGATAGAGAGGAGAAAGTCATAGCAAAAACTGAGGAATTAAGTTGCAGCCTCACAAATTCAGCCTGGAAGTGGAGTGCAAACCTCCACCAGCCAGGGTGCTTAACCATTAACTCTCAGTGCCAAAGGCAATAGTGCTTGCCAGCTCAAGGCTGGATGCCTGTATTCCCACACAAGTAACTGGGCTCCAGACAGAGGTGAGAATGAAATGTAATAGCCTGTGATAGACAGGCAGTCTGCACAAGGGATTTGAGGTCCCGTCCTGGCCTTTAACACTGCGGCTTTGTGAGAAGGATCTGGGTTTGTGAGCAGGCTGAAGAGCTGGGTCAGCAGGGAGCTCACCTGGGCACTCACTGAAAGGACTGTGATGGAAATACCACAACAGTCGCACATTTGCCGATTTTTCCAAAATTTCCAGCTCTGCAAATAAAAAACACCCAGGGAAGTTTCTGAGAAAGTAGGATTTTAAATTTTTTTGTGTGTGTGGTCCTCTGCAAGCACAGGATTGTGATGGAGACAGGAAGGGAGAGATTTACCACAGGACCCATGCTTAAATACCAACTCTCCTTGCTCCACTACAAAGAGATGAAACCCACACTCATCTTTGCCTCCGATGAAGGCAGCTGGAGGTCAGCTCAGCTTTGGCAGCCGCGGACGCTGAGCAGAGCAGCAGAGGCAGCCAGAAAGCATCAGATGCCCGACAGGCAACCAGCCCCACGTCTCGCACCTCAGCTGTGCTGCCAGGCGCCTGGGGCTGCTCTCTCCCTCCTCCTGCAGCCTGCTCAGCATCTTCTTTGTGCAATAGTAATAAAAATTAACACTTTTCCTGCAGCAACAGACCCAAGTAGGGAAATGGATATTCTTCTGCCATCCTTCATCCTGTCTCTTGCCCAAACTGCTTTTGTCTGTGTATGTGTGTTAAGGAAAGGGACGCAGACAGACAATGGAAAAAGCTGCAGGATCACTGGTTAAAGATAGAACAGAGCTTTTCCCCACTTCTCCATGCTTTAGCAGGAGATGCAGGACACCATGGCTAGCTTTTCCCTCCTGCCCCTGCCTTTTCTTGTGCAAAATCCAGAAATTCCCAGTTCACCTGGCAAGACGCTCTGCCATGACATATAGTACAGAAAATTATCAGCAGATTTCCTGTCCATCAGGCTGATACTCTGCAACAGATCCAGCCTGAATAACCCAGAAAACCACATGGTTTATGTCGTTCTGGACTTTTCTGAATTTGCTTCTAAGGTTTCCCTCTACACCTTAGAAGCACAACCTAGGTAGTGACAAAGAAATCTCCTCTTCCCACTACCACAAATATTTTTTCTTTCCCCCTGCTTATAGCTGATGCAAGCATGCCAAGATGAAGGGAATGAGATGGTGGTCAAAGTCTGCAGGCAGCCTGGCACAAGCCACTCCAAGGCATGGGCTGGCATGGTAATTTAAGCAGCAGTGAAGTAACATCCAAAGTCATCAATGTGCACCTTACTGAAAATGGAAGTTCGTGAGCACAGAGACAACACAGGACTGTACTAGCAAACCAAAGAGCATCAAACTGATCCTATTGCATAGTTACATGGAGGTGAGTTTCATCAGAGCTCTCTATTTTAAGAAACAGATGGGTTTTCAAGGACTTTTCCATTCAAAGAGCGCAGGCAGCAGGAACCTGGTGCAGAGCTGACAACCAGCTCACTGCAGTGCTCAGCAACCTGCAGACATGATGCTAATAGCTGCTTATTACATCTTTCTCCAGGCTGGATGCAGACACTCAGCCTCTTTTGCAGGAAAATGATCCATAGTACAGGGTGTGCCAGGCCATACTAAAGGAAAAGCTGTAGTCTCCTTAATTGTCTTCAAGCATCTCTCCTTCTTCCAGGAGAAATTAACCACCATTCTGTCCTGAAGATGAACAAAAGTGTGTTCCCTTCCATAAAACCAACAAAAGATTACAACTACTGAACACAGTCGCCCCTCAGATGAATGGATCACCTGGCAGTAATTGCTGTCCCTGTACTGATGGAGCTTTTTAACCCCAGCAATGCTTCCTGCTCCCTCCAGAGAAGGCTGCAGAGTTGGGTTTGGAGGCTGCAGCCCACATTTGCTGCCCCTGTGAGCAGGTGACCTTGCAGAGGCTTTGCCATGGAGTGTATTTCATTCCCAGTGGATGACACTGGATTGCCTTTTCCTTCACACCCTCTGCATGCAGGCAGAGCCAGGCTGTCCCAGCCTCTCTCTGGTGCCCTGTCACCATCAGGAGCTTCTGTGCCTTTGGTGGCCAAGCCATGCCTGGGATGTCCCAGCACTTCACCCACATTAGATGCCACTGAGCTCTGCTGCCCTCAAAGCTGGGAATGCTCTCAGAAGGATCCACCTGTGTGTTCTTGGCCTGAGAGGGATTTGGGGGACAATACCATCTGTGTGATCTATAGCCAGCTTGGAAAAAACTACTTTAAACTGAGAAATTATTTGGTCCAAGAGAATTTCGGAGTAGTGCTGGGTGACATGGGCATTATATGACTTGCTTCAGCAAGTTAAGGAAAGGAACTGGCACAAAAGCTGTCTAGGGAAGCAGATTTCTGATGTACCTGCCTGTGGGGAGATGAGCAGGTCCTGCCATGCCTGAGGCGACCCTGACCTGCCTGCTCCAGGGCTGCAGGAGGGACCTGCCATCCCTACCCCTGCAGAGCTCTGCTGGCATGCAGGATACAGACACCTTGCCAAGACAGGGGGCTCAGGGGCACCCACAGGCTCTCAACTTCCACAGCTTATCTGTGTGTGTGCCTGAGCTCATGGGGAGGGCTGGAGCACCGAAATATTCTGCCCACAGCGAGGAGAGGAAAGGCACACATGCACAGAAAGCTGACATGGAAACGTGCTAAGCAGCCTTGTCTTGTGTCTCCTGTCCTGGAAATGGCTTCCAGCTGGAGAGCAGAGGGAAAGGCACTCACATCAGTGTGCCCCTGCGGTATTTGAATGAAGCACTTTACCACACAGCAGCTGTGGGACGCAAGGACATGTGCACAAAGACTCTCAGGCATCAGGAGCAGCCACTGATGCTCTGCCTGTGTGTTTGGGCTCCAGAGTAGGGATGGGGGCACACAGACACCCTGAAGGTATCACAAGTCCAAACATTCCTGATACCAGCACTGCCTGGGGGATTCTGGTGTCTCCATGTGAGACATGGTAGTGTGGTTTCGGACCTAGAGAGAGGAAAAAAAGCAACAACACACATGGACCTTTTTAGGGAAAAAAGGCCAATTTTATTGAGCGGAGAGCTTGTATTTAAAGCATGTTACGAGAGACTAGAACAGGACAGTAGCTTATTGGCTAATTGGGATAAGCAACCAAGAGACCAGGCCTCAGGATGTATCCCATGGGAAAACAACAGGTGTTAATCTTTATTATGACTAGCGCTTTGTTTTTCACCAGATTCTGAGTTGTTTTTGACCATTTATCACCTTGGGAAATTTCCTTTCTGTCTGCAGCTAACATCAGCTTCTCAGCCTGGGAAGTAAGAAGGATTCAGGCTTGAGAGAAAAGATTCTCGAGCTGTAATTTTGCAGCTCCCTAGGTGTCTCTGTCCACATGGTAGGACCTTGGAAACGTGGGAAGCACAGGATATGATTCCTGGGCTGTACACATTTCAAATGTATTTGTACTGTGTACATTTCTAATTGCCACTAACAAGACAGTCAATCCATATTTCCTCCCAAATCCATCTTCAGCATTTGCTTCTGCTTCTGGTCTGCCCACCAATTGTGCCAGCAGAGTCATTTGTGCAACACAGGGTGAACAGGATCACTGTACTTACTTGGATGACAAATAACCCACCTTTTTGCAAAGTCATTTTTCAGCTGTTTGGCTCAGCAGTCATGAAGCTGCTTGTGCCAGTACAGCACAGGTGGTAACGTGGTGGGTGGGCATGAAAGGGCAGGGAAAGGAGAGGAGAGCAGTGGCTGATGAGAACTGTCTCCACGTGAGGCTGCAGCTTTGTGGCAAGCAGCAACGAATTTCTGCCCCCTCATTCCTGCAGCACATCCCTTTGCCAACCTGGCACCCTGTTATATCATGGATCTGGAGCAACATTTTGAAGCCACACTGTGAATTGAGTTGGTGCTTTTGGCCTCACTCTAAAAAAAAAAAAATCTGCAAAATATTCATTTTTAAACAAGATCAGCTTTTAGTCACGATTCCCAGCACAGACGTAAGTTTCCCACTCAATTCAATGGGTGGTGTGACATAGCATGGGCTGGAACAAGGGAAATGCAATTTACAGCAGCTGCTGAGACTGCTTCATAGAGTAACACCATTGAGCACTCCAAGTCAGGACCAAAGTGGGATGTGTGGGTCCACAAAAGACTTCACAACAATAATCACAACATTCTTCAACACCCCCACACCCCTTTAAGCTTAGCAAGTGCAATCTGCTGAATGGCTAATGATGTAAGGCTTCTTAAAGGAGTCTGTGTTTCTCATAAGATTGGTGTGACAAAAACAAAGGAAGCAGGAGATGTACATTGTCACACTTCGTGACGGGGACTGAAGAGATAAACATGGAATAAAAATTGTTTTGTGATATTGTGGTCCCTGAACTTTATCTCAAAAATCAAGCCCTATAAATGATATGGCTTAATAAATTAATTAATATAATAAATAAGGCTTAACAAATAAATCTGGACCTGCTGCTGCTGAGGGCTGAGCCCATCAGACATGGTAGTAATGCCTCTATGATAACATATTCAAGAAGGAAAATATTACTTTGCAGAAGCAATTGCAGCCAGAGAAGAGAGGAGCAAAAATATGTGAGAGAAACAGCTCTGCTGACATCAAGGTCAATGAAGAAAGAGGGAGAGGAGGTGCTCCAGGTGCTGGCACTGAGATTCCCCTGCAGCCTGTGGTGCAGACCATGGTGAGACAGCTGTGCCCCTGCTGTCCATAGAGAATCAGAGAAGAGCTGATGCCCTTTCTTCAGGGGGCCCATCCGCTCACACTGCTGTGCCCTTTCAGGTAAGAAATAAATCCTCTTCTCCACTACCAGGTGTACCAGGGTGATGAACTGCACCCCAGAGCCTCAGTCCCCCCTAGGGAGCTCACTGCACTCTCCAGACAGAGCATTTTGCACAGCACCATTGCCACTGGCCTGAAGGACACAAGCAAATCATGACTAAATCATGAAATGGCAGCTTGAATTAAACATCAATTCACTTTCTTAGAGCCCATTAATAGCAAGCCATCTCTAATTGCAATAATTTGCGGTAATAAATGACAATTAATATCAGATTTGACTGGGAGAAAGATAATTTTCTATCTAAAATGAGGGACACAAAATGAATTATTATGCAGGTGCTGCTCAAAGAGATGATTTGGGTTGCTCATGGGGACCATCACAGGCTAGGCCAATGCTATCTTGGGTCAGGACAGTTACGGGAGAGCTTGACAAATGAAATACTCAGAGTTGCAGCTGCTGTGGATGGAGCCTATGGACTTGGCACTGACTGCTGAAAAGTATGATTTAAAATGTGGATCTTAACGCTTTCTTCTGCCAGAGCCTGAAACTCTGCAAGGACGGGGATTTTCTGGCTGCTGAGAGAACATCCTGTCTCCATGGAGCATCTTTACATCCAAAGAGTTGCATTAGATGCTTCATTCTCCACTTGCCTCAGGTACAACAAGGCTAGTAGGAGCTTTGCTTCGCCCATCTTCGTAAGTACTTTTCCCTCTGGGTACAAGGAACTTTGTGCTGTTGCTTTTAATTTTCTTCTTTTCTCCAAAAAGCTCCCACTCAGGTCCCTCACGAAGAATCTTACAGAACTGGAGCTGTCACGAAATATCCTCCTAAAAGGATTAACGACTAATCTAAAGTGGTTAAAAGATGTGAAACAAAAGGTGAAACAGATGATACCATTTTTCACAGTAAAGAAGATAACCACTGGGGAGCTGTGCTGGCCAAGATTTTCATAAGTGATTTGGACAAGGGGTGAATAGCGAGGTGACAAAGTTTGCTGATGTTGCAAAATTGCCTGGGAGTAACAATGACAACTGGGTATGAAGAGCTGCAGATGGATTTTATGCTGTGCAGTGCCTTTGGAGATAAAACAGAAGATGAAATCCAACACTGGAAAATGCCAAGTAATGTGCATGAGGGAAAACAATCCTAGCTATGGATGCTCAGTGATGGGCTCTAAATTAGGTATTATCACCAGGAAAGAGATCTTTGAACAGCTCTCTGAAATAACAGCTCATTACTCAGTGGTGGTCAAGAAGGTAAATATGATGTCAGGAGTTATCAGGAAGCAAAGGGACAGCAAAACAGAAAACACCATTATGCTCTGGTATGGGTGTACTCAGACCCTGGATATTCTATCAGTTCTGTCTCACTACCCTAAAAGCATGTGCTAGAGCTGACAAATGATGAGATAAGGATATTAAAGCTATGGAGTTACATTTATGAGAAGTGACTACAGATATGAGGATACTGAAACTTACAAAAGAAATGAGGACTGATACAGATAAATTACTAATAAATTACCAATAAAAACATTAATAACATTGAGAAAACAAAACAGAATGGCTATTTGCTGCTTCTCAAAGAACAGGTTTTGAAAGGAACAGAAAAATACTTAAATTTGGCAACTGCGACAAGGTATGAGATACATAAAGACTCAGATGAGTTGTAAAAGGGATAAAATATAAACAGCATAAGAAAAAAATCAAACTCTATTAAAAAAAAATAAGAAGTCAATGCAATTTTTAGCTTGAGAAAATAGAAATATACATTTCCACAAACAGGAATGGATATGTAAATATAAACATGTATATGAATGCACACAAACACAACTATTCCAAAGCCAAAAGGGTACACCAGGGAAGAAACAACACGTACTGTGTCAGTACATCCTACTGTAAACATCCACCCTGAGCACTGTCGGGGGCCTCTCTCTCCCAAGACTCATTCCCATGTCCCTCCCTTCCCTTTCAGGATCACTATCACAGATGTCAAGCACTGTTCTCTGCCCTCAGGTCTCTCACTGGAATTGATTCTTCACATATAACTGCTTCCTGGGACACTGGCAGCTGTCTTGAGCATTTAGCAAGAGAAGGTGCTTTTCTTTGTGACCATCTTTGTTCACAGAACAGCATCTGTGCATTAATAAGAAGGGCGTGGTAAAAGAGAGAAAAATAATCCACAATTTATACATTTGCTGGTTACTCCTGCCAGAAGGAAACTAAATCACAAAATCCTGAATTCTGCTGGGATCTAACAGCTAAGAATATTGCTTTTCTGTCCTCATATGGAGATTTGGAATTTTGTATGACAAAATTAAGTCAATAAATACTATGTTTACAGAGGAGCTTGGAACAAAAGAGCTAACAAACACCAGGAGGAAGGTCCAAGTCCCCTTGGACCTGCAAGGACAGGATTGATGCTTGCAAACAAATGTTTTAGTCTATGTCACACTCTTAGCTTCTGTTATACCAAAGTGAGCGTCCTGTTGCTCTTTTCCTTTTATGACACAAAATAAACCTTGTGACAGGGAGGTGCAGGCTGGCAGGAAAAACATGTGAGACTGCTCTGATGACACTGCACGTTCATTCCTTCCTCATGATTCAATGGACAGGTCTGGAAAAGGTGAACACTAAAAAGGACATTGCATTTCATTACTACTGACAAATGAAAAATGCATTGGAAAGCAAGTATAAGCATCATTTCTCTTCTAATCGGTATCTGGTGGTCTGACCCGGGCTGGATGCCAGGTGTCCACCAAAGCTGCTCTGTCATCACCCTTCTCAGCTGGGAAGGAGAGAGAAAATATAATAAAAGACTTATGGGTTGAGATAAGGGCAGGGAGAGATCACTCACTAGTGACTGGCACGGGCAAAACAGGCTGAGCTAGAGGGGGGAAAAATAATTTATCACCAATCAAGGCAGAGTAGGATAATAAGAAATAAACACAAATCTTCAAACACCTTCCCCTGACCCCTGCCTTCTTCCTGGCCCTAACCTTACTCCTGATATTCTCTACCTCCCCCCTGCAGGTGGCTCATGGAGCTGGGGAATGGGGGCTGCAGGCAATTCACGTTCTCTCTGCTGCTGCTCCCTCCTCAGGGGGAGTACCTCTCCAACTCTTCCCCTGCTCCAGTGTGGGATCCCTCCCACAGCAGAATGTTCTCCATGAACTCCTCCTATGTGAGTCCTTCCCACAAGCTGCAGCTCTGCACAAACTGCTCCAGTGTGGGTGCAATCCTTCAGGAAGAGGCTGCTCCAGTGTGGATCTCTGGTGCCTGGAGCACCTTCTACCTTTCCTTCTTCCCTAGCCTTCCTGTCTGCAGAGCTGTCCCTCTTCTCTGGTTGCTGTTTACTTCTGCCCAACATCTTTTCTCTCTTCTTGACTGTGTTATCCCAGAGGCACTGCTGCCATCACTGCTGGGTGCCAGGTCTGGTTGGAGCCAGCTGGCATTGGCTCAACTGGACATGGGGCAAGCTTCTGGCAGCTTCTCATAGACCAGTCCTGTGGGTCCCCACCACCAAAACCTCACCACACAAACCCAAGGCAGTATCATGAAACACATCACAAATTAACCACTTTCCCCAGACACTTGGTGTATTAAGTAGCTCTAGGCTGGGCCCCTGTTAGGGTGGACCATGCCATCTGCATTTAGAAAATTGCCCACACATTTACTAAAGTGAAATTCACCCACTAATTAGTCCTGTCAGCATTTTCCCTGGAAACTGTCATTAGCACATTGAGCTAATTACTACAACTAACAGCACTAGTGGGTGTGAGTATGGGCAGGGTGGGGAGGAGGAAAGGTTATTCTAACTAAATAATGAAAAGGACACCTCATTCTTACATTTACATTAAAATCTAAATTCAGAATAACATTGGAATGAGATAAACCTGCCATTTTATTTACCTTCCATATTGGAATCTTTGCTGTAGGTGGAAAAAATATTCAAAACATGGCAGAAATCTTCTGAAGCTGATAAACAAGAAGGAACAAGTCTTCTAGTTATCCATTCCTACATTACTCTGTGATGTTCAGTATATTTTGAGCTAAGAAAAGGAAACTGAATTTGTGTAATACTACTTGGTTTGATACCACAGCAATGCTATTTAGGTAATTTTCTACAAATATCCTTGCTCAGGATATTTTCCTACTTGCTTGTATGAAGACCCTGGCTGGATAGGAGGACTTGAATGTACCACAGAGTTATCTAGATCTGCCCAGTTCCTCCTGAGAGGTGAGCCAGGGGTGGATGTGGTAAGCTCTTGGTGTGACAGAGCCAATCAGCAGCATTAACATGAACCTTTTTAATGAGGTGTGCATTAAAAGATTTTCCTCGTGTGCCCCACAGGTTAGAAGCAGCTGTGCAGTCAGAGAACTGGGGCTCAGCTAAGCTCAAAGTCTTCTTTGATGCCATGGTAGCTGTGTATCCCTATGATGAAGTTCACTGTATGAACATCAAGTGAAGCACAGTGAAAACTCCTTGGGGAACCTGCTGGCTAAGGCAACAGGTGAGAGGGGAAATGGCAGTACAGAGAAATGAAATTACTTTTAAAGGTCTTGGGGTAAGACGAGGCAAATACTAAATCAAGGAATCTTAACTTCTCATTGAGTCGGTGTCACGGTTTCATCTGGGACAGAGTTCATTTTCTTCGTAGCTGGTACAACCCTGTGTTTCAGATTCAGTGTGAGAATAATGTTGGTAACACAGTGATGTTTTGTTTGGTGCTAAGTAGTGCTTGCCCCAAGTCGAGAACTTCTCAGTGTCAGATGCTGCGCCAGTGAGGAGCTGCACAAGAAGCCAGGGGAGAGCACAGCCAGGACAGCTGACCTGAACAGGCCAAAGGGCTATTCCATACCATGGAGCATCATACTCAGTATATTAACTGGGGAGTGCTGGCTGGGAGTGATGTTGACTACAGCTCAGGGACAGGCTGGGCATCAGCCAGTGGGTGGTAAGCTGTTGTGTTGTGCACCACTTGTGTTTCTTGGCCTCTCTCCCTCTCCTTTCTGTTATTAATAGAATTAGCATTACCATTGTATTTTATTTTGTTTCAGTTATTAAACTGTTCTTATCTCAGCCCACGATTTTCTTTTCTTTCCTCACTCCTCTCCCCATCCCACAGGTGAAGACTGTGTGTGTGTGTGGGAGGGGGAGAGGGTGTGTGTGAAGTGAGCGAGCAGGGGCGTGGTGCTTAGCTGCCAGCTGGGGTTAAATCAAAACAGCCACCTTACCAGCACATACAGTTGCCCACCCTAAGCATCTCAGAATTTTTTTGTCCCTTTTTTAGAAATTCACCTTATGCTGCACGTGGATACAAAGGGAAAAGAACAACTCCTCTCCATCACGCTCCTTCAGCATAAGTGCAAGTAAAGCTGTGACTGCCAGCATTGCCTGCAACTTTTCCATATGGACAGCCCTCCACCTACAAAATGGGAGGGGAATGGCAATAGTCAGATCATTCACAGCAAAATACAGCTGGCAGATGGGCACATTATCCAGCTGACAGGCCCAGAAGATGCATGGGGAGAACGCCACAGCAATACCCACACACGTGGGCTTTCCAGAATCATGTAACAAAAGAAGGTAGGAGCTGAAGGCACTTGGTAAAAGTGAATGTTTGGAGACCCAAATGTCAGTTTCAATGGAAACTGATGTGTGTGCTGGGAGCTACGTGAAGCTCCACAGGCCTGCATCCTCAAGAGGGAGGAGTAACTGCTGGTCATACACAAGTATCAGAACTGAGGATCCTCTCTTCTTGAGACCCTGCAGAGCACAGCAGACATTTGTAAGCAGGAGACTATACAAGGCCACTGTAAAAGACATGCCACCCAAATTAAACATCATTTGCTTTTACTAATTTCACTGTAGTACAATCCTTGTAATTATAACTATCCAAAGCTCTAAGCAAAGATTTGTGCAGGTACATGCCAGAGAACCCCTCAGCAGTCCCAGCTCTTCAGCACTCTCCTGCATACATAACTTCCCTCAAGCCTTTTATGCCTTCAAAGTCAGGAGGACAGTCCCTATGTGTAAAGCAGGTCTAACACACAGAATCAGACCCTAAGTAATGCTTTGTTAACCCAAAAGCATTTTCTATTTAATAAAGACTAGCAAAAAGTGCTTCTTTTTCAATGAGACAAAAATACTTTAAATTAAATCAGGTCTCTGACCTCAAATAGGGAACTGGATTACTTAAACTTGCTTGGATTTTCATTTGCACTTCCTTGCCTTCTAATACTGACAAATTTCAGCTGTATTCCTCTAGCAACAAATTGATTCTCCTGTGGCTAAAATAATGGTATAAATAGGGTTGCTAATCTTTCAACTCCTTTCAGCTGATTAATATCAAGTTGTAGAGACAGTGAGTTCAGCTTGTACTTGTGTAATAATATCTATTAACTTCTGCCCCCAATCTCTATGTGAAGCTACTCCAGCAGAGAAGTAACGTGAAATAAGCACAAGGTGCAAAACAATTCTGGTGTTGAAAACTGAAAAGAAGAAAAAATTAAGGAAGAACTTAATCTGTGTCATTCAAGCCAGATGGCTGCTTATTTAAGTAATCAAGTTAAGCAAGATGTATTTAGGACTATCTTGTTTAATTTGATTATTTAACTGAATAAACTGCCTGTAAGGCAGGGGGGTTTTGCACATAAAATCAGGTCACATTCAACTCTGGTTCACATTTGCTGATTTTGATATGGTTAGTTCATAATTTCGCTATGTAGCCAAACTGTTTTGCTTGCATGAGGAATGTTTTAGATCAGATGAGAATTACTCCGAGGCCCCAACTGATATTATGTTAATGCCTAGCAGATTAATGCTCCAGCAAATTTGCATATAATGAACACAGATCATAACCCTTTGCTGAAGTGCACATCCCTATGTGCCTGCCCCAGATAATGGGCCCTTTTCCCATCAACAGGGAACTGGGAAGGGAGGAGAAGCAGATTCTTTAATTCCTCTTTTATGCATTCAACAAAACTACCACCATAACTGCAGAGGTATTGAGTAGTTACTACTGCAGGACTGATTATGCAAATGACATTATGCAATTCCAGTGACTGAACTAAAACCACCCTAGGACTCTACATTTGTACAGTCTACAGCAGATATTTCCAACCCATATAGTCTTCAACAAAGACAAGTGCTTATATGGTCAATCAACAATGATGTTCTGCCCTTTTTCCTGGCAAACTTTGTGAACAGTTATTATCTAGGGGTTGTCCAAAAATTTTCCACTGAAACTGTTTCTATGGAAAACTTCAAGTTAAAACTGAACAGCTCTTTTTTTTACTGAAAGATGTGTCCTGTTTGTGGAATATTGTCCCCCTTCTGTCCCAGTGAACAGTGTCCCAAACAAAGCACATTTCCATGGGGATATGCTACTCTGAATATTCAGAGTGGGGATCCTTTGAGCTGAGTGGGTTGATTCATCACAGGGTGGTCGAACACTGGAACAGGTTTCCTAGGGAGGTGGCTGATGCTCCAAGCCCACCAGTGATCAAAAGTCATTTGGACAATGCCTCTAATAAAAATTCTTTAACTTTTGGTCAGCCCTGAAGAGGTCAGGCAGTTGGACTGCATGACTGCTCTAGGTCCCTTCCAACTTAAATATTTCTATTTCTATTTCTATTTCTATTTCTATTTCTATTTCTATTTCTATTTCTATTTCTATTTCTATTTCTATTTCTATTTCTATTTCTATTTCTATTTTATTATTTTCAGGGCTCAGCTTAACTACTGAGGCACAATTTACTGAAATTAGTAATTGGTGTACTTAATGAAATTTAGTTCAGCTAGAAAACCCAGCCTGCAGAGGGCAATGAGGGTATGAAGAGCCTCAGGGCATTTCCATATCAAATCATTCAGCTCTACACTTTGACAAAATCTGTTCGAGAGGAAAAGATCAGTAGCTTTGTCCACTGTACAAAAATATACTGATTGCCAACCAAAAGCTAATTATTTAATTTCATTGACTACATCCAAATTTGGAAATTCTGTAGGCTTTTTCTGTTTCTCCTGCAGTCAGTTTGTGAACGTGGGAATGTGGAAAATAGGTTCACATACCTAGCCTGGAGCAATGAGAGATCACAAATTTTGATATGAAGCTGATAGAGTGAAAACTTGAACCTGTCTTTTGCTCCTCTTGAGCAAAGCCTTTGGCTCCAATGAAATGCTACATTATATACCATATTTAATTTTATCAGAAATACATAAAAGGATCTGTGATTAATACAATTAAAACAAAATAAAATAGAGTGGGACAGCCTCTCTATATTTATTCAGACATTTGTTACATTTCCCCTATATAAATCACTTTGCTTGGCTCATGACTGGGTTTTTTTTGACATAATTAGAAGAAACTGTTTACCTTTTAGGGCATCAGTTAATTATATTTCAAGCTCACAAATTACAGTTGTTTTTCATTATCCACATATGGAACTGTTAAAGCAAAGCAAATGCTACTGTTATAACACAGCATTCCTCTCCAAAGTTTACAAAAGCAGGGTGAGCTAATGGAAAAAGAACCACTAAATAAAGCACCAACTGGCCCGGTTTCTAGGCTTGCTTTTAACTTTTTCCCTTTTTTGGCCATTTCAGAAAAGATACTGTGATTTCTCCCACTTTATTTTTAACCAGACATGAAATAGCTAACAAGGACTCTTATCTTTTTCAGAGACATGCTGAAACATGTTGGTTCAGATTAATGAATTTGCATCTTAAAAAAATTATTCCAGCTCTGTTGCTCTATTTCCTTGCAAATAAGCAGACAAACAAGAAAGTTCAGTTTCTCGATATATGTCCATGCTCTTACTTGTTAGGGCCAGACACTAAATTTATACTACACTGAACACAGGGAAACACTATACAGCTGCAGATTAATGCATTCAGATTTTTTTAAAGATAGTGTTATGGTCAATAATACTTAAAAAACTTCTTATTAGCATATTTTTCAGAATGATTTTCCTTCTACAAATTTTAACAGAATAAGTGTATGTGAGCCTTTATAGCATGAATAAATGCTCAGTCCTTCAAACACCATCTATGTTTGATGGTTACTTGATCTTAGCTGAATATGGGAATAATTTGTTTGATTTCTGAGTACAATTATATGTTCTGATGCATAGCTAGTTTCTGAATTCTTTATAAAAACAATTACCTCCTGCTGTTCTTTAAAGAAAAAATTTTGACTCATTTCTGTGGTTCCATCATCCATGTTTAATTTATGTAAATAACTTACAGTCTGATACCGTGTAAGCATCACTGGCATATGAACCAAATAAATATATAAACTGATTTGAATGCAGAGTTGTCTCAGCACAACTAAAGTGCTTTAAAATTATTAACAAGTCTTCAATGTTCTATTCAAATACAGATTTTCTTATATTGAAGTGGACTGAGCTCATAGGACTGTAATTGCTTCTAAGAAAATGTATACATCAGGGTCTCCACCCTTCAATAGAATGTGAAAGGGTAGCATCATAGAATCACTCAGGTCCTGCTGATTCCTGAACTGACTCACAGATAAGTAAGGGGTTTTTTTTTCACCCAAGTTGAGGTCATAGTCCAAAATTCTTAGTATACCATAGGAGCAGATGACTCCCCTGAGGTCCCTTCCAAGCCAAATTACTCTCCAATTCTGCACTTCTATCACAAATTACTAAATTGTCTTTGACAGCCCTTTCTCCTGAAGCCAAAAACTTGTTCTTATAATCCTATATGATGTGGAGGGAGGGCATAAGGGAAAGGGGAGGGAGACTATCAAAGATAAACAGGAGGTAATGCACTGTGGGATCTGGAACCATAACTGTACAAACTTTGGGATCAGACAATTTATGCAGAACACTGAAAGTTGACACAGCTGTGAGAGGTTTGCCATAGATGCTGTCTGAGAGCACACCTGATATAAAGACAAAACATACAACACTGTAGGAAAATATGAAACACAAAACTCTGGATGATGAGTTTCCCTAGGCATCTCATGGAAAAATCCAGTCTGAATTCTGGTTGGAACAGAAGGAGATGCAAGGGCAGATATGGATTATTGGTGTGCATTCTTTGTTGCTGAAGGATGTAATTTTTTTTCCCAAGACCATAGTAGGGTTTTTGTGTATGATGTTGACATCTTGGACAAGGTACAGCAGCGTATACAAGGAAAATTGAACTTAAAGAATATACTCAATTTTGTTGAGATCACATTGCAGAGCCAGTTATTCCGGCACTGGACCCCATCCTTATCGGGATAAAATAGAGTAGGTTTCAGAGGTACTGCATAATTAATTCTGGAGGAGGCTTTGTCCCTAGTCTCAGGCACATGGACTGCACCTCCATGAAAGAGCAAAATTAAGGAAAACCTATCAAAATGAGTAAGATATATAGCACCATGCTGGTTTATAATTCACTTTGAAGAAAATTAGGCACTGTGAAGTGCTGAAGTTACTGCTGAGACTTCAGGAACAAAAAATATGTTACCAATAATCAGGAAGTATGAAATACTATAAATCACTATTTTCTGACAACCCAGGGATCAGAATTTATGTTTTTTCTTGTTCAAGATGCTACCGAAAAAGCAGGCAGTTGGGCAGTAGGCAGGAACACAGTCTTTTGAAGGACTTTTATTTTATTAAGGTTGTCAGTGAAACCCTGAGATAACAGGAGAGTCCTAGGTAAGTGCTCAGTGCAGGATTTCTTTATGGTTCACTCAGACAATAGCAGTGCCTAACCTGAGAGCACAGCTGCATTCTGACAGCCATGGTCCAGATGTATAATTAGGGAAAGACACTGCAAGGAAAAAGGGAGAGAGATTCTAAGTGAGCAAAAAGATGAGAGGAGAAGCACGGGGATGAAGAGACTTGTCCAAGGTCACAGGGCACATCAGCACTGCAGACTACTCACATCTCCTGACTCCCAATTCAGGAATCACCCAGACAACAGAAGCATGAGACAAAAGATGTAGCTGAACTTTAGGCTGTGTGAATCCAAGGCTCTCTGGGCTGCTTTAACTCTCCTACTCTGCTGCTCCATCATTAAAATAAGCTACGATTGCTGACTTGTAACAAACAAATAACCTTGCTTCCGAGTCTGCAGCCATCACCCTCACAACTTACTTTGCAATTCTCCTCCCCAAACTTCCACTCAGCCTGAACTGTTTGATGCCTGCTGCTTTTGAGAAGCTTTTGAAATTAATGCTTTAAAGCCTGTAAGAGCAGCTCTGAAGAAAAAAAAAAAAAAAAGACAGTTTTACATTTTTAAAAAGATGCTCTTATTCTCCTCACAGCTGAGTTTTGGTGGCAGCTTGTGAGCAGAATAGTAAGTGGGAGTTGTTGTGTTTTTCCAGGCCAGTCTGTCTGGGCTGTGGAGATCCACACTTTTTCTCATTTGTTTTTCACTGCAGTTAGGCCTTTCAAAGTCACCTCCTCAGCAGAGGCTGCCCCTGTGTGGACCAAAGAGAGGGGGTACACAGTGTTCAACTGGTTGAGCTGGATTGTGCCCCTTTCCCCGTCTGTGGGGACAGAGCAGGCCCTGTATTTCTCCAGCTCCCTCTTCCCCTTCTCTAGTCCTTAGCCAGTCAAGAGTCTATATACCTGCCTGCACACCATACCAGTGCAAATGCTTCTGTCTATGATCTGCACAGACTTTCTCTAGATATGCTAGCTGTCCCTTAAAGAAGAATTAATTCTACACCAACAAAAGAGTTCATACTAACTGATTCCAAACAGAACCCTCCCAGAAAGGTCAAAGTGATCACGTGCACCAAAATACATAATCCAACTCTCTGGAGAGCAAAACCAGCTCTTGGTTCTACAGCTGGGGACCCACCACTAGCCTGAGTTAACAGCAAGTGGACTGGAAATTTCAAGCCTTCGTCACACTGACAGCAATGACACCACAAATCAGATGAAATTTCTCCTGTGAGCAAATGAGCACTGAAATAACGGATACTTGAATTGTTGAGGCTTGTGTTGCCAGTTCCCAGCCTTCTTACTTTCTACAGCAAGACCTACAGTATCAAATACCAAGATTATAGATCCAAATCACCCCGGCACATTCCCTACACCTCTCAATTGCTATCAAAATGCTCTGGCTCCTTCTCTCATCTCAAAATCCCCCTCAGCCTTACACAACACCCGTGCAGCCCCTGAGCAGCTGGCAAGACAAAAGACACTGTGGACTTGCAGCTGATCACGGCATCATAGAAGTATAGCGTGGTTTGGGTTGGAAGGGACCTTAAAGATCATTTAGTTCCAACCCCTGTGTCAAACGTAGGGATGCTACCCACTAAATTGTGTTGCTCAGGGCCCCATCCAGCTTGGTCTTGAACACTTCCAGGGATGGGGCATCCACAACTTCTCTGGGCAACCTGTGCCAGTGCCCCACTACCCTCATGAGCAAAGAAATTCTTCCTAACATCTACTCTAAATCTCTCCTCTTAGTTTTAAACCATTCCCCATGTCCTATGTGTATCTGCCAGTGTAAAAAGGCAATTTTCCTCTTTTTTTACAAGCCCCCTTTTAGTACTGCAAGGTCAAAATCAGGTCTGATAAGATCTGTGTGCTACCTGGGCAGCCCACAGACACCTGGTCAGCTGGATGAACCCTTCTGTCAGAACAAGACACCAATTTGAAGGTCTCTCCACTATTTTCACAAAACTTGTCAGAAATACATATAGTCATTATAAATGTACAATATCTTTGAGGTTCCTATTTCTTCGCCAAACTGGGCTGAAGTGTCCAAGCAGTTAAAACTGCCAAGAGAACTTGCAGAGAGACAGATGGATAGGGAGACAGGATGATCACATAAGCTTTTTTTTCCCCTTGAGGAAAATACATCAAAAAGAAAAAAGAAACCTACCAAAACGCATTGTTATCAGACTTAATAAATTGTTATCAGACTTAATAAATTTTTTATTTCAGTTCTTTACTTTGCATCAGGATAAAACAACAACAAAAAAAATAGTGATTTTATTAATTTGCCAAAAGAATAATTGGCAGAAGATGATCTGTACAAAAGCATACAAAAGTGTGAAAAATGCTACTGAACCTTTTAAAAATTATTTTTCTTCAATAATTTTCACAAATACTTAAACTTTCCTCATTTTGCATTCCAAGAATTTGACTGAGAACCTCACACTGCAGCTACACTGAGTGCATTTTCTAGTTTCTGCTTCTCCACTAAATTGGGAGAAAAAAACACAAAAACCCCAGCATCGTACATTATAGACTAAAATATCTTGAAGGGAGATGATGAAGACTGTTGTTAAAGGCATTAGACTTTGATCATCTTTAGAGGGCGATGAAAAAGAAAATAAGATTACCTTGGAAAAAAATACAATCTAAATCAGGCAGATTGTAAGGCTTCCGATAAAACACTACTCTTGGCAAGCTATACTGGAGAAAAAAAAAAAAGGCAGTTCCTCTGTCCATGATGTGTATTTTTTTTAACATTTACAAATTATTTTTGACTTAGCCACGCAGGGAGCCTACTTTCAACCCTCAATTTGAAAATCATGGAGGCTTTATAAAGTCTTCCACCTGCATCTCTTTTTTGCATCACAGTTCTTTATCCTCTAAAGGATGAAAACCCTGGCATATAAAAACTTTGTTAAGCTGTCACTATCAATAGAGTAAAAAAAAATAATGGTTGACAAAGAAGAAACAAATTGCATCTTCGAATAAGTTTCCTTCATGCTCTTGTTAAAAGCTATAACCTCTGATGTTAACTAAATTTAACCCATTCTGACCCTTGCGGTGGCCCTTAACCTTTTCTTTATTCTGCTTCCTGTGGTTGCTGAAGAAAACTGGCCCAGTCATTGGAAAAGCGGTCTCTGTTGCACACAAAGCCCCAGCCTGGCTGCTAGTCTGTCAGGAGGGATAGAATAGACGGGGAGGTCAGCACCTGTGCTGAGAAGCAGGTGACAGGGAACTGCTTGGACTATTCTAGGGCAAGTTGTAATAGTTTCTACCCTTTAAATATCGCACTGTAGTTTCGGGTATTCAAGGCAGCAAAGTTCACATTTTCTTTGTGAATGCAGACTTTAAACAAATTAATCTATTGCTGTTCAACTGACTGTAAAATTAGTAGATTTACTGTTGCAAAAAANAAGAAATAAAGAAGAGAGCTTTCACTTCCACTTTAATAAGGTCACGGATGTGTCCTAGGCTGCCAACAAAAGCAGCTTTTAAAATCTTCGCAGCTGAACCCAACAACTTGCAAAAGCTGTAGAACAATGTCTTCAATGTACAGTGGAAACTCCTCTCCCTACAGTCAAGATGTAAAACTAGACAGTTAAAAAACTTTCTATACTGTGAACTTTTAACTCTAATTGCATCTCACCCCAGGGACTCACAGGCTTGCTCTATGATTAACATTTTAACAAATTCAGTCAGCTTGCTTTTCAGGGAGCAAAATTGGTTCTTTGCCTGGATTCAGTAATTCAGCCCAAGCAATTTAATGGCAGAGCATGCATCTTCAAAAGATTTGTTTTAATTCCCACAACAGGGGCAGATCTCAGAAATTATACAAAACTTTATCTGTTTCAACTATATTTGTATGTCCCGTGCAGGGCATCAGTTGGCAGTGACCATTTACCACTCACTACAACAAAATTTTGGGGTTTGCTTTAATTATTTACTGTCTTGCTAGAATAAAAATAGAGAAGTTTGTGTAGGAAGAAACTTTCAAAAGCTGTGGATGGAAAAGGAGTAAATGAGCTACTGCAGATCCAGAAATATGGACCTACTATACATCCAGAATTTCTGTGTCCTTTAAATACATGTTTACTCTGACGTGTTCTCTGCCATATGGCAATGCTCAGCTCAGCACAAGGGAGTTTTTCATCTGGGTTATGTGCAACAGTCTTTCATAAACACGAACGGGAAAAGGAGCACTAAGGAGTGTAAAGGGGAGGCTATAGCCCCTCTCTGAACCAGGGGTCTGCAGAAACACACAGCCGCGATTATAACCAGCAGGAAGGTGGAGGGGGGCCATGCCAGCTGCCAGCAGGACTGGGGAGTGGGGAGGAGTAAGAGACTCTCTCCAAGTCTTCCCCAAAGCCTCCCTGCTGAAACGCCCTGTGAAAGAGGGAATTATACAGAAAAAACAGGAAAACAGAGGTGCACAGGGTAAGCAGCCCTCCAGAGGCTCAGTACTTTTGTAAGGACAAGTGTGCAGGAGACTAATCATAGATTTAGTCATAAGAGTGGAAAAACGTGCTGTCCCACTCACTGCTCCATGTCCAAGGGTCCCAGGCATTGCATAAACCCAAAAATATCAGTAATAAATTCCTGATGATCTTGTTTGGCACTTGAAATTTTTTTGGCCAGATATTCATAAGCACAGCTCCAGTTTAGGAAGCAGCAAGATATTCACCAAGGAAAGAACAGTCCTCCACCCAGAGCCAGCAGGTAAGAGCTCTTTGCAGGTGTAAGGCATTTCAGCAGCTTGCTTCCTGCTCCCACAAAACGAGAGATGAAGTCTGAACGACAGTAAACCACACCCTCAGGTCTCTAGGTGAACACACTGTCATCTACCTAAGGGCATCCTCACTCTCTGCTGAGCATTACAAACTGCTCCCTGTACCCATAATGAATAGCTCTGGGGGGAGATTTTAAGAGGAGACTATGCTGGTGCTGGGTTGATGGCTAAACTAGATGATCTTGAAGGTATCTTCCAACTTGGATGATTCTATGATTCTTTGATTTTGAAATTAACCCCAAAACACAGGACTGGAACCAGTTTCCAACATCCTCAGGGAGTATTGAAACCATCCCCCAGAGATCAGTTGTTAACGTGGAAGAAGTTTCTCAGTAGCATCTTGAGCCTCACAATAATTACTAACATTAATAACATCCACAACAGCAGATCACTGCACTGTTCATGTACAAGGACCAGAAATCTCTCCACCCACCCGTTCTTTCCCCTTCTCATATATTTGCATTTAAAATTATCTGGAGAATGAAATGTCTATGGCCTGGCACAAGGTCTAGCAGAACAGGCCTTAATATGGTACAAAAAATAACAACGTGAAAACAACAATTTTGTAAGTAAATGTTATATTTAAAAAAAAAGGCAGATGAAGATTTAAGAATTAAAAATATTAAAAAGCAAATAAATGACTGAGTGTATTGTCAGGGGTGGGCAGAAGATGATGTGCATCAGGCAAAGTAGAAGGAAAAAAGTTATTATTAACTGCACTTCTTATGATAGTGTCTTTCAAATAATTAAGACTGCAGTCTCGCTGTGGCAGGCACATATTAAAAAAATGGCCCCAGGACAATTACAGTGTAAACAGACATGAGACAAAGAACGAGGAGAAAGCGTACAATGAACCCTCAGAAAGATCAATTTAATTGAGGACAAACAGCATTAGAAGGCTGCACTATTTCTTGGCACACTGCATTTAATTAGAAAGGCATGAAGTAAAACAAGCATCAGGCTTAAACTTAACAGAATTAAACAACAGGAAGAGAGAAGGATTGCAAGTTGCATGCTTTGAAATCCCTTGCTTTCATGCAGGTAGTTTTTATCACAGTGAAAAGGATTATTAGCTCTATTGCTGCTACTAACACTGCTGAAAATTATCTGTCTTGTGGGGATGGTTCTCAGAGTGGCAACAGTCGCTAACTGCAAGGGGGCTGCTGACACGCTCTCTTCTAATGCATATTGCAGAGCCAATGATGAAAAAAATATCTCTCCAGCCTTCAGCTCTGCCAAAATTTCCCTTCATGCTTATTCAAATTCCACACTTGATTTCCAGACCATGAAGAGAGCAGTAAAAACCTCTTTTTTTGTCTTGCTTTTTCTTATTGTGGAAGATTTCACTCTCCACAACTGGATACTGTAGAATTTCAATAATTTATGTTTCAATAGCATCAAACTGAGATCCAGTTTTCTTAAGCATTCTACTGATGTATGTGATGGTAATCCCTGCTCCCAAAGAGCTTACAACTCTAAAGGCATAGAGCTTGACTGAAATTTAAAAAAGAAAAAAGCACAAAAGAGCAGGATGGAAAAAGGCGGCTCTATTTGCATATAATAGGAGAAGCTACAGTTGTCATTCAGGGTCTTAACACAGCTCACCATCTATCTGGCTAATTCTGTTACTGGCATTCTTCCAATTTCATTACTACCAGCAAGGACTTTTAATGAGGATAAGGTGATATGAATGAACTTCAGATTGTGAACTGATTTAGTAGTTTTCTGGGTTTGCACATGCTTACCACATGATGTCTTCTGTGAAGATGGCAATGACAGACCTTTTTTTACATGTATGTGCCACAATGACAAACAAAAACAGCAACCACATGAAATGAAACCATTCTAACACCACAGTTAAGCACAGAAAGCTTCCAACCCAAAAACATAAAGGTCAGGTTTTCATTGTATTTCTTTTTCCTGGACAGAAGGGGGGGAGAGGAAAGAAGGGTCACTTAGCTGTGGCCTAAAGCATATAAGCTAAAAAGTTCTGATTGTTTTTAGGCCGTAAGGACAGCTGCTTCATTTTGTACTAAATTCTGAACACAAGCACACTTTCAGTCTCAGTGTTGTTCCAGCTCCTGCCTGGATGGCTAAACAGCATCCCTCCATAGAGATGAATCCCTGGGCTCAGGAAAGAGGTCCTCAGCAAACTCCCGTGCTGCTTAGTGGCTGGCTGCCTTAGTGTGCTCCTTACGGCGGGGGAAATTCACTGCACATGAATTTCAGCTTCTCTTTCAAAGGTTTCTGTCTCCAAATTGGACGGAGGAGGTCGCAAACCCGAGGCAGAGCCTCTCCTACCAAAGAAGGCAACAAATCCAAGCATCCGAGACGCCTTTGGACTGACTCGGGCCGCTGCAGAGCCGCACACGCTGCTGACCCCTGCAGCCCCGGCTGGGGACAGGGACAGGGGTATGGACCCGCTGGAGCCAGTCCAGAGGAGGGACACCAAGATCCTCTGAGGGCTGGAGCACCTCTCCTATGGAGGCAGGCTGAGAGAGAGCTGGGGCTGCTCCGTCTGGAGAACAGAGGGCTCCGGGGAGACCTCACAGTGCCGGGAACAGGCTTTATGGCAGGGCCTGCAGTGACAGCAAAAGGGATTGCGGTTTTAAACTAAAAGAGGGTACATCTAGACTAGAGGTAGGAATAAGTTTTTACAGGGAAGGTGCTGAAACACCGTCGCGGGGTGGTGGATGTCCCATACCAGGCAACATTCGAGATCAGGACACACAGGGCTCTGAGCAATCTGATCGAGTTAAAGGCGTTCTGCTCTCCTGTTTATTGCAGCGGGGAGAGAGTAGATAAGCATTAAAAATCCTTTCTAACCCAAACCCAAATTCTATGATTCTGTGCCTCAACACACACACAAAGCACTCAGCATCTACACAATCCCCGCTCGCAGCAACAAATCCTGCCGGGATGGTCCCTGGGCACACTGCGGGCCCCGTCCCGGCTGCGGCCCTCACACACACGGCAGCGCGGCAAAGGCACACCGGGAACCACACAGCGAGGCAGGGCAACGGCAGCTCCCGACAGCCGCGCCCACAGCACCGGACACCACACGCGTGTCGGCCCTGAAATGCGGGAGCGCGCGGGGACCGGGCACAGCGACATGAGGACACCAGGACCCCGCCCGCACCCACGGGCACGCGCGGGGCGGGAGAAAGAGGCGGAGGCGCGCTCGCAGGAAGAGGAAGAGGAGGAGCGGGAGGAAAAGGAAAGGGGAGAGGCGGGACGTTCCGGAACTTCGGCTGCTTCGGCGGACCGGGGCCGGCGGCTCGGCTCGGCTCGGTCAGGTCCGGTCCGGTCCGGTCCAGCCGGCAGGTAAGAGAGGGTCACAGGGAGCCACGCACACGGGCACGGCACAGGCAGGCGCAGCCAGGAGTGCGGCCACGACAGGGCACGGTCACACACCCACGTACAGCATTTCTTTCTTCCTTCCCTGTTTATAGCAGGGACACCCACGGGAAGCAGCCCCGCTCCTGTGACAGCCGCCCCGCACGGGAAGTGCGGCTGCTCCCGCAGGAAGCGCGGATGCTGCCGCGGCTCCCAGTACGGCCGCAGCTGCACGCTCCTTATCAACATTTCTTTAAAACAAGCTACTGATTTATAAATCAGTAGCTCTCAAAGGCAAGCCAGGCTCCTCTGAATGGAAGATAAATTTAATTACATCATTCAGTAGTGGAGCAGTGATGCCCAGATTGCGGACCAAGCTTGCAGTGCGTGATCCAGAGCTGGTTTGTGAAACCATTAATAAAAAATGAGGACATCGCAGGTTTTGTGTAGCTGCACTGATGATACACAAAGATACTTGGGTGTTGGTAGTGGGTGTTCAGTTATAGGGCTGTTGTCACAGCCAGACAAAAAGCTGTTTTCACAGGAGTCTGGAGTGGGCAGTGGCAGAGCCCAGGGCAGGAAGGGACAGTAGCACTACCAGCTGGTTTTAGCCTGCTGTGGAAATCCTTTTACTTCTGTGCCCTGTGGCTAGCTTGAACTCTGGATCCAGCTGTTATCAGACTGCCCTGTTCATGAACTCATCTCGCTCCTTCTTGAAGCAGTTTGCATGGACATTGTCCCTTCTGCTGAGTTATGAAGTCCATCCCAAGCTCCAGACTGTCCCATTTTCAGACTAAGTTATTCACAGGCAAGTCATTTTACTTGTTCCTGTGCCAACACTGCTTAGAATTATAAATAGCTTTTTATCCTTGCTGATGGTTTACACCTTTTCCATATGTATGTATGCACATGGATGCATGTTTGCACAATGTCATATATGTGTATGCATGAATGTATTTACAGAGCAGAGTCACATCCCCTCCTGGGCAAAAGAGGTCTCACTCTTGCCAACTCCTCTGGTATGACATGTGTTTGCTTTCCTGCATCATCCTTGGGTTTTCCTGTAATGGCTCCCTTTTAAACATAAAATAGGAAAACCACTGTACTGTTTGCTCTTTATTTCCAAAGTTTTTTGCAGCTGTTAGAAAACAGACGATTTCTGAAGGTCTGAACAAAATGCTAATAATGGTCAGTTGCACCAAAATTGCCAGGGGGATTTCATGAACCAGGGAAGAATGGGAAAAAAAATCCAGTGGAAGAAATGTCTCAAAGATGAGTTTCAGTAGTCTTCAAGCACGGGTATATTTTGAAGCATGTTTGGATGTTTATAGCTTTGTGAGCACCGTGTCGGGATAGATGCCTGTAACTATTTAGATTTAAATTTGAAACTCTGGAGAAAGAAACTAGAAGTATTTGATTCTTTAAAGTAGTTCAGGCTCAGATTTTAAGATACTGAAGGTAACATCAACTCGTACATTTTGATTTTTTGTCACATTTTGTCTCTGGGTTAAATCCCTTTGTTACTGAAAAAGACTGTTAATTGCTCATTTCTTATAGTAGCACCATGTATCATTTTAAAAAAGTAGTTACAAACACTAAGGTTTACTGAACTGGAGTCAAGTCTTTCTAATATAACTATAAGAATATGACTGATGAGTAACTTGTTTTTTCTTCTTCCTCAGAATGACTGCCTTGTGCACAATGAAACATTTATGTCAAGCAACCAGAAATGAGAACAGATATGCAAAAAGGTTCTTTGGTACTCTTCTGACACAGTCAACACAAAAGTGGCTCTTTTCTCCATTCTGGATAGTGGTACCTGACTCTAGGAAGTCAGCTGTGTTTGAGCTTACTCAGCCATTTTGTACAGATGAAAAATCTCGCGCACAACCAAAAAGCAAAGCAGCATTTGGAAGTGTTGGGCGAAGAATTCCCTATCGTATTTTGCATGTAATCAACCAGGATGGGGAGAGCTTAGGAAACATGCACCGAGCAGATGCACTCAGACTTATGGATGAACGTGGCCTGAAACTGGTTCTGCTTCGTGAGAATGTAGAACCTCCAGTTTACAGACTAATGACTGGGCAGCAGATTCATGAAGAACAGCTTAAACGTGCAGAGAAGAAAAAATCAAGTCCAAAGCCAGGTATGTGCATTGTAAACACTACAACACTGAGGACTTTCAAAAATGCTGCATTAAAAGTGGTTTCAGCAGATTAAATCCTCTTACTTGTATTTGTGTAAATCCAAAGCAATGTCCCTGCAGTCCACGCTATTAAGGATTTACAGTGGTGAAAATAAAATTTTGGATTAGTCCAGTCTTCCACAGAGAAGCCTTCTATTCCCCTCTCAGGATATGCTATTTTGGCATCTGCTGAGTTGTTAAAAAAATCTTTACTTGAATGAATATAACTAGGCTCTGGTTCCGTAAGACTTTCTGAATTTCTGGTCTTTTACTAAGGCATAGAGTGACAGGCAGTTTTTACAAACTAAGGACCAGACACACCAATATAATTATATGGCTCGTCACCAGTAGAGAAACACTCTCTTCCTCATTTGCTGCTAAGAAAACAAAGTCTGGAGCCCTTTCTTGTACAGAGTAAGAGAACTTTTTCAATATTAAACACTCTTCAGTTTGTTGTTTTGTTGTTTTTTTTCTTAATACTGCCTGCTCCAACAGTTTAACAGAGTTTGGCAGAGAGGTTTTAGAAAAGGTATGACCTTGTATCCTCTCATATCCTCAAGCTAACGAAGATAGCTGTGCTTTGGGCAGAGTTGATT
Organism: Rhabdornis inornatus; assembly: GCA_013397075.1. Classification (NCBI taxonomy): domain Eukaryota; kingdom Metazoa; phylum Chordata; class Aves; order Passeriformes; family Rhabdornithidae; genus Rhabdornis; species Rhabdornis inornatus. The sequence goes on along the minus strand of VWZS01006232.1, from coordinate 2,075,159 downwards.
TTAGAAGGGGGCATTATTGTGGTAGTGAGTTGCTGTGTTCAAGAAACCACAAAAATACTATTCAGATGGTAACTGCTTTAGAGGCTTGGAGGAGGAAGAGACTGTAGATTGTTCAAATATGCGACAAGGCATCGCTGTACTTCCAGTTCAGTATTGCACTTCACCATTCAATGAAATGGGCTTCAGGTGAAGAGCTGTCTAACGTCAAAGCTTTTACCTTCAGCTGTCCTACGTGCAGAACACAGGAATTTGCACACTAAGTCTTTAATTCCAGATCCAATGCTTACCTGTTTGTTAGGCCTACATTGTGGATCATATGAACAAGATTGTAATTAAAAATACTTTAAGCCTTCTGACCCTGAAGAGATTTCCCTGTGTGCCTCAAACGCACTCAGTCTCCCAGTTAGGGCAGTGACTATCAAGTAGCCACCCTCTAGGGTGAGTGTGGTGCATGCTGAGACAATGAGATCGGGGTGCTCTGAGAAAGCAGCATGGGAGGAGGGAGTCCAGCAGACAAAGCACCATAAGCTGATAAAAGAGAGCAACTAGTACAGGTCTGTCAAATGATAAGCCAATACAGTTTCAGTTCTGCTTTAAACAGGAGTGGTTCAGAAGGAGTTATCCTTTTCTTCAGCTATTGCCAAGAACGACTTAGAGACCAAGACTAAACAGATAGGACAGTGGATTGAAAAGAGACACCATGTTAAACTTACCATCCGGCAAGCAAAAGGTAGCAGTACAGACATGGTAAGTGCACTCCTGAAAGTTGGACCAGTCAATGTCATTAAACAGCTGCTGCTGTACTGACCTTCCCTATTTGGTACTGTCACGATTTTTAGTATCTCAGTGGAGACCTAGGTCCCGTGCAAGTAGTGGTTGCCTGCCTTAAAAGCTGCTCCTGATCAAACACTGATGTAGAGAAGTAGTCCCAGAGAGACAATTCAACCACCATTCCTTAAGAATACAGCTGCAGTACTGGCTTGGACAGCAGAGTCTAAGTAGTTCCTACTCCTATGCAGCAGTACCTTATTAATGGGGCTAGTGAAATTTTCTTATCTACAGCTTTAGCCAGCTCACCCACTAAAAACTTTTAAGTGAGGTTTAAAAGAAAATTGTATTTTAGCTGGATTATTTCACAAACTCTTCTTCTGGAGCTGCATCTGTGCTACTTTCGCTAAGATTAGTTGTCCACTCCTACATCAAAAACTATTGGTGTTCCAAGATTAGCAAAGTGATCATCTCTAAAAATGCTGAGGAGCTGATGGCAACTTCCTAGTATAACTGCAGGGCCTTGAGACTTCACTGTCATTCACACAAATGGATTTTTTATAGATACTCTGTGTAAGACTTTTTTTCCTTGTAATGTCTGTAGTGAATTAAGTTTCCTTGATAATTTCCTCTAAATTGCTGGGGAAAATTGTGATAGTAATCCATCCAAAAAGAACAAAACGTTTTATAGGAAGTTAAACTCACAGGGAAGGGGTAAGAGGAAGAACTGATTATGGGAGGGAACAGTTCATGACATAATCCTGATTTACATTGTTCTTAAATTTAAAGGCTTAATAATGAGGTTAGGAATTCAGTGTGTTACATGAATGCACTGTTACCACTCAGTTCAATACCACCAGGCCCTGCTAACCTTAGAACAATACTACCCCTTAGGGAAAAAGCCTCATATAATAATATATCTGAATCTAGAGGAAGAGGAGGGTGTAGAGGAGTCAGATGCAGACCACTCTCATGGACTCCCTTAAAGACCAAAACACTGTGAGTCACAGCAGTACAGCCTAAATGTTAGGAAATAGCTGAATCCCCCTCTAGTGACTTGCCTAAACCTGCTCATGCGTAAAGAACAGTTAGGAAAGGACAAGCTGAAGTGCTCAAATTAGGACTAGCAACCAGCTTGTTTCAGCTAATAGCTAAACTAAGCAGATAATTTTATTATAGAGCAGCTTGAAATATTTTCTACCTGTATTTATGCATTCATTTAGTTCCATTTTTCTCCCCCTTTTTAGTTCATGCTTTTTGATCAAATTCTGGAGACTGTGTCCAAGAAAGCCACTTATCTTTCCAAGCCAAAAGTTGCTAGAGAAGGAGTGAGTACCTGTGTTTTGAGGCACATGTCTGACAAAGAGTTGAAAGAACGCCAGAAGATGGAAATCAAGAAAAACAATACAGTAAAGAAAGATGAAAACAAAGATCTGAAGTCAAATGAGTTGCATCAGTGACTTTCTGAAGCAGTGTAAACAATATATATTTATTTAAAAAATAAAAAATATTAATTTTAGGTAAAGTTATTGTTGAGCTTTGCACTGGTCATTCCATGAAGAACACTGTCTAGGTTAACCTTTGCTACAGAGTCCGAATTTCAACAGCTGGTATTCCATTTTCCACAAGCTTATCCACTGTCTTGCTTTCCATCACAACCTCATCCTTTCCTGGCTGCATTTTAGGAGGAATGTAGCCACTGAGACGAGAGGCTAAGCTCCTCTTGGGACGAGAACGCTTTGCCTGGCAGAAATAGATTCAGAATTAGTAAATTTAACATATCTGTGGAGCAAAGACTACTGTTGTTATGGGGAAAAAGAAATCACTGTACAGGCTAGGACTGCATTAGCTAAAGGAGCTTCATGTGTTAAGAATCTCACAAATTACCTAGATATTTGACCTGTTTTCCTGCTTGAAGTCACGTTCTAAAACAGGTAATGTTTACCCTCCTCTGCCATGACAGGGTAGGGATGAGAAGACTTTTCCAAGAGTGTAACTTACTTTCAGGTTCAGCTTTCTCTTTTCCGGATCATGTACAACTGCATGCCTTGCTAGGCTCTGCTACAGTTAAAAGAGCAGGGGAGGGGAAAAAAAGGAGTTAAGTTTATAATTTCAGATAATGGGATTCAGTTAAGGACAGTTAAAAAAATATGTACCTTCATTGCAAACACTTTTCCACAGCCTGGATAATCACAAGAGAAGGGTTTTTTCTCCTCATGGAAAGAGAGGATATGGCTTTGAAGGTTAAATAAAGTTGTGTAAGTTCTTCCACATCCTTCTCTGGGACAGCGGCAGACTTCCCTCTCCACAGCATGTGTTTTTTGATGCTGCTTGAGGTAATCCTTCCGTTTAAAAGTTTTGTTACATTCACTGCAGACTATTGGCTCTAAGTGGGAGAAAGAAAGGCAGAGTATAAATTAACAATTTCTTACAGAAGCTTCGAATCAAAGCCTAGTGATCTATTAGAACAATGCTAAAATCAACATGAAATGCAAGGAACTGAGACACTTCAGGAGGATAATGCACTATGAATTATCCAGATCTGAAATCCTACATAAAACAGTTTTTGTTAACTGAATCACAAAGTTAAGATAGTATATTGAGTAGCATTTTCACCAAAGGTCTAGTTGGAGTGACAGCCACTGTACCAATAAAGTTAGACAAGCTTGGGACACACAAGTTGATGAAATGAGTACAGCAAGGCCTCCTCTTCAGATTAGCAGTTGGTTTCCTATTTGTATCATAAGTTTACTAAAGCATTTGGAATTTACCTGTATGACTGACTTTATTATGCTTCAGGAGCTCTGTCCAAGTTTTTCCAATATATGAGCAGTTTTCCTTCTTGCATGCATAGCCTGTTGGACAGGACAGATGTTTACAATCACAAAGGGTCTGGCAAACAGTCCAGTTTTACTTATAGCATTTGAAAATCAAAGCCAGTTATTCCTCGTCTCCTCCCATACTGCACAGGATTAGGATAAGAGACAATGAACAATCAACACAATTTAGAACAAGAGAAAATCCTAACAGTTTTAAGTAAGAAACCTTGTATCACTGACACCAGTTGTCCAGGGAGGCTGTGGAAGCCCTACCCCTGGAACCACTCTACACCACTGGATGCAGTCCTCAAACCTGGTGTAACTGGCCCTGCCTTGAGCAGGGAGCTGGACTAGATGACCTCCAGAGATCCTTTCTGACCTAAATGATTTTGTGAAACTCTCTCTCCTTGCTTCAGTAAAGCTACTTCCTCCCAGCCATACACTTTCTCTCAAATAGATGAAAGTAACTAGTAACATACATTACTTCTATATAAATATTTGTCCTGCATATTAAAAGGTAATACTAACCATACAGTAATATTCCAGAGTCTAAAGAGATTCTGCCATTCTAACAAGCAAACAGGAACCACAGAAAGTCAATATAAATCCAGGACTGGAATGCTCAAAAACCAATGAACAAGTCCTTGTCTTTAAAAAAGGCAATCACAGTACAAATCACAGGCTTCTGGGTACTCTTCCTAGTCTGCTGGGTTTGTTTGATTTGGTTTTGTTTTTTCCTATCACTAGAAAGTTGGTTATCTGTCAGACAAACACACCATAACTGAACACTGCAATGCCCCACAGTTATATCCCACTTTACTATTCGAAACAGGTGTACTTGTCTTGTCTGAATCACTAGGCCCAGAACACTTTCAGATCTATCATGCATCCGTGCATATTCTGCACTGGAAGCAGTCCTTTTTCCTTTGCTGAAACACAACTTAAAAAGTAAAACCAGTTTTACCTTCATGTACCTTCTCATGCCGCTTTAGTCGACTTGGAGTAGAGAAACACTTTCCACATCCTTCTTTATTACATCTAGGTACAAAATAGCAGTGGTTTAATTTCTTTCACCATATCAATGTATTTTTTGTCAAGTCAAGAACAACTAAAATGAACAAAATAATCCAAATTTCCCTTTGCCTACAGATCTGTGTATCTGTACCACCTACCTTGTGAAAGTAAATCCCATATTAGTTTTTTAATCGACTTGGATGACTTTGACAGTTAGAACTATAGTGTGATTTCCAAATATACAGCAAGTTGAGCTTTAGCTTAAGAGTCAAGCCTTGTATCATCCCTACACAGAGGCTCTTCAAACATAAAAGAAGGACAGAAAGTGGAATGTTTAAGTGGCTTGTACAGAACCAGCAGAGCACTGACATTTTTGTCTGTCGTCCAACCATAGTAGTGCATTTTCACTGAACTGGAAGGAACACTCATGTTAAGTGTGACCCACCTGTAAGAAATACAAGACTGAAAACTTTGCTTTTAGCAGATCTACGGTGACGTGTTACCCAAATGGAGTTGCAATGCACGGCTTCCAAGATTAGTGTCCAAGTCTCTCCCCTTTTTCTAGGTACTACTCACATCAGTGTCAGCCAAGTCACTGCTTCTTACTGGGAAATAAAGGTAGCTGCATTCTTCATTACTGTGCAAGCTCTTATGCTTGTATTTCAAACTATGAACTAAAAACTGGGGAGTAGGGAGGTGTTATTTTTTTATAAAACTGCTGGAATGCTTAAGTTACAGAGCACCAAGATTGTTGCTCAAAACAGACCACTGAGCAAAGGACTAGTACAAGAAATATACTTGCAGCCCTGACTACAAACTGATTTCTTTTTTTTTTTTTATTGCCACATCAATGAAAAGGCTGAGAAAATGCACCTATTTTCATCTACAGTGTTTAAGTGTTAAAGTTCAGTATTAAAATTATCCACGTACTTGAAGGGAGGTTCATTGGTGTGGTGACACTGATGAACTTTAAGTTGCTGATGCTTCTTGAAAGACTTGTTACAGCCTTCAAAGTCACACTATTGAGGAAATTAAGTTATCATTAGAGGCCAAATAATCACAGTTCAGTTCACGTACTTGCTGAAATCCCAGTCATGGTATTTGTACTTATACAAGTACCACATAATAAAAAGTTGAAGTACTTCACCAGATACACAAGAAGGAGCTTGTTTAACCTCCACTGTACAAAGGTAATTACTCACCACATATTGCTTTTGCTGATTTTGATGCTTGCGCTCAACATGCTTCTTCATGTTTGATTTTGTTCCAAATTTCTCATTGCACCCATCAGTTGTGCACCTGCAAATGAAATGCAATTTTTATTACTGCTGTCAAACAATGACTTGTTCCCTAGGCAGATACAGAAACCACTGTACAAGAAGAACACACAGAAGAATTACTGAAACTCACAACTCAAATACAGAAGTTTGCTGAAGACACTAAAAGCTAGAGGCTAAGTTAGCTTTGAAATAATGTATTCTTGGGGGAGATCTGCCCATTCCTTTAAGCACCTGTTACAGATCACTGCCAGAACAGGGTCAAGGTTTGATTCCACCCTGTGTGCACACTGTTATGGCAGTGTCCATGACACCAAAGACATGCATACCCCATACTACCGCCCTGTTTTAACTTCCTTTCCTTACGAACAACCGCGCTTCAGCTTAAGAAGTAAAAGCGTGGGCCTTACTCGAAAGGCTTTTCCCCGGTGTGCGTGAGGAGGTGTCGGGCGCGGTGGAAGTCCCTCGTGAACCCTTTGCCGCAGCCTTCATAATCGCAAACATACGGCCTCTGAAAGACAGGAGCTGTTCCAGGGGCAAACCCACCCCCTCGGGGGCTGGGCCGCCGTCAGCGGGACGCCCCGGCCGCAGCCGGCCTCGGACACAGCCCGCAGCCCCCGGGTGTTGTGGCACACCCGAGGAGGTGACGCGGCCTGCCCGGTCCCCGCGGGGTCCCAGCGAGGCGCCCACCCTCGGTCACACAGACCCCTCCCTCCCTGCCAGCCGGCGCGGCTCACCTCGCCCGTGTGCCGGCAGAGGTGGGCGGACAGCCGCCAGGCCTTGTTGAAGGTGGCGTCGCAGCCGGGGAAGGAGCAGATGTACGGACGGATGGGGAGAACGCTCCCGCTCCCGCCGCCATCCCCCTGCGCGCCGGCCATGGCGGAGGGCACGTGACCGAGCGGGCGGTGCGTGCTCGGTGAGGCGGGGCCGTGGGCCGGGCCCGGGCCCCGGGCGGCTCCGCGGGAGCTGCGGGGCTCCGTCCCGAGTGCGGCGTGGGCTGCGGGGAGTCACCACACGGAATCACTGGGGGAGATGACTTGGAAGGGACCCGCCAGCATCATGGAGTCCAGCTCTTGGCCCTGCACAGCACCATCCCCAAGAGTCACACCGTGTACCTGTGAGAGTTGTCCAAAGGTTTCTTGAACTTTGTCAGGCTGGTGCTGTGACCACTTCCCTGAGGAGCTGTTCAGTGCCCAATCACCGTCTGGGTGAAGAACCTTTTCCTAATATCCAACCTAGACCTCTCCTGACACAGCTTCAGGCCATTCCCTCGGGTCCTGTCACTGTCACCCCAGCGATCAGTGCCTGTCTCTCTCTTCCCCTCCTGAAGAAGCTGTAGCTGCAATAAGCTCTCCCCGCAGTTTCCTCTTAGGCCGAATAGACCAATGGCTGAACAGCAGCTCCTCATGCGCCTTCCCCTCCACAGCCTTCACTATTCTTGTTGCCCTCCTTTGGATGCTCTCTAACAATGTCTTTCTTATACTGTGGCGCCCAGACCTGCCCCCAGCACTGGAGGTGAGGCTGCCCCAGCTCAGAGCAGAGCAGGACAATCTCCTCCCTTGCCCCGCTGGCCATGCTGTGCCTGATGCCCCCCAGGACAGGGCTGGCCTTCCTGGCTGCCAGGGCACTGCTGGCTCATGTCCAACTTGCCATTGACCAGGACCCCAGGTCCCTTTCCATGGCACTGCTCTCCAGCAACTCATTCCCCAGTCTGTCTGTACACCCAGGGTTGCCCTGTCCCAGGTGCAAAATCCAGCACATGGCAGAAGAGATCTGTCGTGCAGAGATCCACACATTTAATTCTGTGTCCCTTGCCACAGATAACAGCCCTCCTGAAGTTTTAAGGACATGGGGTCTTTGCTGTCTCCCTAAGAAGGATTTAATGGCTTTTGCAGGTGCCAGGACATGTCCTGGGGCAAAGGCTCTCTGGGCAGGTTTGGTTTGGCTCCCTGCCTTGCCCAAGGATGAGTCTGGATAATGCTGGTCAGCCTCTGGTCCAGACCAGGGGAATCGCATGGACTCTGCTGGATGATGCTTAGCACCTGCCCCAAAATTTGGGTGGTTGCAACCTGGGTTGTTTGGGATCCTAAGGCAGATGGCCTGTCGCCCCAGTCTGTGGTCCTGCTATGTCCCCAGGCCACCTGAGGGCACAGCTAGAGGAAGAGAACACGAGGCTAAGCTGAGCTGAGGGTCTGTGATACTTTGCCCAGCACTTTCCTGGTACTGACTTGGAGCTGAGGGAGCTGGGGATGTTTAGTCTGGGGAAAAGGAGGCTCAGGGGGGACCTTGTAGCTCTCTACAACTGCCTGAAAGAAGGTTGTAGCCATGTAAGGATAGGTCTCCCTCTTCTCCCAGATATCAATTGACCAGACCAGAGGAAATGGCCTCAAGTTGTGCTGTGGGAGGTTAGATTGTATATTAGGAAAAAAATCTTCAGGAAAGGGTTGTAAGGCATTGGAACAGGTTGCCCAGGGAAGTGGTTAAGTCACCATCCTTCAAAGTATTTAAAAGATGTGCAGATGTGGCACTCAGAGACATGGTTTAGTGGTGGATTTGGCAGTGCTGGGTTACCAGTTGGACTTAATGATCTGAAAGGTCTTTTCCAACCTAAATGATTATATGACCACATTATCTGCCCTGTTTTGTTGTATTTGAGTTGTTACACAAGCTTTATTTCAGGTGACCTCCTCAATCTGCTCCAATTCTCCCCACAGAGTGAGTGTGAGGAACAGGGTAAGAAAGCTGGAATATGACTGTGACAAGGGAACCATCCTGTGGAGAAAAAAATTCCCAGTCCTTCTTCCTTGTTTGTGTCCTCAGAGCTGTAAAGTCTGAGCAGATGGCAGTGCTTGGAGCAGGCTGGGGGACGGGATGAGAAAGGGAGAATAAGGGTCAGGAATCCAGTGTATGGGAACCAGAGGAGAGGAGGGACACATGAAGTATGGTGGCAGGAGTGCCAAAGGATGGGGAACCTAGTGGCTGTGCACAGCACATTTCGGGGAGGGAAGATGCTGGGCAGAGTGAGGAGTTCATGCCTGCCAGGAGCAGATCCCCATGGCCCCGGGGGATGTCTCTTATCTCACTCATCAGTAGCAGGATTAAGGCGAGGGCTGGATCAGTCAAACCACAAAGCAATAGCAAGAAGTCAGCTTCTTTTCATCATGGTAGTCAGTCTGAAAAAATCTCAGCTTTTAACGAATACTAACCAAAGCACATAAAAGAAAATGTTGCTGTGGTTTTGGTTGTTTGGGGATTTTTGGCCTGGCAATTGCAATAAAAACAATCCAGAAAGTTAAAAATAAGGTTTTTTTATGTTCCTTTCTTGAGAACATTTTTTTTCCCTTTCCTGTGAAAACATGATATTGCCTCAGGCCACTAAAACAGGTGAGGAAATAGTATGCAAGGCAGAAAACTTTGGAAATGTTGCACTGGCTATACAGAGAACAAACATTTTTCACACTGGGTTTTGTGCTGTGCAATGCAAGTTTGAGATTTCAGCAGAGTCCTCTGGGAACTTGAATCCAGTTTTGGAAATATATAAATAGTGGGTGACTCGAGGCCAGAGGGATTCTCATTGTGTTGTATTTTTGATGTCTTATGACTTGACTATGAGAGGGAGGGTTTTGAAGAGTCCTCTAGGAGAGCTAGAAAGAGAGTGGGTTGCATTTCATATTTGATGTTATAATTTTCCACTGTAGGAGGTGAAAGGTAAACCTGCTAAGAGGTAGACATATGCCATGGAGAAAAATTAAATCTGAATATAAACATTTCCAGAGCAAGGTCCACACTGCAGCTGATAAGTTTTAATAATCTGTAAGCTGAAAGGGAGAAAAAACTTAGAAAAATGAGGCAGTTCATTCCCTCAAGTAAAAAAAAAACAACACAGAACTCCTTCACACACACATAAACCGCCCACAGGGTAGTAAATCCCTCAAACTCTGATTGAAACTATTTATTTAAGCTACCAGGATCTACTCAGAATTAAGTATCAATCAGGGAAAGACTTCACATAGTGCTGTGAATACTCCTATCCCTCTGAAGACCAGCTGAGTGAATGTCCACATATAATTTTCTACCAAAGCCTGTTTCATTTTTCCATCCCACCATTCTACTGTAAGTAGTGGTATTTACCTCATCTCCAAGGTAAGTTGCTTCTCTTTGTGCAGCACAGTTGAAGTCAAAAGATCTTATGTTTATGAACATTACACAGAAGTTATTTGAATGTGTATTGAAACGAAGATAAATATGTTTAAATGTGCTTCCAGAGGAGCTCTGTGATTGCAGAAATTATTCCCCTGCATGAGAAACTTTGGAAACTGAAAGATTACATTTTTCTCTAGACTTGTTGAAGATTGTTTTCTTGAGGCACCATATCTGGAGGGTCTCTTGGCATGGTCCAGTGACGGTGGGATGCAGAGAGACTGTGACTTAAGAATGACACTAACTACTATTTATGTGTTCTGAGCTGGTCCCAGTAGGTTTTGTGACCCTGACTGCGTTGGTGGTTCAGCAATCCTGCAACAAGACCAGACACATGTCTAAAAAATGAAAGTCTTTTCTACTTTTCAGAGTAAGGGGAGATATTGTGTGGAAGTTGGCAAGAGCTGTCAGGAAACTTCCTGCAGCTATTGGAGAAGTTCTTCACTTATACATGGTGAACTGTCACATACAAGGTAGGACAGAAGTAAAACTTAGCAAGTAAGTAATTTTAGCTTTTTTTATAGAGGTGAATCTACAAATGTGGATGAAAAGAGCAGGGGTTGGGAGAAGGGTCTTAATGGGTAGCCGCACTAAGAAGGATCAGCCCAGGCACACTGGAAGTACTTCCTGTGTCTACTTTATTACTGCTCTAATATTTTCTGCCAGTTTCCCCTGCTCCAGTCTACTTGCAAGGTTGTAGGGACCCCAACTCTCTTTTCCTCCTCACAACAATCACTTTGTTCTTTCCATCATCAAGTGTGGGCTCACTCTTCCTTTTTTCATAAATCACAAGGCTGCTGCACAGCTAAGGGAGCATAGGATGAAGTACATGTGAATTATGCAACCTGCGTGCCAGAGGTGAACTGCAGTCAGGATAATGTTTTCTTCATCTCTCTATTTACTGAATTATAGCTGGCTTGTAATGGTGCCAGCGTCCTCAGGAGCCCTTTCTAGGGATTTCTGGGAACCACAAAAACATGTTAGGAGGAGGATGGAGTTAATCAGTTGGGCTTTCCTGCTGCTATGTTCAGCCCAGCAAGCCGCCTCTGACAGATGTTTCTGCTTTTAGGCCACAAGGAATGTTATTGATTGGCTTTTCCTGTGTTCAAGAAGCATGTAAAGCTATCAAAACTTGTTTTCCATAAGAGCATTTTCTTGTCAGGTGATGTTTTTCTGTCTCGGGCACAGTGGATTTTAATGAATTTCTCAATAGACTGATTCCCTGAAGAGAAGAAACAGAGGAAATCTGCATTAGTTGATTTTTCCCCCTGTTTGTGGGAAGCATGGGATGTAAGTGATGGTGAAGTTGTGCAGCAGAGTTATGGGGAGCAACAGACAGAGCCCTCTGCTGCCCATCAACCCTCCCATCAACTATTCTGAACCACTTAGTTTGAACAAAATTTTCTGCATGTCGTACAAAGCAAATTAGAACCAAGTCCCAGGTGTTCCTTACACAGTTTGAGGCCAGTCAGTGTGTATTGCTGCCTGGGTCCTGGATCTCTACCAATCTTCCATGACTTATATAAAAGAAGAGAAAATCCTGACTCTGTAATCTGGTTCCCCATGAGCTCTTTCTCGGTGGGATGGGGGAAAGGAGGGCTTGGGCATGCCACTTCTATGGGCTGTGAGATAATGGAGGGTCCCTCTTCTGGAAAACATCTCCTTTCATCCCATTTCTGCATTCACCCTGGAGCATTTGCTTACCCATACATTCAGGTCACTCAGCCACTGGACAGGGTCAGACAGGCCAGGTTAAAACAAAATGGGTCCAGTTCTCCTTTTCACCATGGTAGTCCCCTGAAGTGAGTAGAGATACTCTTCAGTTCCCCAGCTCAACTCTGGAAAGAAGCTGCCTACTGGAAGGACATTGTGCCAAGCAGTAGGACAGAAGGCAGTGGCCAGAAACTGTTGCACAGGAAGTTCAGATGAACATGAGGAAGAACTTCTTTACTATGCAGTGATTGCACACTGGAACAGAATGCCCAGAGAGGCTGTGGAGTCTCCTTCACTGGAGCTATTCAAGAAGGGTCTGGATGCAATCCTGTGCCGTGTGCTGTGGGATGGCCCTGCTTGAGCAGGGAGTTTGGTCCAGATGAGCCCCTGTGGTTCCTTCCACCCTAACCCATTCTGTGATTCTGTGATTGATGGGGTTATAGTGACTCACAGCACAGGCAGTTTTCAGAAGAGACATAACACTCAGCATTATGTCTGCTCTGCAAATGGTGCCTTTCCTAATAAGCCACAACTATTTGTGCTCGCAGCACTGGCCTCTTGAGGCATCACATGACGTGGTCAGTTATCCATCTGACCAAAACTGCAGGTGCAAAATTACGCTTGCAGCTATCTGAGGCCTCATAAAAAAGCAAGGCATCCTCTGAAACTGCCACTCAGTAGCTCAGTGAGTCTCTCCCAGCCAAGCCCCATGGGATGCTTCTCTGGCATGTGGTCTGTTCACTCAGACTAAGGAGAAACACAATCTTACCCCTTCTTTCCTGGCAGAAGTGGCTAGAAGGGTTGGTTGTTTTAGTGGACCATAACTATTGTTATAATTGCTACTTCATCAGACAGAATTATTAGTCTGTCAGCAATGTGTTAGACAGCAATACTTGTCTCAAATGCCTGTGAATTATCTAAATAAGCAAATTTGCTTCCTTTCCCACCATGGTCACTCGTGTCTTGTGTCATTTGTGCAGCTGAAGCTGTGATCCTTCAAATACCCCTGCAAATAGTTGTTATTACAAGGATTGTGTCCTCAAAGCTCAGAGGCTGCTGATATGAGGGGGAGATGCTGGACTAGTTCCTCAAGGCCTGATCTAAATCCTTTTGAAATCGGTAGAAAAATGCTCCCAATCTTTCATGGCTTTGGATTATATCCTCAGATAGTAACTTTTTCCAGGCAGGAATTTTGCTTCAAACATCACTTGCATACATTTGAGAGATCTGGCAGTTGATAAAAATACTCAGCCTTGAGCCAATACGGCCAGTGAAAGCCCTGAATATACTGGTTTTTTTTTTCAACCAAAGTAATAGTACTTTTCCTGGGAAAAGCAACAATCTGATCTGCTTGCTTGTCCAGAGTCAGACCTGCAGTAGCTTTTCAGTTACTTAGAGACATCCAAAACATGAAAATGTGCCTGTCAGTGTAAGGGTTTGGGGCAGCACATGTCCACAGGACTTCAGTGCATCCTCTGCCTACTGCACAGTCAGAGTTCAGTGTCCCCTCATTTAAATGCCAATACTCTGCTCCAACAGGCAGAGCTGCCTGCCTGCACCTCACAGAAGCCAAAATCCCGGAAGAGTGTCGTACCACCATCACAGGTCAAAAAATAGGGTGGCTTCCCTGCAACACTCTGTGCCCCACTGCCTCCATGGCCCCAGAACTTCCTCCAGGCTGCTGTGCATGCTCTGTGGCAGTGAGCTCCCTCTCCTTGAACAAAAGCATCTTCAGAAGGTAAATTTGTGCCTTGAAGCTTCAGCCCCCAAGAAGATACAGCCCAGAAGCAGGTGCCAAGGCCTGAGCGTGGGACAGGATGAAAGGTGCTGACATGGGGGCAGCAACCCTTGGGCAGGGGCCACATGGCCCCAGGGGTGGCTGGTGGTGCACAAGGAACCTGGAAAGCCTCATCCCACCAGTTTGCATCATCTCAGGAGTGTGCTGGAAGACAGGTCCTCTTTATCTCCCACCTAATAAAGGATTGAAGAAGAGAGGTTTCCATCCCTCCACCAGCCTGCACCTGAGTTAAACGCCCAGCAGCTTCTTAAATTCCTCCTTTTTTATTTAAATCTGCACAGCCTAGCTGCTGGAGGAGTCTGAGATAAGGAGAGAACTTCTCCAGAAGGGTATTATTTCATACAAATCTCAAAGCATAAGTTTTCTTGCAACAGTATTCGTTTTACTCAGGAAAGTTGCCAAGGATCTAATCATCAAAGCCCAGGTGAATTTTTCCACCTCCCAGAGATTTCCCTTCCCAGATGTGGCTGATGACCCTGCAAGTACACAGTTGTAGAGCTGCAGATCTGGGGCTGTGAAAAGAAAACCGCGTGCGTTTAGTGAAAGGAGATAGGGCCATCTAGTGACCAGAGAAACTCGTATTCTTCATTCCGTTCTTCATTCCGTCCTTCTTTTCACAAGCCCATGAGAATCTGTTCTGGCCACCAGGACTGGCACGGGCAGCCCCTCGCCCAGGGACGTGCATGGCTGAGCTGCATGAGGTTCACACCGCTGGAGCTTTGCATGGTCCTCAGCAAAGCTTTTGCGAGCAGAGATGGCAGCGCCAAGCAGGAAGGCTGCCTGGATCTCTGACAAGGTTTGGGTTTGGGAAGAGCCCCTGGTGCCTCACAGGCAGCACAGGGGCCAGGCGCAGGCAGAGCTTGACCCGGGATCGACAGTGGGAAATGGGGCTCTTGTGTTTATTGAAAGATGGTTTCCCCAAGATTGGTTTTTTTTAACTGCTGTAGGCAAGGAAGGAAAAATTAGGACAGTGAAAATGTTTCTTAGGAAAAAGAAAAAAAAAAAGAAAAAAAAAATTTAAAAGTATTTTGTTTCAAAATATGCATGCGTTTTATTTCTTTAAAATAATTAAAATATTCTAGAAATTGTGGGAATTGTGTCTTATTTAAGTAAGCAAGTATTTGTGCATGGCATTCCCTCTGACCAAAACAAGTCTTCCATAATAAAATACTGAAAATTTTTATTTCTTGCCAAAGGAAGCATTTTTTTTTTCTTCTTTTACTTCTATCTTTGTCTAACACATTCCTCCTTTCCTCTGAAGAATTCACACAACTCATCTTGTTATCAGTTTAGCTAATTACATTACTGCATTTCCCAGCAAATTAAGATACAAAGCCTGCTGGTTTACAGTAAACTCCACAAAGAAAGGGATAATGAGCTTACTTTGCAGGTTTTGTTCTTTGGGTAATGCCCATACACTTAGTTTATAAAGTGGGAGATAAGATAGCTCCCATAGGTTTTATGTTACCCTTCCCAAGCATAGTCCAGGTCTCCCAGCACTTCTGGGAAGGAAGGGATTCTCCTGCTGGAGACCCAGAGGTGAGGCCGTTTTCCCCAGGGTAGAGAAAGAGAGAGAGACCATATGTGTGCTGAAAGCAGAACCGAAACAGGAATCATTTGTATGCCTTAGGCTGTACCCATGCTGCTCAGAGATGGACTCCTGAGCAAAGTGAGCATGTTCCAGCCACAAAGCCCTCAAGCCCAGGGCTTCTACTCAGGCCATGAGATTTCCCCTGAACAAAATAGGGTTGTCACCTTGTGCTGGGGGCAGAAACCACTTCCAAGCACCTGAAATGGATGAGGGGTGCACGGTAGCCCATTGGAGAGGAGCTTTCATAGCATGAGGATAGAGATACCTGTGGGAGTATGGCTTGACGCTGTCTGAAGATGCGGGGCTGGGACCACCACACCAGGTCTGCAGTGAACGCGCAGCAGACTAGCTTGGGGCAAGTAGGGACAGACTAAGCTGGACCAAGCTCTGCTGGGAGGGGAAAGGACTTGAACTCCGTTTTTGTGGGGAACTTCCAACTGCAAAGTTTGGTTTGACTCAGAATGGAAAGAAACCAAACATTGTCTGAAACACAAAACATCCCAAAGCAATCTGTTTGGGATCAATCTACTTGTTTCGATTATCCTCTGATTTCTGCTTTTCTTTTGCAAATATAGGCCAAATTTTTTCTTATTTTTTTTTCTCACAGAAAGGTTTCTTTCTATCGGATAACAGGTTTTTGACATTTTCTACTTAGTGGTTTGTTCATACCTGCAGTCCCAGCCAGAAACTCAGCATTAACATTTTGGTTATTTCACACATCCCTAATTAAGATAAGGTGATATGAGTGGATGTAATAAGATACCAGAGTGAAGGGCATGGAAGGAGAACAAGGACAATGCAGTCATCAAAGAAAGAAAAGTGCTTTTGTGTAGGCTTAAACCAAGAATTCCCTACAATTATTGTGGTCGACCTCTATCACAGTTTGCTTTGATTGTTTTGTTATGTGTTTCTCTTCCCAGATACTCTCATCTCCCTTTGGCCATTTGTGGGTGAAAAATTCACCCAATTTTGTGCTTATTTGTAAATCTGCATACTGAAGTCTGGGGCAAGAGGCTATGCTACATTTTCATCCAGCTCTTGGCATCCCCCAGTAGGGATTCCAGCCTTTCACTGGGCTGTTACAAACACAGAACGAGTGCCTCAGCAGTGCATGGTTCTCCCTTACCCTTTCATCTGAAGGTGTTACTCTGGTCATGGTTAATCAATTGTGAGCCTGGGAGTGACAAGTCACTTCAGTCAAGTCACTTTAATCACTTTAGGGCCAGGTCTAAAGACTGTAGCTGTCCCACAGTGCTGGCTGTGACACTTAGTCAGGGTCAACATTAAGTTAAGAGGTCTAATTCTGAATATATTTAAACAGAAAGCTCTCTGTGAAGATGTAGTCCACCAGACCCCCCAGTTGCTGGAAGCTGGGTAAATATGCACTGTGCTTTCTGGAAAGGACTCCAAACAAAAGAGTTTTCTGTTGAAAAGTCTCCATATCTCCATCACAGGTAAACAGAAAAATACAAAGTTCCTCTTCACTCTGCATCAAGCTGGCGAAACCAAATACTTTTCACTTTTCTGTCTCATATCTGTTAGTAGGTCTGTGACTATAACCAACTTGGATGGTAGGTCACCAACCAGATTTACACATCAGGCTCTCTGGGTCTCTACTTTGGCCTCCATTTTCCCTGCCCACCTAAAAGTTGTTGCCATGCTCCATAGCAAGTAGCTGCCATGCCTCTGATGGGTGTCTTAATCATCATGTGCCTCAGAGGAAACGTCCTTTCTCTGCTGTAGCAGATTTTGGGGAATAGAGGAGAATCATTCGGCTCAAGCTCTTAGGAGAAGTCTTCTTACCTCATTAAGAGAACTAGCTCTCTTTACAGATTTTAATTGTAATTAGTGCATCTGGACCACATCATTTTTCTCTTACATCTTTCCTGTTGTCCATTCTGCCCCTCAGTCGTGCCTACTGTCTTTCCTTGTGCCATTCCTGGAAGTGTTCAAGGTCAAGTTGGATGGGACTTTGAATGACCTGATGTTGTGGATGGTGGGGGCGGGTGGTTGGAACTGATGACTTTTAAGGTCTCTTCCAACCCAGGCTATTCTAAGGTTCTATGTTTCAATGATCCAAACCCACACACAATGGTGCTACTTGGGTGCCCATCAGACAAATGGTCTCTGCAGCTCCAGTGTCAAGTGACAAACACCTGCTGAGCCATGTGCTGCCCAGGAGGGGCAGGGAGGGATGGCATCAGGACAGGGAGAGCTGCAATGGGTGTGGTTTGCAGGCAGAAGGACAGATTGCATCAGTTAGTTTACGGTGAGCAGGAGGGTCAGTTGAACCATTGAGCATTTACTCAGAGGCACATTTACAGATTTGCCATACTCAGAAGATGCTGTGTTGTGTACATGTGCACAGTGATGTGTTGTGGTGTATGCAGTTGCCCTTGTAAAAGTGCCTATTGGTTGAGTTTGCTTGTTTTCTATGCTTTGGTCCATTGGTTTGCCACCAGCTTGCAGCTCTACCCCCTACATGAAACAGTCCTGTTAAATAGATGCTCTGTCCCTAATGAGAGGGATGAAACAGCAAGGTTTTAGAGCCCAGCACAGACTCGCTTTTTCAAAAATTTTCTTAGCAGTCATCTGTTTTCAAGGAAGAAAATGATGATTAATTAATTCCTGGGATCTGAGTTGATGACCATGCCACTGAACCCAGCAAAGCCATACCAGTACAAGCCAGTTTAAGCAGAAGAGTCTCTACAGTGTCTAACAATGGGCTCTACCCTTATACCCCCTCCCTCACGCAACTTCTGAAGCTTGTAGGTGATTTCACTGAGGTTTTATGACAACAACAAGGGAAAAAAACCTTGGGAACTAACATTGTTCAGCAAGACACAGCCTGCAGCATGTTTTTTATGGCCAAGAAATCTCATCATTCCTGGCTTCATTTCCTCAGTGCTCACAGCATTCCCCCTTTATGGCAGGGCTGTGCCCCACCCCAACATGCAAGGCCACATCCTGGGATCAGTCAAATCACTGCGGCAGCAGAGACCTCAGATTCAAAATCCTACATGAGTTAAAACAAGGCTAGTTTGGGCAAGGTAACAACTGCAAGCTTGCTCTTACAGCCAGCGTTGTCAAGGAACAAACCCACTGCCTAGGCAGGGCACCAGTGACTCTGAGTGGCTGGTGGGAAGGGCTCCATCAGTGTGGGGCTGGGACCATGGTCAAACACAGAGAGACACCATGGTCTCAATGGCTTTCAGTGCTTGAGCTGATGTGCTCCAGACCAGCTTGGTACCTCTGCCCACTGCTGCCCTGTGTGGAACTCTCCTTGGAGCCATTGCAAAGGCACAGACAGCAGATGCATGAAAAGCTGCTGTCACTGATATCCCTAGTGTCAAGTTTCCTGAGCTGGTGACCAGGGGTTTTCCTTATCAATAGATATTTTATAATGTAGCACTTCTGCTCGCATCAAAAGAAAGGAAATAGAGAAATACATTCTCAAATAAAGGGATTTGTTCCTAAAATGTCAATAAAGCTGGTAGAGGACCTAATGGCAGGGCCTGGCCTACAAAGCATGTGATGAGTGTGAGGATTGACTCACTTCTGTAGCTGTCTGATCTCTGACAATGAAAATGGTTGATCATGAAAAGACATCATTTTGGAGGATGAGGTAAGACCCTACAGTTCTGGAAATAATGCAAGATCCTTGGAAACCAGTAATACATGTCAGACCTTATTTTCTCCCATGGCAGTTGAACATTAACAAAGCTCACATTAAGAAGCACTGTGTGCCTGGCAGGAGGAGTCTGATGCTCTCTGCAGTCTGCCTTACCCTTCTGTCCAGGCTCCACTGTTGTCTCACTTCAGCTGCATGGAGTAGAGGTACTCTTGCCTCCGCTACTCGCGTGGTTAGGTAAATCCCAGCGGATGCCCACTATCCGTGTCCGAGGAAATCTGGATGAAGCATACCTGAAATCTCCTGAGAGATGAGATTGCTGTGGCTGAGCTTGCCTTCCCCTGAGCAGGGATTTCTGTGAGTCATAACATTTTTTTACTCCAGCCTTTACTAAACTTGGCTGTTCCCCAGTCAACTTAGCCAGATTTTTCTAACAAGTGAGATTTGGCTTTTGCAGACATGCCGTCTATCCCATGAGCTTTTTACCTTGCTCATTCACAGGCAAAGAAAGCACCATTTGTTGTATGAGCATATGAGACAAGCAGCAGCTTGTAGTTTCATTATTAATTATTTACCAAAGAAAGCTTCCCCATCTGGGAATGTTATGTTTTCCCAGGGTAATGAATGGACACTCATGACATGAGAATGCAGGAGTGACGTTGGTATTCCCAACTGTTAGACAAAGAGGTACCCATTGCTACAAAATCATTAGAAATTATTTGTCTATGCAGTGAACCTGGTCACAACCCTTTTTGAGATGTTCCCATGCAGAATTGCACACTGCAGGAAATCAGTCTGGCAGGTACAGTAACCCTAATAACACTGCCTACGTAGTGGCAGTTTAGCTCTGAATTATAACAAGCTGGACTCTATCTGGACATTTGAAAATTAATCCACTCACAACTCGAGCTGTCCTGCTTGGAATTTAAGTTCATGGTTAACTTGGTAAGAGTGTGGGTCAATCCAGTGAATCCCTCCTTAGCTCTGTTATGCTGCAAACCCACAGGCCAACTGGAAATATTTGTGTTTGAGCACAAAAGGAGGTGCACAAGCTCCTTGATGATCTCATGCTGCCAATCTTTCCCGGTTCTTCTCTTTGCATCAAGACAGGAGGATATTGTCCTCAGTCAGTGTCAGTCTTGATCCCTTGGATAACAGTAGGAGAATGGTGGGTGCAGCTGGGATGAGCTGCATTTCTCTGCAGGCATCTCAGTGCACAGCCACTTTATGCGCAACATTTTTGGCATAAGACTTCTTGGGAAATGTCTTTGTTTCTGTCACAGGACCACAGAGGAACCAGTCAGTGACTTCAGCCAGATCTTCCACTGCTGTAAATAGTCAGAAACTCATATCACCACCTGAGATACAAATTTCCTCCTATACACTCGCCTTAGCTCTTGTCACCCTGCAGGAGCTCACATCAGAGAGTAAAACCAGCCAGCCTGAGGCAGAAGCATCATGTAACCAAGAATCCTCTGGCTGCTGTTAGGATAACATAGCAATTTGCCATCTTCCTTTTCCTCTCTTACCTGTAATTATGCTTCAGTTACTGGTCATCTGTTCTCTTCAGACCTATAATCCGGCAACTTTTCCGGTCCTGTCACCTACAAGTACTTATTTGTTTGCACAGTTAGGAAGACTTAGGCTTCTTTTTCTGCTCTTTTGGAAAGACACAAACTGCAGCTGTCAATGTAACACCGATAATGTGCCTCACTTAGAAAAAAATCAATAGGTGCTGTAAGTGTTAACCATACGGGCATGACAGTAAACATTCTCTGAAAACCCCAGGAAATGTTAAATGAAAGCAGAGCTGCAGTGGGGAAGGCAGCAGGGTAGCCATGACTCAGTGCAGGGAATCAGAGATTCCCTTTCGTGTTGCACGTTTAGTGATGCCCATCTCTGACATATTTAACAAGATATAAAGTTGTAGTGTCCTGTATGGTCACTAAATTGCCTTCTGTAAGCAACTATGCGTATTTGACTTAGGCACCTTTCTAGCAGTGAGGAAAGCGTTTGTAAGGAACCATAAAAAGTCATTACATATGCAGAACAATTGAACCTCCTCAGCATCTGTGGTAGGAAACACATCTGTCTTCTGTCCCTTTCTTTCCTAAATGTCTCCCTGAATCAGCTTTTATGGGAGGGTCGTAAATATCCCTTTCTATTCGAATCCAGGAGTTAACAATACCCCCTGTGACCATAAACACAAGATGTTTCATTGAGGAAAGAGGTGCACTCAAGTAAGCAGAGATCTTTGTGACAGTTGCTGCCAGTATGGTCCCCGTGCACCGCTAATCACATTAGTGGGAGAGCACGGAGGTGGCCAGCAGACAGCAAAAGAAAGAGGGAGAGAAAAGCAAGACTAATCTTGTTAAAAGGGAAGCAAAGATAGACGCTACTTTTACACAGAAGCTTATAACGTCCCCATTTTCCCAGGGCTGGAATCACCTGGATGCTCTCTGAACAGTGCGGCTGCTGCTGCTGTTGTGGAAACAAACAGCCCCACATCTCTTGTGTTATCGAGGGTTGGTTTTTCTTACAGCTCTTTGCCATCCATGGTCTCTTGGTTTCTGCACAGGCAACCTTGAATCCTTCTTGAAGTAGAGGTTTACTTGCCTCCAAATGATTTTAAAAGCAGTATAACTGGTTTTAATCCCCTGCATGAGATCCTTTTTCATCAGAGGAAGGCTCACAGTTTTCAACAGAGAAAACAAATGCCTGATCTAAAATATTAATTTGTTTTCTTATCCTCCTCTGGAGAGGCAGTGTCAGATGTTTGAAGGTGCCTTCTTCCTGAATGAAGTCTTTTGCTCTCTGGTTGCATGACGGTGAAGGACAGATGCCAAATGTGCACTTTTCTTACTTGAAAAGGCACAAAACACCCCCCAAACTGGGAGCTAAGGATTAGGCAAGCAGTCACTAAACTGCCTCTGGCAGTTCACCCAGTAAGGTTTCATCCTTTAGTCCTGGCACACAACCCTTCCAGGCTGTGAGCCATGATGCAAATACATTGTCTCAGGGCTGAGGTGCTCTCTGCCCACTCCGTCTTCCCACATGTGGTGGAGAAAGGGTGAGGGAAGGGGGTGCAGGAGCAGAGGTTCTCCTGACCAGACATACTCATGGAAGCGTAGGCACCAGAACGTGCATTAACCCACACACACAGCTCAGTGAGCAGGATGCTGTAAAAAGCAGGATGCTTCAGACAGCTAGGAACCCACAGCACCCAAGCCAGTGAGCTTCCAATTCAACTAACCAAGACCAAGCTTTGGGGAAAGATTTTTGTCTTTTGGGGACCCAGAGCCTGGAGAGGCAGCCCCTGTCAGAGGCACGTCAGGGTAACTCTCCAAGCCAGTGCTGGAGAGCTGATGGGCACAGCCTTTCTGGGTACTTCTCCAGCAAGACAGTCCCTTCTCCCACCACCCATGACTGTGTACCTAGCAGAATTGTGTTAGTGGACCCCCTCCCACAGAATTTAATGCTAGACAGGAAAAAAGCACCTTGATATCTGAAAGGAGCCTTAACCCGTTGTTTGGGGTTTTTTTTGCCCAGCCTTTTTATTCAGTATTGTACTACAGAGCTGAGGGTGAATAAACAAAGTTCTTGCGTCAGTGGTTGTGATGTCTGCTGCTACAAGTGCTGGTGCCTTGCCAATTAATCAGATGGAGCAGGGGAAGGAGAATCTGACAGATGGGCAGGATAAATGCTTGATGGAAAATCTGACTTGTTGTTGCATGGGGTGGCAGTGGCAGGAGGGAGCAAAAAAAGAAGAAACAAGTGGAAATCTAGAGGCAAGGACAGTGATGATGGCTTCAAAGCTGAGAGTCCATGCCCGGTCAGGTGGGGATCAGCCACTTTTTGCCTTGGTATTTAATCCAGGTCTTAAATACCAAATGGAAAACAGAGACCCTTTTGTCATTAAAGCAATGATTTCACTATGGTTTAGTGGTGGCTAAATGAGCTGGGAAGTGGCTATTGTCAATGTCCCGGAGCACTTGAGCTCCCCTTGCCATCGGCCTTTCAGGAGGGGCATAAGCCCTGGTCAGGAGTGGAGCCCCTGGGGACAGGAGAGATGGGCTGTTCTGGGGAGCAGTCTGTGCAATGAAGAGACCCCTGCAATGAAGAGGAGCCCAGGCAGACACAACATTTCTGACCATCAGACAGCAGGATGTCTTGGTACCCAGTTAACTGAGGGGAGCCTGAAATCCTTGTTCTCCCGAGAGATAGATATTTTGTTCATTTTCTAGTCCTAGGAGTGGATCAGTGAGACCAGGACCCTCCAACCCTGCTTCTCCACTCTTCTTTCTGCTCCCTTCTCTCCCTGCAGGGACAATGCTACACCCCAAATTGGGTGGCATCAGGGGTACCTTCCCTAGCCCCTGCAGCCTCTCCTACCTCACATGATCTTGACATTGACCATTTAGTCATGGCTGGGGGAAAGCCTGGAATGGACACAGAGCAGGGAACCAGGAGCTGTGAGGGGGAGAAAAGGCAGCAAAGGGAGTAAAGGAGATCAGGCTACAGATGTCAGGAAACAGAACAAAGAGGTGCCTGAAAGGAGGAGGAAAGAGCTGCTGGGAAGCTTGTTTGGGTACTGCAGAAAGTCAACATATATTCCTGTGAAAGCCTCTTGCAGGCTGCAGGGGACATCCTGGGTATGCAAGTACCCAAATGCACACTGCATTTCAACTACAAAGACACCCTACTCACCTCTTCTGTAGGGGCATGTCTGCCTTACTTTTACTATTATGATAATTATTACTGGTTGTAATAGTAGTATGTCTATTAATAATATTGCTATTATTATTATTATTATTATTGTTGTTGCTTCCTGGTTTTCCTAGAAATCTGGACTTTCGTCTCATGCAGGCAAGAAAATCATCTGTGGTTTGCCTTAAAGAAAGGAAACACCTTTTTTCTTTTGATGATGTCTGTCCCTTGGTTACAATTTGTTCATCCCCTTGGGTAAGACAACATATTGATCCTTCCCCTGGGCTCTGACCCCTCCATGCCTTCTCTATTTACAGAGTTATCTTTAGCATTCCTGCCTCCTCCTCACTGCTCAGGGGCAGCAAACATTTCAGGTAAAATTGATCCAGTGGATACAAGGAAAGACGTCATGAAGGAACCTGGGGCACGAGGCCAATTGTGGCCTCTCTCATAAGCCTGCTGTGGCTCAGTTCAGCATTAACTGGCTGCTGAGGTGGGTTGTCATAAAAAGCAGTACTGGGTGGCTCTCCCAAACTGGGGTGTCAGTACAATTGTCATCATTGCTTTTGTGCAATGAACTGGACAAGCCCTAATTCCGCCTTTCTCCTGAGATAAGCTCACAGGTTTTGAAGGCTAGACAAATGATGCAGACCACCCAGCCTGACCTGCATTGCACAGCTCAGAGCCTCTTACCCTCAGTTTTAGCTTCAGCCCCCTGGTTTTGTGCAAGTGCACAAGTTCCACTTTCAGAAGTGGAACAGGATTCTTCTTGGTGTTTGTCAACACCTTCATTGGACCTGCCTCCAGCTATGCAAGAGCAACTCAAAATAAATGAACTCTTCTTGGGGACATGCTGTATTCTTTTCATCTTGTAGCCATAGACAGGGTACAAAAAGGGTATATTAAAGTAACTGTTTTCAGTTCCAGTTCCTCTCATCATTCCCTGGTCCTGTAGACCATGTTTAGACAGTTACAAGTCATACTGGAAACCCATCACTTCCCTCAGGGAAATGACCTCACCTTGGGCTACAGTGTCAAGCTCCTATGTAGACACCTCGCTTGTCTTCCTGAAATGTCACATTTTGTCCTGCAGAGTGGCCTAAACTCAGCCACAGGGGTGAGATGGTGGTGCATGACTTCCTTCTCAAAGGAAGGGGAATGTTTAACCTCCAGGCATAGCTCTGCTTAGCGTGGCAGTACTCAATTCCTTGCATGATTCTTTTGCCTGCCTTTCCCCAAGGTGTGTGGGATCATAACTCCAGCTGTGCTGTGCACAGAGGAAGTGCTGGGGAATGTGGGAGGGGGAGGAACCCACAGTGTACCCCACAAATCACAGGCAATGGCCTCAATCCCTGTGCAAACGAGCGAACCTGCCAGAACAGTATAAAGTCATAAATTGACAAATACTAGGTAAAAAAAAAATAAAAATGCATAAACAATTCCATGTGTCCAAAAATCATGTTTTGCCCACTCTAGGTGATGGTGCTTCAAGCTCCATTAGGTGAGGACTGCATTCCCAGAAGCTGTGGACAGCTATTTACTCTCCAGGTCTCAGTCCTTAGGGGCACTTGAGCAGTGTGCAGCTGCCACGGGTAGGCTGGCAGGAAAGCTGCTGACTGGGTTGAGGTCTGCTGGAGCAGCTCAAGGGCTGTTTGCTTGCTGGTTGTTCTAGGCAAGCTCATGTGATTGACCTTCAATTCTGCAAAGAATAAAATTAATCTCATGAAGTTGGATGTATAGGAGCTTTTGCTTCATCCTAGTTCTATGTGGATTTTTATATGTCTGCTTATATGTATAACTTTTTTCTACTGTTGTTTGTATCAGAGGAAACCTGTTTTCTACGTTATTGCCATGGGTGGGAAAATCTGTGAAAGGTGGTTATGATTTCTCCCAGGGAAAGGTCAAAGCAGCTTAAAAAGTGTCTCGGTGTCAAGCTGACTTGATGCACACCACAGCCATCTCCAGCTTTTGAGTACTTTTGGAGCCCAGGTAATAAAAACTGCAGATGCACCATTCCTGGGGAGCAGTGGGGGCTGGTAGGGGTGGTGTCCTGATTGACATGGGAACCCAAATATTTAAGGGTAAAAGTGATATAAGTGATTTGGTATTGTTTGATAAATATACCAAAGTACCCCAACTCCAAAACCTTATGGTCCCTGATAAAGTGATGTCCCTGATCATATGTAGCTTATCAGAATTTTCTTGTCCAGAACTTCTCAGGTGAGCATGTCAAATGCAGCCCAAAACAGGCTGCCACTTCTGGCCCCAGCAGGGCATATTCATCCAGTCACTAGGACGAAGAATAGTCAGGTAATTCTGCAATACAATTCTCTTGACTAATTTAAATTTAAAAACAAAACAAAACAAAACAAAACAGAAGAAGCCAAAACAAAGTCCAGTGATCAACACAGGGACTGGAGTACCTGAGGGAATGGGACCTCTGTTGGTGTTTCTTATGCCATTCTCCAGCCTGCAGGGTATACTTTTCTGATACTTCTGAGATTTCTCTCTGCTTATTTGGTCTTTCTGGTTGTATTTCACACATATCTCCATCGAAATAAAAATTTCTACTCTGTGTTTGCAATCAGAGCTAATAAAAATCCTCTGTTTGCATAGCTTGGTTCCCCAACAGCTTCTCAATTTATGTGTTTTCAGACTTTGTTCCTGTTTTTCACCTCTCTTATGCTCAAACAGAAGCTTTAATGTATTAAGCATGTACTAAGAGGAGAAGGCAGCTACCACATTGGCCAGCTTCAACAGGTCTCTGTTTTATCTTTCCTTCCTGGGCAGATCAATATACTCCAAGTGTCTCAGAATGTACTCTTAAGTGTCCTGTTCCAGTCTGAAACACTGCTGGAGTTTTGACTTTAATGGCTCTGGAAGGTTCGGGGCTCATAGGAAAACAAATTGAGAAGGACTGTGTGCTTCTTTGAGGCTACTGTATTTACCCCTCTGCTGCTGAAACCAGCTGTTCTGGGATGACAGTGTGGGTCTGCATGCTCTGCTCCATGGCCAGAGAGGGTGCAGTGTGCTGGGCTCAGTTGGATCTCCTCTGGGCTTGGCTGTCTAGTCCAGAAGTCTGACCTTGCAGGTATCTGCTGAATTTACTGCTAAATTGTTTCAGTGGCTGAATAGCAGGGAAAAAAGCTTTACATTTAGAGCCCTTATAGCCAAGACCAGTGAGAGCTAGGGCAGTTTGGATGGACCAAAGGGCCAAAGATGGGCTGGACACCATAAGACATCGTAGATGCCATGCTGTATTCCAGCACAGAGAAAGTCAATGGGAGAAAACAGCTTATGGTAAAGGTCTAACCTCCAGGCCCATGAGCACGATTGCCGTGCAATATAAAGGCTTCATTTAGTTGTACTGCTACAACTAAAGAAACTTTTGGGAATGAACTTCGAGGGCTTTGGGACAAGACCCAGATTCGTAGTGTTTATTTCATTGCTGTCTTTGGGCCAATTTTTACCAGTTTTTATTAGTTGTTTGAAAGCAAATTTATTGCATAAAAGTCATGCTGCCTTTTAGACTCTAATGTGCTTGGGCAAGTCACTTATCTCTTCTATGATCCCTGTGTGCATCAAACATCCAATACAGCACACAGGGAATGAAGCCATTGCATCTCAGAGGCAAAGCTCACTGTGGACCTGGCTCCTTGAACTGCCACATGCCTTCACTTCTGGAGAAGGACACTCAGACCATGTCAGAAGGTCGTGTCTCCACGGTATCTAAAAGTTAGGTGCCTAATTTCAAACCGAAGTGTAAATCCATGGGCTAACACTTGTTAGCTAGTAAAAAAACTCTCTACAGTTCCCTGAAAGGAGATTCTAGCGAGGTGCATGTTGGTCTCTTTTCCACAAAACAAGAGATAGGATAAGAGGAAATGGCCTCAAGTTGTGCCAGGGGAGATCTAGATTGGATATTAGGAAAAAAGTCTTCCCCTAAAGAGTTGTCAAGCAGTGGAACAGGCTACCCAGGGAAGTGGTAGAGTCACCATCCTTGGAGGTATTTAAAACACATGTAGATGTGGCACTTGGGGACATGGTTTAGTGGTGGAGTTGGCAGTGCTGGGTTGGACTCAACAATCTTAGAAGTCTTTTCCAATCTAAGTGATTATGTGATAGTCACTGCAGGCTGCCACCATTTCATTCACCTTTCAGATGACAGTATCCAGGACCTACATTTTTCAAGCTCTTCTATAAAAGAAATCAGGCTATTTCTGGCCATAAACATCATATCTCTGTCTGTTTGGTAGCAACCTGATACTCCATTATCTAGCTCCTTTTCTTACAAAGCATCTTCCTAGACTTCTTCAGAGGATCACCCAAGCACTACTTTATTTCTCCTGCTACACAGGAAAGCAAATAGACACAGTACTGTATTTAGAATAGATTGGTGTTTTTTTCTCTTTAAACCAGCAGATCTGAGAATGATGGAAATCACGTGGATATGTCAGATTTTGGAAGGAGAGGGGTGATAAATGTTAAGTTTCTCAATTTTTAACCTTAGTCCTAAAGACTCAAATCCCTCAGTCGTGTCTTTGTCTCTTTCTGGCGCATACCATAAGTTCTTAAACAGGAATTACTTTGGAAGTTTAAAAACTCTGTCAACTGAGATTGGACAAATTTATGCATGGCAACTGCAATTCTTTACCTACTGAAAACCCAGGAAAACTTTTCCCACTTTCAGAAAGCTACATGGGAAATATGCCACACTTATTTACTGCTATAGATGAGATTGATTATTGTTGAGCTTGATTATTGCTCTTGTGATGTTTCCGAAATATCCTTTGATAGCTGGTCACTCTCTAGAAATGATGTCAGAAAAAGCCAAGAAAAGAATAAAATATAGTCGTATTTCTGATACTTTCTTTCTTTACACTTACATGAAAAAAATTGCATTTGTCTAGTCATTAAAGTCCTTTACTGGAGTAAAATGATTCTGTGTTGACATTCACTCTACAGAACTACAAAATTTCCCTTTACTAGGAAAAAGGCAATTTGTTTTTTTCTTTTCAAAAATGAGTAAAAAAAGATTAATTTCCTTTCCATTCTAGATGGGGATCCTATTTCTTTTTAAATTGAAATCTTGTGGCACACATTTTAAGGTGTTTGCAGCTATGCTGTAAGTTAACACCAATGCACGACTTCCATATATTGTTTTAAATGCTGCCTACATCCTTGTGAACAACAGGCTTTGAACTGCACCTGTTACTGTTGTGAAGTATTTCTTGCATGAAGATCTCATCTTCCATTGCTTTTATTCTTGCAATTATTAATATAATATTACCATCAATTAGATTTATGTGTCATTTAGCCAGTTGCTGTACAGACACATAATAAGAGAAGTGCCCTGCCCGTGTGCATTAGAAAACCAAGATTACTTGGTAAATATAACTCTCCTAAAGACCATGCAAACAGTTCAAGTTCCCACATTGCACTTCCCTAGTTTGCCATTCTCCTTTTCTTGTTTCATGGTTTTATCTTAATACCTTTCTAGGCTAATGTGACTGTCCTCACATTCTCCCAGCTTTCTCCACCATTGACTATCATGATGAGTTGCTGCATCAAAGCAAATCCCAGCCTGATAAGAAGCAATAGCATGTTAAGCAGGTTTCATGCTTCTTTCACAGATTGCTTGATTCAGCTGATACAGCCTTAAACTATTATTAGCTCCTTTTCCCTGTCATGGTCATTTGGTTTTAATGTCTCTCTGGTGCTCAGTCTGCATAGTTAGAATGCACTGATAATAACAACAGACAGAATGTCTCTTAATTTGAACTCAAAATTCCTTGAAAAGTTACCAAGATGAGTAGCAAATTAGACTTCTTCTAGTGGACTGTTACATCTCTTGCACAGAAGTGTGTTCATTGGAAATGCACCAATTCAGAGTTTTCCAGCTGAGATAACCTTTCAGTACAGCAAGAGATGTCACACAACCTTTATGCAATCTCCCTGTGCTGCTTCAAAAACATCCTTTGACAGATTCAGATACATGAACTAGAGTGAGTCCTTGCTAAAACCCTCCAGCCCGTAGGGGGTGAGAGGTAAGTTTGAGCTGCAAGCTGCAAGTCTCTGCAAGAATTGACCTGTATGGAAAGCCAGCTGGATCACCTACAGATGTCAGTGGTGGTAGTACACACTTGCCCACGGGAACTGGATTGAAGTTACTCAGCTTTCATCAGATAGCAAAAATCATCCCTGTTTATTGACCCCAAATGATTTGAGCCATGACTTCCCAGTGAGAAATGGCTCTGGATACCAGGTCAAGCTCATTGAATAGGGGCAAAGTCGCCACTGGTTTCCTCCTGGTACTGGATGATCAGTACAGACAGAAAGCCTTTGTCATTCTGCCCTCAACACTTGCACTTTTGAGCCCAGTCCAACTCTTAACACAGCAGCCCAACTCTTAGTGCAGCATCACAGACCACAGCCCTTACCTGCGAACTGTCTGCATCCAGGTCTGTAATGAGCACCATATCCTTATTTCTCAATGAATCCTGATCAGAGGAGGTGTATCAGATAGCCTTGGCCAGTTAAAAACAGTCCAGATTCATACTCTTGAATCTGGACATGACAGTGGGATTAGCTGAGGACCTGAATCACTAATGTAACAGCTTTGTGCCTGACTGCTTTCAAGGAGATAGAGATGAGTCCCCAGACCAAGATAAGCTCAGAACAGCAGTTTGAGATATTGGTAATGAAGTAAAATACCATTCCTCATACTCTTCTAGTGCATGGTTGATGTGTAAGAGCCTTTACCCATTCAATATCTGCTTAAATGGCTGCAGATAGTATCAAGCCAGCTCGGAGGGTGGAGTTCCTGTAGGCACTTTACGGGAAGAGAATCATGTCTTGCCTTCATCGCCCCCCCCCGAAGTTTAAAGGCAGCTTTTAGCCTCCAGCTAAAAGGCAGTGGTGATCTCTTGTGACAGGAAACTCAGAGCAAAGAAAAAAATGCATTCTGGGAAGATTGCTTGGCTACTGGTTGCATGGAATGGCAGACCTAGAATTGTAGAATCACAGGATATGCTGAGTTGGAAGGGACCCATCAGGACCAACAAGCCCAACTCCTGGCCCTGCACAAGACACCCCAAGAATCCCAGCATGTGCCTGAGAGCATTGTCCAAATGCTTCCTGAACTCTGTCAGGCTTGGTGCAGACCTCCTGCATGTGCCTGAAAGCTGGAGCTGTGCTAGAAGATCTCCCTCAAGCACTCGTCTGCCAGGACACGTACTTTTTCTCTCTGAGAAACCTACTGTATTAGTTGAAATAGGCATGAAAATGTGGATGCTGTAATAAACTTCATTCTTACTTTAGGCGACATCTTGGCTGTGATGAAGACTAAGTTTTTAAACAAAGTTTAAAGAAACGCTGCAATCTGGAAGATCTGGTTGGGGTCAGAGTAGCACAGGTGTGTAAGTTTGTAGGTGTACCTGCCCCTGAAAGCAGAAACAGTCATTGTGGACCTCTTTAGGACTAGGAAGATGAGAGTCAGATCTTCAGCTGGCTACCTATATCCCAGACTTGGTAAGAAACAGGTTCCAACACATGCTCTGAATTTCAGTGTGGGATGCTCACAGTACGTGATATGAAAACCTGCTTGGCGTTCCAGCTTTTGTCCACCTCAAAACTTAAATATTCTGCGTAAGAATTGAGTGGCAGTTTGAAAAACAGAGGAAACCAAGTGGCTGGATAATTTGCTTGATGGCAAAGCTGAAGTGATTCTACCCACAGGTGTCCAGAACAGCAGTCCTTGACCTTGGTGGAAGGAAGGAAAAGGCCTTCTCTGGAATCTCAGTGTGTATCTCAGGACACGTCAGATGGCAGAAAGCCCCTGGTAGTTGTCTTAGCCCTCTTCTTTCTGTATCTTCCTCCCTACAGACATATATCCATGAATTTTTTTTTCTCTTCAGGAGCTGTGTGAAGACAACACTTGTCTGGAACCAGAGACACTCTCTGGTGACTCATCCCTTTGCCTTAGATCCAAATGATCACTACATTCCTCAAAGGTTATATCTCAGGCTGAAGCCCAAGCAGACATGGATGGGACTGGAAAGCCAGTTTGAGAACCAGGAGCACAGACTCCTGTGTGTGCAGCAAGAACCGTGGGAGCAATGAGGAGCCCAGCACACACCAACACATCAGCATTCCCATAACTCCCACGGTCACACTGACACTTCCACATGAAAGATACATGCTCAGGTTGATTTCCCCTGGACACCAGAGCTCTGTCTTATGCAGAGCCTTGGCTCCACCTTACATCTTCCAGGTCCACAAGCCTTGGAAGTCACCAGTTCCCCAGTGTATCACAGACAGCAGAGCCCAGGAGTCCAGGCTGCTTCACAGCCTGCTAGAGAAGCTGGCAGCATCTCGCCAGCTTCTGATCAGTCAGATGTGATGGATGCATGTCCACACGTCATTGAAAGGAGTGTATTTCTGGGATGTTCTGGCTCCTGCAGATTGAAGTACAAGCCTGGAAACCCCAGGATAAACCCATTTGAAACAATGTGGAGATTGCAGCCTGCCCTGACTCTGCCCTCAATCCTGCTTTCTGGCATTAGGACAGCCCCTGCACAGCTCCCTGTGCCTCCACCATCACAGCAGGCACCACTGCTTTGGTGTTTTCGGCATGACCATGATTACACCCGAGTAGCCATCAATGTTGTCATGCATGGAGGAGGCGTGTAGGACATGTTTTCTGTTGAGTATTGACGGGAGGTGGTGACCTTTGTGTTTGTGCTGGTGGGGATGCATAGTGAGTGTCAGCACTGTATTATTGAAGAGCTTTCACTGCAGGAAGAATTAATAATGTCTGCTTCTTTTCTTCACACTTCTGCAGGACTCGGTCAACCCCAGCGCCGTGATTGATGGTGTGAGCAAAGCCTTGTTGGCGCCGTCTCTCGAAGGCAGGTGCCTATTAATGAAAGGAGAAGACAAGGATGAAGGTGTCTTGCAGGACTTACAGCTCCCCTATCAGCGCTGGGCAGTCAGAGTGAGTGGCTTGTTCAGGGGGGTGTATTTGCTGACACAAGTCTGTGCAAACAAGGACCTTGCGAGAACGTGCAGGGAACAGCTGCGCTGTATCTGGGAAAGGTGAATGCCGTTTGCAGAGCAAACTCGCTCTAATTCAGGCAAATACTGTTACAAGCAATGTAGCTGAAAAGAAAACATGTTTACTGGGATGTTAACATGGCTCGTATCAAGTGCAGGGAAATGGGGAAAATGCCTGTGTTTGTGAAACTGCCACCTGAAGCAAATAATTCCTGCTAGGAGAACCCTTTTGCAAAAGCATCTTGCCTTGACTGAACATTCTCAGTTCCTGGTGAGAAAAGGCGTTCAGCATGTTGCAGGATTTGGCCTTCACAGGCTCCCTCTGAGCACCAGCTCAGTGGTTATTTGCAAAAATATCATTGCTTCGGGTTTTGGGTGCAGGTTTGAGCTGCCCCTAGTGTTGCACTGCAAAGGCAAGAGGTGCTGAACGTTTCCAAGGAATCAGCATCTTTCAGGGGGCTGGCACTGAGCATCCCCATGCTGAGCACCTCAAACCACCCTTCCATCAAAATTCCATCCCATGTTTCTCCCTTCCCATCTCCAGGACCACAGCCACCACCCTCAGCACCTCAAAGGGAAAAGCTGCACATACCTTCAGGGAAGCAGGGAAAGCTGCAAAATCTGGGGACAGAGCCCCACCTCGTGGAAATGACCTCAGGCCCTGCTTACCAGAGGCTTTTGTGGGTTGGCTTGTGAGACCCAGCATGACCTCATGCCTCACATCCTGCCTGCTGCTACATTAATTAGTCTAATAAGAGGTTTTATCTCAGTGTCAGTCACAGTTACACCACACACAGCACAAGCATGGGGTGGTGCCTGGGTCTTCCTCTCCCATAGCTCAAGATATTCTGTGCAGCCCACATGAATGGTAATGATATTTGTGTTACTGTTGAAAAGAAAAAAGGTTTTATTCATTACAGTGGGCTTCTGATTTAGAGACAGTGGGAGACCTGGTTGAAGACCAGGCTGAGCATCTTCCATTGAAGCAAAGAAATTAAATGGCTTTTAAGTGGTCCAACCAGGCAGCCATGGGAAGGCACCAGGCAGAGGATCCCCAAGGATCAAGGGGTTGCCTACAGCTAGGTGAGCTGGCTGGAAGAACTGCTCAGCAAGCAAGGATGGTATGGCCCAGGAAAGGCTGCAAGTCAGCAGCTCCTTGAACCCTGTATTTGCCGGGTTTCAGGATATAGAAATGGCCCTCTCCTTGTTTTCCCACCTGTACTCAGGGAAGGTGGTCTCTACCCATGTTTCTCACACATAAAGTGGGATAGTAACAACAGTTTATTTTCCTCCACCTTCTGGAAGCCCTCCAGGAAAATCTTGTGGTGCTGAACCATGCTTTGAAATAATTATCCAGTGCCACTCACAGGAAACACAACCAGTCAGGAACTCCTGCACCTGTGCAAAGAGGTGCAGGATTGAAGCTGCTCCATCAGATCAATTTGATTTCTGTTGACAGTTTTTTGTTCTTGTCAGGAAAATGAAGTGAACTTGCCCCCCTCCAAAGATTCTGACTTGCAAAATGCCAGACAGGTCAGAAGAGTGTATGTGATTAGGGATCCTGGAGGGATTATTTGTTCAGAGTCAGCAAGATAAAAAGTCCTCTTTTCATTTGGCTGACACATACAAACTCCTAGAAACATCAGTGATGTTCTTTGATCCATTTGCCATAATTGGAGGTGATCACATCTCTCACTGCTTGGCTAAATTAACATTTTTCTATACTATGTTGCAGTGCCCAAATTCCTGTAAACTAGAGAGGTGACTTTAAAAGCCCGTGACTTGGTACACCAGAGCACAGAGCTCCTCAGCACACAAAAAGTCAGAGCCATTGGTATATCTGATGTTGTTCCCAATTCTCCAGGCTGGGAGTTCCTAATGCTTTGCTCAGAAATCATTATTAGTTGGTAAGATGTGAAATTTGGTGAGACAGCCAAGTTCCCCACCAGCACCAGACACTGGTGTGAGGCAGGAGGTACTCAGCCAGAGCTGTTGCCTTCTGCCAGAGCAGAGAAGCAGCAGCAAAACCCCAGGTTGTACCCAAATACCCTATTGATAAGCAGGTCAGGGTGTAAGCTTGACTATTTCTTCACCTTTTGCAGTAAAAGTGCAGGGACTGTGCAGTATCAGTATGAGTAGCACTAACAAGACTCCTTGGATACAGAGTTTGGGGAGGAGTGGAGGGTTTTGGTCTCAAGTGTTTTATAGAAAGCCTTAACAAGCAGCATTAAGTCAGCACAGTGCTAATTAATGATTAAGTTGGATAGCACCAAGCTGCTTTCAATTGATTTTTAGAGGGGGAAAGAAATCTTCGTTTCCATGGCACACATGTGTAAAGAGCAGTGACGGGCTGGTAGTCTCAGCCTGCCACACTGGGGAGCACAAGACCTTCAGCACACAGGACTGCAGGGGGGAACACTCTCTCAGGGACATCCCCAGCCCAGAAATGGTGACAAGAGAAGGGGACAAAGATGAAGACGAGGTGATGGTGGAGACCAGCTCCCCAAGGTGCCGGCACCCTGCTCGGGGCAGGTGTCCCTGTGCCCAGCAGAGCTGACAGCAACACCCCCTCTCTTTAGGGCTCACCCCTTGCTCAGATGCCAGCAGCGGAGGCAGAAGTTTGGGTGCTCACCATGTCCAGCATGGGTCATAGGAGTTTCCCCACTCAGGATGCCCATGATGCCCTCTGAACAGCCCTGCTGCTCCATGGGCTGCATTTGAGGTAAACCTTCCTTTCGAGCCTCCTTGGCTGCCGCCTGCAGTGGGAAGGTGGCTTTTTGGGTGGTTATGCGGTGAGGTTTGCACGCTTGTGCTTGGTGCATGGGTGACATCTACCGGCCGTGCCTTCAGCTTCGTTTTATGCTTTTACGACTTAAAAAACCCGTGCCAGGAAAAGTGACACTGGAGACTGTGTGCTGTTTTAACTGCTCGTTTAACTGTGCCAGGGTCAAAGCCAACACATTATTTTTATAACTGTGTGAAGGCTGTGTGTCTCATGCCGCGGACCTTCTTGGGGGTTTGACAAAAAGCTGAGACTTCAAATGAAGCAGTGCAAAGCTGTAGGAAATCTTGAAACATGAATGGAGGTTATTCCCCTGTGGTTTATTCCCCTGCAATTAAGATTAGATTTTGGATCTGTTTCTTTCATTGAGAATTCACAACCAGTCCAGAGCACAACTAAAAATATAAAGTAATATTAGTAAAGTTTTCTCTACAGAAAATTGCTGCCACTTATTTGAGGATTTATTTGAGAATGGCAAAATAATGGTCATTTCTCTAATATTTTTTACCTTTTGAAGAGTAAAAGGTAAAATTAGGAAAAAGCACCTGCCTAGCTGTGTCCGAAAACCAGAATAATAACTAATCCCACACATATTTTCAGAAATTAAATACTTATGTCATTTTTAAAAGGAACACTTCCAGGCTGGTGGCTTTTGTTGTTTTGATATTGGATGAAATATTATAGTTAAGCTCCAGGTTATAACACTTCGATCCATGCTCAACAAACTGCCCTGGCTGGATACAACTCACCAAGAGCCTGGCTGTGGGCACAGACCAGCCAGAAAGCTGGAGCTGGAGCAGTATTGCTCCACATCCTGGTTCTTGCATGAGGCTGAACCTTGCAAATTCTTATCAATGCACCCATAAAGAAAAAAGTTGTAAATACAATACTCAAAGGGTCAAATTCAATGGTGAATAGAAAGTAAACAACACTCATACTTTCAAATACTGTACTTTTTAAGCTTTTTTATTATTTTGGCACCTGGCATATAATTTGTGAATGTTTAGGTAAGGTGAGGCAGTGGTAGAGACTATACAAGCAGTACCTTAGCATTCCCACAGTAAAATAGCACCCGCAGCCACTGCAGTATCTGCAGTGCCATAAATGTTAATCCAGCTTGTCCTCTTTCCTCGTGTTATCTCTTCACACCTTTAGTCAGCTCCTAAAGCACCAGACCAGGTCAGGAGCACCAGCAAGAATAATGAGCCCTGTTGAGAGCAGCCAAGCAGAGAAGCCTTGGGTGTTCTCGAGGATGAAAGGCTGGACATGAGCCAACAGGGCTTGTAGCCCAGAAGGTAAACCACATCCTGGGCTGCATCCAAAGCAGCGTGGCCAGCAGGAGGGGATTCTGCATCTCCACTGTGCCTTTGTGAGACCCTACCTGGGGTGTTGTGTCCAGCTCTGGGGTCCTCAGCACANACAGTAAAATAGCACCCGCAGCCACTGCAGTATCTGCAGTGCCATAAATGTTAATCCAGCTTGTCCTCTTTCCTCGTGTTATCTCTTCACACCTTTAGTCAGCTCCTAAAGCACCAGACCAGGTCAGGAGCACCAGCAAGAATAATGAGCCCTGTTGAGAGCAGCCAAGCAGAGAAGCCTTGGGTGTTCTCGAGGATGAAAGGCTGGACATGAGCCAACAGGGCTTGTAGCCCAGAAGGTAAACCACATCCTGGGCTGCATCCAAAGCAGCGTGGCCAGCAGGAGGGGATTCTGCATCTCCACTGTGCCTTTGTGAGACCCTACCTGGGGTGTTGTGTCCAGCTCTGGGGTCCTCAGCACAGGAAAGACACGGAGCTGCTGGAGTAAGTCTGGAGGAGGGCCACAAGGATGATCAGAGAACTGGAGCATCTCCCCTACGGAGACAGGTTGAAAGAGCTGGGGTTGTTCAGCCTGGAGAAAGGAAGAATCCAGGCAGACCTTATAACACTTTCCAGTACCTGAAGGGGGCTTATGAAAAGGAGGAACTTTTTATATGGGCAGATGACAGGACAAAGAGCAGCAGTTTTAAACTGAAAGAGAGCAGGTTTAGATTAGATATTATGAAGAAATTCTTTACTGTGAGGGTAGTGAGGCACTGGAACAGGTTGCTCAGAGAAGCTGTGGATGCCCCTCCCCTGGAAGTGTTCAAGGCCAGGTTGGGTGGAGTTCTGAACAACCTGGTCTAGTGAATGGC
Source organism: Rhabdornis inornatus (assembly GCA_013397075.1). Lineage (NCBI taxonomy): Eukaryota > Metazoa > Chordata > Aves > Passeriformes > Rhabdornithidae > Rhabdornis > Rhabdornis inornatus. The sequence goes on along the minus strand of VWZS01006232.1, from coordinate 2,037,632 downwards.
ATTCACGGGGTGTTGGAGCTGGATGATCTCTAAGGTGCCTTCCAATCCAAACCATTCTGTGATACTCATTCAGTGATGGGAAACTGGTTCAGGCTGGGAGAAGGCAGCTTCAAGGTCAGCCCTGAGCATAAAAATCTCTTTTTCCCTGTTAGCCATTCCCAAATGACAAGTGCTGAATTACTGTGAATTTCTTAGCATCTATTCCAGGGACTGTGAGTTTCCATTCAATACAGCTGAGCACCTGGTCCAGTCTCCAGGGCCACCAGTTCTTCCCCTACAATGTCCCAATCCTCCTATGCACTGACTGGACATCTCCATGTACCATCTTGGAGTTCTGCTCTCTGCTTTGACCACTGAAGAAATTCTGTCCATCATCAGTTCCTGAAAAATCTGCTGCAACCTGAAAGCCCAGCCTTACACATGTGCTGTGTTGAATCCCATTTTCTAAAAGCAGCTTTATAATTTCTCTGAGGGCATCCAGTGAGGTGCTTTTCAGGTATCCACAGAGATTAAATACTTTTTTTGCCCTGTGAAGAAAGGTGTCAGGTTTATTCATTTATTGCCTTTTCTAAATCAATGTTCTTCCTGTTTTTTAATTCCTGTTTTATGTCCATTTCCTTGGATTTCATTATTCAGCCCTTCATGGGCATATAGTGGGCCCATAAGTTTTTCCTGTCTCCCATATTCCTTCTGAGTAACGTCCTCTCAGTCCTTCTGGATTATATATCTTCTGGATATCAATAGATATCACCTCCTGCTGTTAATAAATTGCCTTTATTACTTCATTTATATATTTTCTAATCTAAATCTCTCCAGATTAGCTCCATTTGATCACTAAGAAAACTTCCCCAGGCTCCAATGCAGAGTGTTAGTTCATCCATTAGTCACTGCTTCCCCAGCAGTTAACCCTAAAGATTGGAACACTATAAGCAAGCACAGTATAATTCACGTGTGATGCAAATTATTACTATTATATTTTGTCCTGTGAATTATAAAATAAACTCCTTCTAGAGATACAAGAATGAAAATAATGCACAAAATTATTTGTTCATATTGTCAACCATGTGGAAGAAGAGTGTTTAGCAGCTTTAATGTCTGATCTCCAATAATAGACTGGATGAAATTTAATGCACCTCATCTTCTGCTGCTCTTTTGGATAAAATCTGTAAAGAAAGCTCCTATAATGAAAGCTTCTGCATGTTAACATCCTGCACTTTTATTTTTTTAGAACATGATTAGCTCAGATGTCCTTTGGCAAAATTCACTCTTTTCCTATTTGATGTTCTGCCCACCTACCCCCAGCTGACATCTTCCAGCCCTCTAATGGTACCTCACAATTATTGCTTTTGAAGTCCTTTGGAATTTACAGCTGTATAAATGTCAGTGCTGTTCTGTAAAAATACCAGTTATGTGAAAATCTTGGAAACCTGCCCAGCTATGATACTGCCAGGAATTTGGATGTAAGTGCAACATGACTGGTTTGGATTCGAAGGAGATTAGGGCAAGTTTTTTTGATTGATAGTTCCTAATAATCATGCTCTGAATGTCGGAATAGAGCTCGCTGTGGTTTAGATTTATTCATTCCTGCGGAGGAAGAAATTGCTCTGGCAGCTTCTCGATAAACCACATTGTCCGGGTTGCCACCAGGTGGTGCCAGCAAATCAGGGAAACAGGAGATGGACGGACTCAGGGAAATCATCCTGGATTGAGGATGAGATGGTTCCCGGGACCTCTTCTCTCTGTTTCTATCTGGGGACTTCAATCCCAGCCCCTTCCAACTGCTCTTAAAATATTTTTCATGTTTTTGCGCCACACTTCAGAAGCCTATTTTAAGATTCAGCTCAGAATGCTGAAGAGCAGTTGGCACGCCCTCAAAAATGTCCTCTTTATAAAAAGACAAGCACTTCTGTTGTTTTTCCTAGTTCCTAACAGTGGTTTGAAATCAAACTATATGGAAAATCTAGTGATCTCTATGACTTAATCCTTCATGCCTCATTCCTTTTGGATTAATATTTGACTGTGACTATTTTTGTTACTTAGTCATTGCAAAAATCAAAGCAAATTCCAGTGTTTCTTTTAAGAAATCAGTCATTCTACGTTGTGTACCAGACTCTTTCTTCTGAGCTGATATTGCTCACATCCTGTTAAACTGTTGTGACGATATTTCCTATCTTTGAGTCTGCATGTAAAAATAAATCCTGCTTGAATTTAAACTCGTATGGAGTTTTGTGAGGAAGCCCAGATGTCCGCAGAGAGTGGAGCTGTAGTGTTGCTCTTGCCATGGGGTGGTAACAGGGCCAGGGAAATACCCTATAGCTCCATCATTTCACACAAGCTGGGCAAGAGGATGAGGTACATGGACTGTTTCTCAGCCTTTGCTCATACAGGCAGACGTAAAAAGAACATTGTAGTGGATCAAGAGAAGGGATTATCCCCTCTAATTACCCTTCATTATACAACATCTACGTATTGCATCCAGTTTTGTATTCCCCAATACAGGAAAGATAATGATGGGGATCATGGGGAGAATTCAGCAGAGGTCATCAAGACATATTCCTGGATGTGAGTAAGATGAATTACCTTTGAAGTGCTTTTCTCTCTCCTCTGGTTACAGAGGGAGCCTAAATACCTAAAGTTAGGCTATATGAATCTCCTATGAGGTGAATTTCTGAAAGTTGTAGGAGTGTCTGTACCAGAAGGAATGAAAGCCTGAGTTTCTTAAGTGTTTATCAGCTGCTCTAGCAACTGACTTGGTCTCGGTTTTAAGCTTGTTCCTATGAGTATCTGGTTTCCCAGGCCTTTTTCATTGGTTTCCACCTCTGCAAATGTTAACTTTTAGCCAAGATTGCATCACAGGTTACTCACTCAATGTATGTAAAACCTCTATATCTACACCACCATCTTTCAGGTGATCCAATAATCATTTCAACAGTAATTTTTGCATTGACCCAAGAATAAGTCCATGACATCAGCTGGGTCAGCTTTTATGGGTAACAGATTCCATAAGCATCCAGTAGCATCATACAGACTTTTGTGTAGTCCTGAGAGAGAAACAGGTGTGATCAGCAATTCCTGCTCTATGAGCTGCACTTGAGTGTCTTGCCAATTGATGCTGTGAAGCTGAGGTAGTATCTCCTGCTTCCAGGGTTCAGCCCCCTAATCCACTCTCCTTTTAAAAGGTGGAAGCTGAAAATTAGGCCTCTTGTGAAAGTCTGTAAATAGAGCTATAGATGCCAAGATGAAGTAAAGAAGAAAACAGATACAGCTGTCTCATACATAGCTGCTGCCTTATAGACTCCTGAAACTATTATTGCACATAGCTCTTGTTGGCCACGATCTAAATGGTAACAGCTGTAGCAGAAAAAAACATCCTAGCATCTTTCTCACTGCATCTGCAAGCCACAGGAAGTGAGAATGCAAATTTAAAATATTATTTTTATCTCAAAGTCACAAAATATGTGGTGAAACTCTACCTTTCCTTAAAGAAGCAGGTATTCATGGAAGGTCAATTGTTAGAAAGCTATTAGCATTATTTAACCATCTCGAGATTATTTCAAAATTTTAAAATAATAGAAAGAAAGTATACTTTCTTCTTTTATTCTTCTTAGTTTGCTATCCCTACAAGAGCTCTGTGCCAACAGAACATAGAGTCTCTGTGCATGCAGTTTCCTTCTGTAACAGTGACATTTAGGCACAGCTATTTAAGAACTTGGTGTAAGAGACTCTGCTACAGGTTGTATTTGATAACAGCAGAGGTGCCAGGGAGTCTGTGACCTTTAGTGCAATAAAACAGTGGGATAGCAAGGATCAAAACTTAAATCCTGAGAACCCACAACAAGCATGGCTGGTGCTGAGCCCTTGGAGGAAAGGCATCTCTGGAGCTGTCTGTCATAGCTTGCTTGATATGCCACATTAGCATCTTTTCCATCCTGACCCCACTGAAATGTCACAGCCCATTTATTTCATCGCAAGCATCCAATAAGAATGCTCGTGGCACAAGGTTGCATTAGCTCTGAAAGATTTCCTGTGCATTGACCCGAAGACAGAAGATAAATGGGGGTGCTCTGTGCTCCAGCTTGGTCAGTCAGATTGACCTTTCAGAGCAGCCTTACTTGGATTTATCCCAGGTTTTCAGCACTGTAATCTGAGGGAAGTTTTGTGCTTGTGTTACAGAGAAGCAGGCTCTCTTCCAAGAGGGATGGCAGATGTGTGTGTGGGAAGAAACCTCGACCAGTCCCTGCAGGAGGAACAAGAAAATCATAGAATTATTTACATTGGAAAAGACCTCTCAGATCATCAAGTCCAACCATTAACACAGCACTGTCAGGTCCACCACTAAACCGTGCCCCTCAGTGCCACATCTGCACATCTTTCGAATAACTCCAGGGCTGGCTACGCCACCACTTCCCTGGGCTGCCTGTTCTAGTGCCTGACCATCCTTTCAGGAAAGAAATTTATCCTAAGGAAAAGAAGCTCTTTTTCATAGGGACAAGGAGAGCAAGGATGCTTGTAGCTTTGTAGGGAGATCTGTCACCTTCTTCACGGAGTGTAGGACTTCCTCAGATCTTACCTCTAGCATTAACATTTGTTTTCATGCTTGCATGTGTCAGTGTTTATCAGAAACAGGGCTTCCCAGCACACTCACCTCCAGAGGCAATGGGAGAAGAGACATGTCCCAGAAGACAGACACATGCCTGAGCACATTCCTCCTTGCTGGTGGTCGATGCTACTGCATGACCATGGCATAAGAATCTACACAGAATAGAGTAAAACTTTTCCAACTCTTACATTAATGTCATTTTCTGAAGAAAAAAAATACTAATTTTATAGAGAAAGTTTTAGAAGCAATTAATATGTACGTGAAGAAATAGCCAAATTATCCTTGTAAACCTTGATCTGCAGTTTTGAATACAGGGCAATAAAAAGCTCCTGGGAAACAGGAGCTCAGTGTCCTTCAGCAAAAACCAAACAAAACTTTCCTTAGTTATTTTAGAAAGCTGAATAGCACTGCATAAATATATTTCCCTCCTTCAAAAGGCAGGTCACAGCAGCCTTAATTATCAGAGGGACAGAATGGAAACAACATAAAAATAAATCCTTTGAAAGTTTGCTCTCATTACCACATTTGGCATATTTAAGCATAAACACCATCTGTGTTTATCAAGAAACACGGCAATAGCTGCCGTCCGATCTCACAGTGACACCAGTGTTTATGGAGATTTACAGTAAGGGGCACATGCAAGGCTTCCACAGAAACTGAGCTCCCCTGAAATAATTTCTCAGTCGCCAGCTGCTCATGTAGATGGAGGCACTTCTGCCAAGAGAAGAATCATCACGGAAGAAAAGCAAAGCCTCAAATCTCTCATGGAAGCTTCTTCTGGCAACCCCAAGGAGGCAAATAGCAGCAAAAGTTACTCGCAGCCAAGGATCAAGCCATGAAACACACTTTGTGCTTTTGATGCTGTAACTGCCATGGTGGAAGGAGGATCATCCGTGGCTCCAGGGTCAGCTCACTGCTCTGCCCCCCCATTGTCAGAATGGGGACCTGCTGTCCTTCTGCCTTTGCAGCAGGCTGGGAATGCTGGAGGGGTCTGCACACAAAGGCTGGCTAGGCTCTGCCCTTGCCCTGGCACACCAGCTCCCAGGCAGGGAGAGTGTGGTTTGTGACCTGACTGGACGCTGTGCTCTTGCACCAGCCTCTCATCCAGCTCTGGTGCAACAAGAGATCCGGGGGGGGGAGTTGTAGACAAACAGGTGCCAGTGGGACCAATTCCTCTACAGGTGCTGTGGTAGCTTTCTCTGCCAGCCACCTGTGCCCATGGGTCTGGACCCTGGGTTATGTTTATTTGGGCTCCCCTTGATCCTACAGCATCCTTCTGTGCAGAAACAATAGCAGAGTGAAAAGACAAGGACAGGAGTAGAAGTAAGACTTGCCCTGCCTAAAGCCAGGATGCAATGCTGCCAAGGGGCAGTGATGGCTTCATCACAACCTAGACACTTTTGTCTCTGTCACTGTGCTCAGCACAGGCGTTTGGAATCCTCCCACCAGGACCAAACTGTCCCATGGATGTGGATCCAGGCAGCTGATCAGCAACAACCAGCAACACATCCCCTGAGAAAGTGAAGCCTTGAGCTATCTGAAACACAAAGCCAAAGGCAGTGACAAGCCTGCCTTCACTGCAGGCTGTGGCACCAGTCTTTGGTTCTCCTTCGCTGACACACAATATTTAGGCAGACTGCTCATACAAAAATCCCAGTGTGCTTTAGCTTCACCATGCAAAAGAGCTGTGTGAATAAATGTCAACTATTTTTAGATGATAGAAGTAACTATGTAAATATATAACAAGCTCTTTTACACGAAAAGATTAGAAGAAAAATACATGGACATCCAAAGTACATCACTTAAATCTGAACAGCCTGGAATAGCATCTGATCTCTATTGCTCTAGCATCATTTGCCCAAAGCCAGTTAAGAAGACTGATACTAATATTCAGAGCATAATTTGGCTCTTTCTTCTTGTAGAGGTGGCATTGAGTGGCCTAATTGTAATAGAGATACATTGAGTGATGCAAAGACAATCCAATTAAAATTAAAACAAATTAAAAATCCACAGTATTGAAGTAAATTTTTTTCAATTCCGGCCTAATATCTTTATGAGAAGCAGAACTGTGAAAGTTAGCAAAAACTGTAGACCAGTTTCACAGCCTATACTCTTTCATCAATATGTCCATAGTATTTAATTTGAATTTTCCTTTTCTTAATTTTCTCTCATTTACCCTAATTGCATTGTCAGTATGCTTGCCTAAGTAATTTTTTTCTATCAACCGTGTTTACTCTCCTCAGCTATTTACAGACTTTTACATCTGCCCAAACACTGTGTTATACATCAGAAAAACCTTACTCTGCCTTATGATTTTACCTTAGAAGTCGATCACTCTGGTCTTCTCCTGAAACTGTGGCTCTGCTCTGTATTCTGTCATCCCACCAAGGCAGTGGTCTCTGTACACTCCCAGAAGCTGTGAAGGCAGCAAGGAAGACCTGCAAGGTAAATACCCTGACTCAGCCAGAAAAGCAATTTTCAACCTGTGCTTAACTCAAAGTACACAAGAAATCCTACTTGCTTTACTGAGGTTACACATGCCCTTAAAATAAAACCTGCTGTGCTGGAGTGGGACCAGAGGGCTCTGCTCTCTATCAAGCCCATTGAAAAGGTCTTTTCACACATTTTTCCATTACAAAATGCACGTGTGTGAATAGAGTTCGGGGTGTGTTTTCTTGCAAGTATTTGATTTGCTGCCCACTGTCACTTCAGTATTTCTGGATGCACTCTTGTACCTGTGCTTCTCCTCCCTAAGCATTTGGGGCTCATGGATCTTTCCGAAACAACTTGACGTTCCTCCAAGCCAAGTCATATCCTTGTTATTTTTTGTCTGGCTTAAAAAGAGCACTTGGGCAGTTGGAGGGATGAAGAGAGTTTTGGTGATGTGTTTCCCTCGAGAAAATATGACTTAGGGTGGGAATGTAGGTGGAGTGGTTTCCTGGTGGATTTCTGCTGAGTCACTGGATTATTTTGTGCCAGCTCCAAGACTTTTATCAGTGGCTGTGGAAGTCCTAATGTACCTGCATCACAGAACTTCCCTGGTATCTGTGAAGACATTGGTCCTTTTCTCCTGCTTCCCCATGCAGACATTCCCAGCATCTCTTTTTCTCCTGTACATAGCCATTTATTTTTGTGAAAATAATGGGACATATTGGCTCATGTCAGTCACAGTTTGATAGAGCAGGAATAAGGAGGAACACCTGCGCACATGCTTTTCTGCCTAAATCATGGTATAGCAAGAGCTTCATTTCTGTAGCAAGCCTGGCTAAAAGAAGACTTGCTTGAGGAAACAAGGAGTTATCCCAGATGAGTTATGGAGAGCTATGCCATGCTGGTCACATTCTCATTCCTTTTAAGTGAACAGCTGACAAAACCAGGGAGATCTGCAATGCTGAGTGCCTTTAAAGACAGATCTGCTTTGCTTAGATATCCAAGTATGGGCCTCCGTCTGTAATGCCACTCCTACAGATCTTGTAGCTGAGGCTCCCCAGGTCTGGCTGCACACTGCACTGGTAAGGCAGGCAGATGCTGGTGACTGCTTCAGATAGAACCAGCTTGAAGATGTGACATCTGTGGTGTGAGGGTAAAACAGTATCAGCACATTTGAACTCCAGGAGACTGTGTGAGCAGTTCCAACGTGTACCAGAGGCTTCATCTGTGGTATTCAGACAGTGAAATGGCCAAAAGCACAGCTCAGAGAGCTGGAAGATCTGTGGGGGAAGAGTGAAGGGCATCCAGCAGGCCTATGGTGGAAAATGCTGTGTGCCAATGGAGCTGCCATCCTGCCCCAGCCACAGAGGGCATGAGCAGCTATAGCTCTACTCATGGTGAGGACACCAGCACTGGTGGAGCAAATACCCACACACAGAAAGTCTCAGCTCCAAGGTGATGGTAAACCTGGGCTCTACTGTCTGTCAGGCTTATTTTTTCATTAATTGAGATCTCACAAATCTTACGTTGTTGAGCCCAAGGAAATTTTCATTTGGGATGCCTGATTGCTCCTTTTGACTCTTCTTTTGACCTAGAACAGATTGTAGAGCAACAAAATGTGAGGGGAGTGCAGAGGGATGAACCCCATTGACTGCAGCTGTACGTGTGAAGTGAACATGTCCCTGGCAGTGTGCATTTGCTTGGATAACCTGCCTGCACCTACAGGTGCAGGTCCATACAGTCCATTGCACTTGTATGTGCATTGAGTCTCTTGGGAGCTGAACTGTGCTCAGGTGTTTGCTGCACCAAAGGGTGGCTGCTGGGGCTAAAAACCATGCCAGGAGTGTGCTAAGTATTCCAGCAGGACAGTTGCAGGCCAGTGGTGGAAGCCTGTGTCATACCCCTTCCTCGTTTACCTGCACAGATGTATCCAGAGACCAAAAGGAGGCCCAGGAGAAGATGGTCTGTGCTGGTGAAGAACAAGGCAAGTGTCTGGCAGAGGTGACAGTGTAAGAGCTGAGCTGGAGTAACAAGCCAAGGCACCATGCCACACAGCTGAGCTGCCAAGAGAGGTGAGCCCTGACCTCTGCAGAGCCAGCAGGAGGTGTCAGGGTGGAAGGAACAGGCAGGCCAGAGGGGCAACAACCATGCACACCAGGCTGGATGGACCCACCACACACCTGGGGCTGGATGGGCCATTTCTTTCAGGAAAATCATCCTCTGGCTCAGAGCCCAGACTCTCAAATCTGCTGTGAATCAAGCTGCCCTCTTTCAGTGCTGCACGTACCTTTCATACTTCTTTCCCTCAAGGAACTGTTTTGTGATGATTAATGAATTATGAAGGTCACCTTTTGAGTCTTCAGCTCTTACAGAACTCCAAAGAAAACAAATCCGGAAGAGTTCCAGCTAAAAGTGTAATGGCAAATGCATCCATTTTACTTTATTTATGATTATGTTCACAATGGACTTATTAAGCACTTTCTTTAAATAAACAGAACTTGAGACTGTTTGCGAAATGCTGGAGTTTTCTGCCTTAAAACATCTGCTGCCTATTTCTTGAGGACCATTTAGGTAACACTAGATCACATACAGATATGCATCTATTTCCTGGAAATTACTTAAGCATACTTCAAAAATGTAGAAATCTGCACCTTTACCACCCAAGAAAACATGAAACTAAAATGAATGAGACTGGGCAGTCTCTAGCTGAGAGAAATTCAATAAATCTACCCTGCACATGAACTGTATTGCTATGTATGACCGGAAAGCTTGCTGGCAGGAGACAGGGAAGTTGACTGTAAGTCTGCATAACTCAGACTAAAAATTCATGATGCTGCATAAAGTGCTGTTTTCTGTGCTTTTTCTAATGGTGTGCCTTTTGAATAAACACCTGGACTTGTATCTTCTTCCACAACCGATGATGCTCTGGATGGGAGCTTCATTTTGAGTGCCCATGTCGTTATATGGTTGATAATTTATATCCTTGAGGAGTCTTCTTTTAGATGCCAAGTATGAAGATGCAGATGTTAGGAACATCTGCAGGATAAGCTTTTCATGAGATGCATTCCTTGACAAATGTCTCCATGATGTTTGATGTCTCCCCCCACCCTCTGTCAGTAAGAGTCCAACTGCACTCTGACATTCAGTGGTTCTATAGACTGTGTTAGACCTTCTCCAGTCTGGCTGCTTCTTGGCTTTCTTTTTCGTAACCATCTTCTCCCTAATCAAAAGGAAGTCAGAAAATTAAGTCAGATTCAACCTTCAAAGTCCATCTCCTGCAGAGTGCTCCACAGAATTTCTTGCTGCTTCCTACCTTCCTTTCTCCTCAGCCCATCACAGCCTTGATATTCCTCTGAATAATGGCACGTCCTGCCCAAGTTTGCTCGAGCCATACTGAACTGACTTGAAGGATGCAGCTGAGATTGTAAGAAGCCCCATTGAACATTTGCTAAGCTGCTGTCACATGGGGTGTAGATGTCCCATCCCATTCATTTGTAGTGCAGATTGTTGTTCTTTTCTAGAAGAAAACAAAAGCCTGTTTTCCAGTGCATGCTGTTAACACAGCTAGACTTCACAAGTACGTGCCTGTTACAGGCAGTGTGATGAAACTCATTGTCTGTGCCTATTATGCTGATTATTGTTCTCTCCAATAGATGAACAGAGACCATATAAGCTCAAGAGTTTTGGATGAAAACTGCCCTAGACTACTATTTCCCTCTTCCAGAACTACCACACCTCACCAAAGACTAATCTGGCTCTAGACCTAGGAAAAAGAAGAGGAAAAAACGCACGAGTTGTAATTTAATGTAATGCATCATCTGGCTTGCAAGGGAGGCTTGAGAAACAGAGCAGGACTTTATAAGACCACAATGGAAAGAGCCTTTCTGGTCCTAAATGATAGCCATGTGATCCCAGCAATAAACAATCAACTCAATCACAATTCTTTAGGACATATGACTTTAAACTCTCTTAAGTGGTCACAGATCTTCATGGCAGAAAGGTGAACTGGTACTCAGCCACTCACATCTGTTCCCTTCACTCAGCTCAGGAGCTGTTCAGAGGACTTATTTTCTGAAGCCTTTGTGTAGCCCCCTTTCAGCCTGGTACTTGAAGGTTTTCCAGAGCATGATATGTGTGCAAAGGCTAAATTGATAGCCAGATTCTCTTACATTTATCTGGGGATGTACAAAAACACTATCACAACCCCTTAAGGATTGTCTTAATTATTTACAAATGCACAAATTCAAAGCACTTGAAATCTAAACTGCCTCTTCTTACTCAGTGATTTTGATCTCAGGTCCATTGTTCTCTTAGCCTTAACCTGCTCTTAACCAATTAGTTGAGACACATCAGACTTCTTCCTTGCTATTTCTAAATAAACATCTTTATGCCAAACTCTCTTATTCCTGAAGATGAAGGGTTTGTCACTTTCTCAGCTGGCTAGCCACAAATGCAATCTCACAACATCTGGTTTTACATCAGTGATTGGCAGCACATATATTTATTCCTAACTAGCAATGTCTCCATAGCTGTCCTGTCAGCTATGTCTGCCAAGATGGTGCACATTGCACAGCCTGACTGCTGCTGAGCTGCATCAGAGTAAAGGCACCTTGACCTCTGGTCATCACTCCAAACATTTCATATCCTGGAAACAGCTGTAGTGACTTGCACATGCCCCTTGAAAGAGCACCAGTCTGGATCCTGCGTTACCTGGATTTGTTATCAATGAAAATGCACTGATCCTGCTAAAGTTCCTTTCCTCTAGCTCTTGTGTGGCTGAAAGGGAGGCTAAATCTGGGCATGACAGCATGCTTGATTGTTAGTATTAAATGTGGTGTCTCTGGGCCTTGCAGCTTCTTGCTCCAAGACATTCAGGACAGTTATTAAATTCTCCACCAAGATATCTGAGGAGTGTTTTAATTTTGGGAAAAGAACAGGGACAGCCTCATGCAGACAAGAATTAGCCATTCATGTTCCCTTACTGTGGAGGGCATGGAAGAAGGAAGGAAAAACCTGGCAGGAGCATTTTCTGCCTTGGCTTGCTGAGAGCAAACGGATGGTATCATCTAGGATATGTTCTGGTCAGAGATTAGCAAGACGAGCAAGGAGTCTTCCTCAGATCAATTTCATCTTAAACACACATTAGAGGAATCTTGCAGCAATTTTCCTGTAAACTGCAGGCTATTAGGTAAGAGGGTTTGCTATGTCATCCAGGAGTCATTAGAAGAGAGAAAACTTTCTTGCTTGAGGGACTTCAGCAGGCTCTCAGCTTGAACATTTGATTTTTTCTGGCAGCAGAAACTGCCAGCTGATATTATTTCTCTCTCACCTGTGAAGAGAAAATAATAGCTCTCTCTTGGGTGTATGTTTTTGATGGAAGCTGTGGTTAAGAACAGAAATGACACCGAGATGCCAGAATCTTGGCATCTCTGGGATGCAGAGCAGTGGGTCTTTCAACCCTGCATGCACCAGCAGTGGGGTGGGCAATGCTCCCCTTCTCAGGCAGGGGATGGCCCATGGACTGACTGCCAAAACAGCCACTCTGTGTCATGTGTGCGTGTGTCAAGGTGCACAGAGTGCTGGGGATTTCTAGACTGGTGAGAAAGCAGGCTCGGCACAACTGCTGACCTTGCCAAAAAAGACCCTTACACAAATCTGCAAATGAAGTCCAAATATAACCTCTTGGTAATCAAATTTCACAGGAATTAATCACGTTCATCTGGATTTATGGAGTAGGAAGCTTTTACTCTGTTCTGATTCAGTTAAATAATGATCTGTACCAGCTGCTATAAACTGGGTGAGTTCACTTCTTTGATTCAGTTATGCCTACGCATTTTGGAGTCAGCATCCTTCTCTTGCAGAGAGCTATCTTCAGAAAGTTTTGCCCTCCCATGGGGCTGGGGGAGCTTGTCTGCTGGCAGCAGGGGCTGTGCTGTCCCACAGCCCATTGTTTGTGTGGGCACTGCCTCCCACCTGACCCATTGTGCATGGATGAAGCACAGATAACCAGAGGCAAAAGCCACAGTTCACAGTGAAGTCCCCCTTAAACCTTGTCTTTGCTCATTTCAAAGCCCTGGGTAGTATTTCAGATGCTGCTGCATCACCTCCTCACACGTTATTGGAGGTTGTCCCCCCACATCTCCCTCAGCTGCTTACCTTGCCAGGAGATCTGCCATCTCCCACCATATCCTGGGGCACTGAGCACCTTGAGGTGCCTCTGCACCAGCAGTGAGATGTGGGCTGTGTCAAGAGCTCCCTGCCAGGCTTCTGGGGCTTGTGTAGGCTCAGCTCATACCCCTGTCTCTGCACTATCAGTATGGGGGCCTGGGAGTGGAGGTAGGGTGTCTCTGTGTTGGTTTTAGCCTCTATCAGCAGAATATCCCTTTTCAAGACTTCATTCTGTTCTGATTTTTTCTAGTCACTTAGCCATGGTCTCAGTCCTCCTGCAGTCTGAAGGGCTAATGGATAGTAACCTCTTTCAAGAATGACATGTACTTTCCTGAGGTATCATTCACCCTTGGAGACATTCCCTTTACACAGAGATGACTCTTCCTTGCTTCTAAGGAGAGAACCCCTTAGAGGAAAGTCTGCAGTGATAGATATTGCAGAGCCTGAGCGTTGAGCAGACAGAACAGTCATAGACAGAGGTCATTTCAATTTGCCAGGTAGGCTCAACTATCCAGGCAGGACAATGAAGTTATTGCTCTCAAGCCTTGCCTATTTTAGGCCTAGGTCTCTGTGACATGTACTAAGAGCAAATGTTGCACTTCACAAGCATTTCTGCCAAACTCGCTGACAACACAGCAGCAGCTGGAAGGGGCAGTGGTGATTTCCACTGTGCTTTCCAGTTAGGAGTTGGGACATCTTTCATAAATCTTCAAGGAGAAGAAATGCAGCAATGAATAGATTTAGGTTCTCGCCTTCTTTTGTTCTTGATTCGAACAGCTCCTGTCCTAATTATAATCATTTGCCATGTGATTTTAAAGCAATTATGAATTGACTGTAATGCATGCAGATTACTGATTTCTCATGCACAAAATTAATTTACTCTGCCAGCAATTTCAAACACCGAACTTCAGCTGGTGACTCACAGCTTTGCGTAAATGATTCTACAGAAAACCAGTGAAATAGTAAACCTTCAATACACATTTTTCTTTAACAGAATCTTCATTATTACTCCTTATAAGGAAGCTTTGCCAGTGAAAAAGAAAACACTCCCACACAAACACAGACAATTTAACTGGATATCTTGTATGAGGTAGGAGGTTGTTTTAAACCTGATGTATTTATTATGATTACACTTAATTATAGGGAAAAAAAAAAGAAACTCATATGGGCAGAGGTGCACTAGGGAAGCTGAGAGCAAAACCTTACCAGGTTCCTTGTCCGAGAGTCACTGGGTCATCTCTGCAGGTGCTGCATGCAAACTGCTGCAGGTCTAGTAACAGTGGCTGGAGGATGCAGCCCAGGAGGAGAAGCTGTAAGACACAGAGCAGTCCTTAAAAGACAGAGGCCCTTCCAAAACCACAGGCTGTTTATGAAACAGCCCAATTCAGTCAAATCAATGGACTTTCCTGCTTTGCAATCAATGAAGTAGACTTAAGTCTGATGAAATAGTTGAAAACTGCATGGAAATCACAGAATCTTAGAAAGGTTTGGGCTTCAAGGGACCTTAAAAATCACCTAGATGTCCTTCCCAAATCTTGGTCAGCTTTACTAAATAACTCAAAGCAATTGCAGACAAGACTGCCAGGGACCCATCTCAAACCGTTCCATACACCAGCACCAGCTCAGTGGCTCTCCAATGTCAGGGAAGCAGCAGATGCACTGCATATGCACAAAGGCCATTTGTCAGGAACTTATGGAGGTTAGCAAGTTTGGGAAGCTAACCTGGGAACTCAGGAGATGCCTGCCCAAGGAAGAAGCCAGCCATCTGAATAAATAGGGATTGATAGCTTGCCATAGGAACCTCACAGCTGGTGACATTGTCAGGAGAGGGAACTAATACCAAAACCCTCAATTCCAGTTAAAGTTATGCCAAGCAGTTCAGTCTGCAGAATTAGATCAGTCAATTCCTTGGCCTTTGTCATTGCCTGCCCAATACTCCCTTCAGAAGACTGTGATGATAATTTACTATAGTTTCATAAAGTATCACATACAATTGCTTGCCCACAAATCACATCCTGACTCTTCTATGGAAGAGACCATTACCCAGCAGGAAAAGAGTGTGCTAATTCACAGCATCATTTCTGGGAGGGCAACCCATGGCTGTGAACACCAAGATCAGCCTCACTGACCAGAATTCCTAATTGCCAGCTCTGAAGCAAGCATGCTTCTATCTATTATACACAATACTTCTGAACTCCAGGCTTGTCCTTTTTTTACTTACTGATATCAGTCACAGTATCTGAGGCTTAATTCACATCAAGATAAAGTTCTGCTGGCTCCAGAGAGGGCCAAGCCAGGCCCACAGTGATGAAAGAGTGTTGGAGACCAAGTGTTCAGCTGCCTCACAAGCGGGAGTCATTAGCAAACAGTGAATTTGTTATGTTTTATCTTTTATAAAGATCTTGCAGCAGTGCACTCAGGGAGAGGAAACATAAGAGCCACTTGGAAAGGAACAACAGCACTACAGTGTGAATAAAGCCTTTATCACACAGCAATCCAACAAATGCAGGATTCCATGTCTGTGGCAGAGGAGTAGCAGCTCAGTAGCACTGCAGCCCTACAGGTATATATACCTTCAGGAAATTGCATAAGCTGAGGTGTCACAGGATCCAGGGCAGATAATTGAAGGGGACCATCAGGGAAACAAAGCCTAGGACAGCTCTTTGTTCCGCAGATCTGCAAATACTTCACATCAGCAAACAGGTCAAAATATCCTGAGTGCTTACTGTTTTTGCGTCCTGAGTGTGTGCACTCGCTGTCTGGGGCTTGGGCAGGGACCATGGGCAAGGGCTTGACCTTGGATAAAGGTGAGTTGATAAGCAGGGTCCTCTTGTTCACCCCACAAATGTCCCCAGAATGAAGCAGAGGTATATAGTCCTCATTTATCTGGAAAAGAGAGGGAGGCAAGTGTGCAGTGCATTGCTGGGAAATACCTGTGGAAGCACTGCTGG
Organism: Rhabdornis inornatus; assembly: GCA_013397075.1. Lineage (NCBI taxonomy): Eukaryota > Metazoa > Chordata > Aves > Passeriformes > Rhabdornithidae > Rhabdornis > Rhabdornis inornatus. Next base: position 2,021,483 of record VWZS01006232.1, on the reverse strand, counting down.
CCAAAAGGCAGTTGAGTACAATGCTGCTGGGGACAGCAATTACTGATTTTACTGAGTCAAATGGATTTTGGTGGGACTTGCCCACTAGACAGAAAGTCCTGGAGACTAGATCCAGGCATTACTATACTTACACCACATATTTGGTGGTATCCATTCCAAAGGCAGCTGTGGCCACTGTGACCATAACTTTACATTATCTTAGCTCTCTCCATTTTCTGCCATGTTTCTGACAGCTCTAGCTCAGGAGGAGCTAAGAAGGACAGGAACCGACCCATGGAATATAGAAGTTCAGGCAATTGACAAATCAAATATATTTTCTGTCTCTCTATCTATCCATCCATGCACCCATCCATCCCTTCATTCTCAGGTACAGTCTACAGAGAAGGGCACAGTTGAATTGGGTCAATCAGGAGGGTGGACACGTGGAAATCTGAGATTTCCCTTGTCTTCTGACTTCTACCCTGCCAGAAGTTGAACCCCAGTGGTACTTTCACTCAAGCTCAAGTGACTCCTGCTTGACTCTACACTTAGCCCAGGCTGTCCAGTAAGAACTTGCTACCTTTGTCTGAGACACAGATGTCTTTGCTGGCCAGGGGCCACGCTTGTCTATGTGAAAAACACATAAGTGGACTAAAGGTATAAGAACAGTAAGCAGTTTTCAAAGGATGTACCTACTTTACGGAGTAGAAGAGACCCAGAGAGACAGCTCAAGTACTGAATCCCCCAAGCAGTTGTCCACACTCTGAACTCATTTCCTGACTCCAATCTGGATATCTTCAGCTATCTCTTTTCACGAGAAATCTCGTACAAGAAGCACTAGCCCTGAGCGTTATGAACACCCAGAGCAGCATGGCTGTGAGGCTGGGGTATGTCTCCAGCAGGATTTAGTCTCCAGAACAACTTATCCAGTCTCCACTGTGTTTAGCAGTGTGGAAAAAGCTGTGCAGAAGCTGGGTGGTCAGTATATGGAAAACTGATCTTTCCTCAACTCATGAGCATATCCTTAGACTTCCACAGCAAAAAAGGAAGTGAGGAGTAAGGAAGTAACGAAGCTGTTCATGATCCTGGAAATGGAATAGAGTTGAAAGCCCACAAAGGAACCAAGAATTAAAGATAGAGGTGAGGCTACCTGCATAAAAGTTTGAGAAGCAGTGATTCAGGCAAGTCCTAATTAGGAATAACCAGGTTTTCTGGGCTGAAAACAAATGTATTGCTCTTTGGGGAGATATGTGCAGTGTTTCCAATCTCTAACCTCTGAGTAGATTTTGATCAAATCAAATGCAACCTGAATTCACTCCTTTTCTACTGGGAACAAAAAGTGACATGAGAATCTGATGGTGGCAATTTCTCTAAAATCACTGATTGGATCTTAAGTAATAGTCATATAACAATTCCTTCAGAGATATTCAACAGCTGGTTGATTTGGTTGTGTTTCACTGCCCAAAATGTGAAACTGGAAATGATAAAGCCTAGTTCAAAGTCTTCTTCTTTGATGTTGTGGAAACACCTTGAATGTGCTCCCCAGGAATTGGTAGTTAAAAGGATTTTGGAAAGTTCAGCTCCCAACAGGCAGTAAGACCCAGAGAAGCATCTCTTCTGCCTGGAAAAGCCTTCCTACTTCTTCATGGCTGCTTAAGTTTCTTCTTCTCTCCATTCTTTTAGTACATTCGCTAGAGAACATAGTGATGCTTTGCCCACCTCTTCAGGCTCCTTTGGATGACTCACAACCACTGTGTGCAATTTTGTGACTTAAAAGATAAAGAGGGAAGGGCAAAACTCTACCACTTGTTACTGTACTTAAAGCTGTAATTGTGTGTAAGTACTTGCAAATATCAAGGCCATCTTTGGAGACAATGATGTGTAATGGTTCTTCCAGCTATATTCCATTTGTCCAGTGGAACATAATGACTAAATCAATGTAAAGTGTCATATATTTATTTTTTCTGCTTTCCCTGGGGGCTGTTTTTCCCAGTTACGTATGTTCAGCTCTGATCTCTAGAAAAATCAATGAAGATTTAGTTGCTCTCAAAAAACCCCAAGCTAAAAATTTAAAGCATTTTTTGTCATCTTGGTGTGGAATGTGTAATCCTTCTCCCCCTCAGGTACCCTTCAGAGCACGTGACTCATCAAGCTTTTGTGAAATAAGCAGTAGCATAAAAACAAGTTTCTACTTAAATGTTTTTTTTTCCTTGAATCTCATTCTTAACAATAATCAGTGAAGTTTTATTATTTGTACTATCATAAAAGAAACACTACCACTTTGCTGTTCCTGAAAAATAGAGGCAGTTTTTACTCCCACCAAAATGAAATGAAAAAAAATTGACTTCTGTATCCACGGTTTGACAACCTCCTTGTGTCAAGCCCTGGTTTTCAGTTCACTTCTACACAATAGAGATGCTCAGGATGCAGTTAGCCAATGACTGCAAGATGTCAAGTCATAGCTATCAGACTGTAGGGGGAATAATCTGAAAAGAATAATAATAAAAAAAAGAGCCAGCACACTAAGCACAAACCAAAATATTTCCATGTTTATTCAAAAATAAGTCTTTACAGAAGATGTAGGAATGCATTTGCAATGAAATCTTCATTTTAGCACTTAGATCTTCACAGTGGCTCTTGCTTCCAGTAAAACTTTCCCGACTTTATAAAGATCAGATAAAATACACAACCAGTAAAATAATGCCTTACCTCTCAAGCCCCCTTGAGAAGCAAAAAAGTTTCATATCCTAAGATATAATTCTGCTCTTATTGCAGAAAAACCTACAATTTTCAGGAATGATGCAACACCATCAGAACATCTCTCTGCAAAGTGTATCAGGGGTCTTGGGGGCTAAAGGCGTGGCACCCAGAAAGGTTTGGCACCACAGCTCACAGGCAGACTGCTCAGTGAAGCAGTGAGAACACTGAGCAATCCAGGGCAAACAAATCAATTCACTACCATTTCAGAAAGTGCTTGGTTCTGATTTTAGCAGCTCAAATACCAAAGCTGCCTGGATATTGGAAAGTCAAAGCATCTGCTTAAGGAGCATCAGGGTTTCAACATGTAGAAGGTAAAAGCTGTGAAAAGTGCCTTCATGGCACCTCTTGGCCCATTCCTCTGATTTATATATTTTATAGTATTTATATATTCTTCCCATGGGTTGTGTGGAAGTTTGGGAGTTTTGCTTTGCAAACAGAAGCAGACTAAAGTAGATTCAACAGCCCAGCTCAACCAGTTGCTTGCACTTCTTCTGAGGAAGGAAAGAAGCCAAATCCTCCTGCAGCGTGGGGGTGTATCAGCACACCAGCTGGGTTACTGCTGACACTGCCAAGCAGGCAGGATGCAGAACCAGGCACAGCCATGCTGATGCTGATCATACCTTCTGTGCCCCAAGCACCCTCATCTTCCCCAGTAATGAGCTCAGTGCTGGCATTGAGTTGAGTCTGGCAGGAAGAATGTGTAACCCCATTTTGGGGGGAAAAAAGCCCCAAGCTCTTTATCTGCAGCTGCTCAGCAAATGATGTCATCAAGACTCTGTTTCATTGCTTTAAGTGGAAAATATTTTTGTCAAGCATCTTCCCCCGACTCTTATGTAAGAACAGACCGCACGGGGTGGAGAATGCCAGGAACTGACATCTGTGGTCACTGGTGCCATCGTCATAATTCTTGTGAGCAGAGGATAACAAAGGGGAGCTTGAGAACCGAAAAGGCTTCTTGTAATGCCACTCATCAAACATGATGTCCTTGCAGACCCTTTTGGGGTGCAGGTAAGCCAGAAAATGAAGCTGGAGGGTACGGAGTGTTTGGATCTGTAAGGAAGCAAAATAGCCCACAACATTTTGTCCTGGTTTATCTTTTTCTCTCTCCCATCTTCTCTGGCTCAGCCAAGCATCACCAGCCACACTGCAGGAATCATCTGGCACTTTTCTTAGAAGCCACAAGCCAGCTTCAACTTGACTGGTGTCTTCAGAGTAATCTGAGGGAAGTTAAACCAGCAAATTAGATTCTTTCCTCATCTGACCAGCAGAAATTTCTGGAGTGCAAACTGCAGAAACCCAGGCATATCAGAGGTGGCTCTGAGGACAGGTCAAGCACACAGAAGTTTGAAACATGGTGTTTGAGATTGCCTAATGCAAATGAGGTTTCTGAAGGAAGAAATACTGTACTGGGAAGTGTTTGGAGAAGAGCACAAAGGCTTGAGTAAATCTGGTGCTTTCCAAACCTTGGTGTCCTAGCTGGGCAGATGTGGAGTATGTCGTTGTGGATGCATGCAAAACGCTTCTCTCTTCCAGAAGGCTCCTGGAGGATGCCCTGATGAGACCTCTTCCTTCTGAAAAAGCATGAGAGGTTTGTTAGCAGGGAATGACAGCACCTCCTTTCCACCTGGCTGGACCATCCGTCACCCATTCAGGCCACTGCAGCAGAGACAAATCCAATCACGTGCTAACCCACCAGTGCCTCCATTCTTCTCCTTCTGCAGGGGAAAAAAAGCATCCACACCAACCTATGCAGCAAAAAACACCATCACCCCAATAGATTGGGAATATTGGGAGGATGGGGTACTCTGCTCTGCCTGGGCTGGAGAAGTGATGTCTGGTCTCTTGGCAAAAAACAAAGGCAGGAAGGAGAGACAACACTGCAGCAAGGGGTGCAGGGAGAGGAATGGGCAGGAATGGGCAGGGAGTACAGGCTGTGTGGTTCTGCACCCCACCACACAGGACCAGGGATTGACCCCAGCAGGCCTGGAGCCAGTGCCTCTGCTTGATTAGGAGCTCAGCAGAAAATATTACACAGAATTCAGCAGAGGTTTAACACCACATTATACACACAAAACAAGATGAGACTATATATTTATTATACACTGAAAAACAGGAAAAAACAGTACTTACAAAAGACCCTGTAACTTTCTCTTGTGCTCTTTCTTTTGTGCTCAGCTTGAGCTGCCACATGCTGGTCTCTGTGAGGTTGGGGACAGACAGCAAGATCCCACAGTGGCCACCACACAGCCAAGGGTACTCCCTACCACAGCAAAAGCTCTTGCTCAGGTGCAGTGAGGTTCCTGGGCTCAGTGTTTGCCTGTGCACAGAGGGAAATAAGACTCAGGAAGACTTTTCTGGACATTATAAATTTCTGGTGGAGATGGATCCTACCAGACCTAGAGTAAGAGCTTTCCATGGTTGCTCACATGTCACTGATGCCTATAAGGACTTATTGAGCTCATTTTAGGAGACAGGACTAATGCCCACATCCCGCCCTCTCTAGAGGCTTATTTCACTGAGTCAGGGCTAAGTGGTGTCAGTAGCTCCTCCTCCTTGGTGCAATGTGCCCCAGGCAGCAGCTCCCAGCTAAGGCTTGTGCACACAAGGCTTCTGCTTCCTCCCTTCCCTCTTCCTCCCTCAGCTGCCTGCTTTGGCTCTCCCAGCTGAGCACAACCCTCTGCCCTACGCTGATGGACAGTAACAAGGGTCTGGTTCAAATTAGAGCTGTTGATAGCACCAACTTGCTCAAGCCTCCCAGCACAGCCCCAGGAAGGTTAAACAAAGTTGTCGAAGTCCCCAGTGGGCAACATTTCCGACAAGTATAAGGGATGAACCGATCAAATTTCCTCAATCCTGGAGGAAGAGGGCAACAGGAGAGCAAGCTGATGACGTACAGTAACCAGCATTTCCTTTCCCAAAGCACACCCACCCCTGTCTGGAATTCTCAAGAGCTGCAGCTTCAAGGTTTCCATGACTCAATGACTTCGGCTGTCACCATTTTCCTCAGCTCACTCCAATGGATTGCATGACCATTTTCTTAAAGTACAGAAAAGCTGGATAAAAATCACCGCAAGGCACCCTTTTTCTTTCCTAATTCTGTCTCCACATTAGTAGATTGATTTAAAAATCATACCATTTAAAAGATGAGCATTGGAGCTCAGGATGTTCTCTAATTTTCTGAACCTTTGGGTCACATTAGATCACAGCCCATTATTTTTCTTTTAGTGTGTGAAGGTCAGAAATTTGCATTGAATGACAGGAGAGATTTGTCTCCAGGAGCCAAGGATTTTAAAGTAAAAGTCACACCACAGGACTTGTGCTGTGAAAGCAAAAATTTATAACATTAGAAATAATTCAGAAAAATTGGTAAGAAAAGTCTAGCCTCCCTTTGAGTTCTGGTGAGGAAAGTGGCATTTTCTTGAGAGCAGCAGCAAAGACTACATGAATCTATCTTTATTTTTCAGACAGAAGAAACTGTCTGTAGTTGTCAGTAATAAAATCTCTCAGACTACCTGCTTGTGGATAGATTATATAGAGTTTTTCAGGAGAAGAAAAGGAACATAAGAAATAGAAAAAATATGAGATATATAAGTCTTCCAAGTTTCCATTTGCTTTTGGAAATCTTTCATTAAGGCCTTTGATGCCACAAAGTGCCCTTAGGACTAAAATTGGTATTGACAAGCTTCAAGAGGCCTCTTGAGGCTTCCCATTTTAAATGTTGTTTGAATAGTATAAACTATCACAGCAGTTGTGTTGAACTGCTTGAGTGCACACTGTTATATGTACAATACTTGGCCCCCAAACCAGTCATCGTCTTCCTCATCCCCACACTGCAAATGGATGCACAGAGCAGTGAATATCCATGGGTTAAGATTTCTATAAACCACTTTTGAAGAGCTGTGAAACTGCACATTGCACAAACTCATCAAGGAATAGGCTGATTTCATTAGGTAATGCAGAGGTTTGGGGGTGGTTTTGCTTTTATAAATCTTGTTTTAGCTAACTGGGGCAGAGATTTGTGACCTGGGATATCTGTGAATATCCTTAATTGTGGCTCCCATGGGGTAAACCTGACCTGCAGGAGGGCTGGGGAAGAGTGGATGTGATTAGATGTCATTTGTTTTTTTCTGGAAAGGTGCAACCTTTCCATGGCATGCTGCTGAGCTGGAGATGGAGAAAGTGTCCTGATCACAGGGCTACAGGGCACAGCTGTGCTGCTTTTTGACATGGGGAGGATAAAAGGGAGTTACTGCTGAGAGTGGAAATTATGACAATTATACCAGATTTCTTCTGGTATTTGCTGAGGGATTCTCTAAATTAAGTCATCTGAAATGTTCCCTGGCAATGTTCAGGCCACTGCTGATGGTCATGCTTGAGAGCATGGGCTCCCTGCTAGATGGGAGCTGCTCCAACAGACAAAGGGAGGTTTCCAGTTCCATCTCACCCAGTAGTATTCCCAATGCTGGTGGTGGAGAGTCATGCAGCAGGGACACTTGTTCTGGTTTATATTTCCAGCTCCCTTTCAAGATCAGCAGTGCACATTCCCTGCATTTCTCTGGGTCCCCCAGGAAGGAGCTGATGGGTAGGCAGGCAGCCTTCAGCTCCATTCTACAGGGGGAGGGAATAACAGCCCCTTTCCCCAAGGAACTTGTGTGTTCACAGGCACCTACTAGCATGGCTCCATTGTTTTCCAAACCATGAAGACATGGATCTGCTGACCATGAAGAAATAGAGCTCCCAATAATGAAGGAATGAAATGCATTTTTCTGGACCATAAAATTGCAGGGTCAGAGAGAGCCCTTGAGGACCTGGTTGTGTGGAGATAGGATCTGAACTGGGCAGAGACTCATGGCTGAACAAAGCAGATTGAAGAGATGAAGAAAAACTGGGGCTGAGCAGAGTTTAGGAATTCATCCAGCTTTTCCAGACCCAGTGCAGGAGTACCTAACCCCACTGCTCTCCTCTTCTTAAAAAATTCTGAAGGGTGAGATTATATGGGATTGATGTGCTCCTTTTCCAGACCTAACTCCCCAGACTCCTAGAAATTATGCTCAGATTTCTGTCCTAAATCCCTGTGCTGCAGCTTATATCCATTATTTGCTGTCCTCTCTACAGCTGACATGAAGGAGAGGAGACAAGCCCCACAGAGATAGAGCTGAACTGTCAAAATGCCTGAGGCAGGAGGGCTCCTCAGCACTAAGCCTGTGCTCCTCAGAAATTAGGTGAGATCTGAGCTGGTGCCATGGACCCAAAGTGCAAACACATGGGGGATTGCAGTCTGGAGGTGGGATGCCAAGGAGGAGTGCTTGTGACCTGATACCCTAAATCCAGCTGAAGGCCTGTGAGATCAGAGAAGAGTACCAGTGGCCCAGCAAGTATGAAAATACAGCTTAGGAGCAAAGCATCCCCTTGTACAGCATTTTGTGTGAGCAAGCATCTTCTCAATTAACTGGCATGCAAAATAAAAGATAACAACTGGAATCATGGGCAGGCAACCAAAAGGAGCCTGTAAGCACTGATCATTCACTCTGGGATGAAATCAGAAAGGACAAAGCTCAGCTGGAGCTTAGACTGCATGGCACGAGAAGAAACGTGAAGGATAGATGCTACACGTGTCTTAGCAGCAAAAGCAAATGTGGAGAAATTGTGAGTCCATCAACAAATGTGTGAGCCAACTGACTGACAAGATGATAAGCAAAAAGACCAAAGCTTTTAATGTTTTTCTTTGCATATATTTCATTGGCAAGGCTTACTCCCACACCTTACATATCCAGTATGATTTGAGAAGAAGGGGAATAAGCAATAAGAGGAGGAACAGATGAAGGTCTGCCTTGAGAAGCTGTTAGTATGGGGATTCAGGTGAGCAGGCAGGATTCACCTGAGGGTGCTGATGTGACCTCATGGCTACTGTCCATTATCAGAAACTTACAGCGATCAGAAACAGCTCTGACAGCTGGATATTCTTCTGCAGCATTTCCATGCAAAAGCTGAGCAAACATGAATTGGATGAACAAATTGTTAGATGGATTGAAAATTAGCTGGACCAAAAATTAGCTGGACCATTAGGTCAAAGAATAATAATCAATATTGTGATGGGCCATCTGGCAGCCAGTAATGAACAGAGGACCCCAGGGAATGACACAGGAGCTGATACTGGCTGATGACACAGAGGGCACTTTCAGCACATTTACAGATGGCAATAGATTAGAAGTACAGCCATCTCCATTTGGCAGAGCTGGCAGAGGCAGTCCGGAGGGACCTTGAGAAACTTGGGATGTGTGACAATAGAAGTCCCACGGAGTTTAATGAGAGCAGTGCAAACCCTGCCTACGTAACAGCCATGCAAGAAAGGACCTGGGCTTTGCTATGAGACTTCAGCACAGTTGGAGGGTAGTTATTGCTCCCTTTCTACTCAGTGCTAGTAAATCTGCCCCAGAAGTGCTGTCCTATTCAGGACCTGCAGTTCAGTAGATAATTGAGAAACTGGAGAAACTCCACAGGATGATCAGTGGCCTAGAGCACATGAGCCACAAATAGATGCTGAGGGACATGGATTTGGGTGGTTCAGCTACCTCCTGGCTTAGGAGAGGTCTAAAATCAGCCTGAATCTGCATGAAGGGGAATGGCAAAGGTAATAGAGCCAAACTCTCTACATTACTGGCAAGCTATAGAAAAAAAATCTGATCTTCACTGAGGTGAACAGGTTTGTCTCTTCAGGGGCCTGAAGGAAGGTTATTGAGTGGACTCCTGTGGTGGAATTCTGCCTATCTACTCCAGCTGACACTGCCTATCTCTTCTGTGGGTGGCCCCAGCCAGCTCCCTCCAAGCACTGCCCTGGGAACAACTCATTCCCGCAAGTTGTGTCCCAAAAGACAACATGGATGGGGTGGTGCTAGGTCCTGCCTGCAAGCCTTTAACAGGACCTGTTGAGCATTGCACTCCAAAATACCTCCCTGAGCCTCGTACAAGAAAACACAAAGCCTGCTTTGCGTGCTAAAAATACCACTCTTATGGGCTGAAACACAGCTCTCAAATAATTTGGGGTATTATGAACTGCACAAGAAAAGAAAAAGAGAAAAATAAATCATTGAGGACCTGAGCATTCCAGAGGGCTCAGAAGAATCCCAAGACTGAATATTATTTCACACAGACCTTCCTAATCCAGGGGCAATTAGCTTTAAGCAGAGTGGGTATGGACCAGTCCACTGGGTGTTGGGACTGGGATCCAGTCTCCGGCTCTCTTTGGCCTGGAAGCACAGGCACAACCGTGGAGGTTTTCAGGCAGTTGCCAGGAAGAACTTGCCCAGTTATGTTTGCCCAGGAACTTGTCTAAGTTATGTTTGCCAGCTCAGCTTCCTACTGGGAGGATGCTGAAGATCAGGAAGGGCAAAAGCAGTGGGAGGAGCCCATTGTGTTGCCTCCAGGTAAGCAAAAAGATTTTATGATTACCAGTTCCCATCGCACAGCACACAGGCACGTGCCTGGGCGGTGTGGCTGGAAACAGAACTGACATCTCCTTACCTCTCCTCTGCTCTGTCCACATGAGGGTGGACCCCTGAAAATCCCAGTTTCCTCCTCTGTTTTTCCTTCACTATGCAAGAGGGCAATGCAGCCAGCAAATCAGCTCACTGCCCAGGTTAAAATAACTCAGTTCTGCTTCATGTCTTTCTTATATTTCATCAGCTTCATATCTGAATGTCTCATTAACACAGACAAACAGATTATAATGCCTTCTAAGCAAGCTTGATCAGAAATCCCTGAAACAATCAAAAGCCTGGGAAAACAATTCATTGCATTCGATGCATCAGTTCTTGGAATTGCAGCTATATTAGGCAATACATCTTTGTTCACTCACATTAAGCTAATTGAATGCATATTTATGGTGCACTGTTCTTCAGCATCCAGGCAAAATCAAAGAAGCCTGTTTCACTACCGAGATGGTAATTTTGCGTAAGAAATATGGACAGATTTACATCGGACTATTATTGATGCTATTCCATTATACAACACCAGAGCTAAAATTAGGAGTCACCTCAACAACCAGATGCATATTTTATCTTCAAGGTATGAGCCTAAATTAGCACAGACCTCTGCGTCCTGCCAATAACCCTTAATTCTAGACAGGCTCTTCTACAGCAGGATCATGGGCATGAGAGAGGCACGTGAAACTCAGGCTAACTCTTATGTTTGCATCTTCCTGTTTAAATACTGAAGGGTCACTGGAAGTCACACTCCATTTGCATCCATTTGCTATGTGCTGAAAAACATGAGCATCCAGATATGAAATTTTATAAACATTTTTTAATAGCAAATACTTACTGGTACCTGTTTGAAGGAAATGGAGCCCACCTGCACTTGACTGAGCTCACTGCAGAAGCACCAGTGCTTTCCCGAGGCCTTCCTTAAAACAATACCACATCTTTCCCTCTGCTGTGTGCCTGAGGGATGGGGAGCCCCTAGCACAGAGCAGGTGCAGTAGCTCATCTGCACATTCTAATAACAGCCAAAGCCTTGTTGTGCAACAGCCACAAACCAGCCCATTAGGAGGCTTTTTAATAAGCCATATGTGAGCATCCCTTGGGCAGATGTAAAAATTCCCTCTTGGCTAATGCTGTGTTTTAAGTACCTTTAATCTTCAGGGACATTGCCACTTGAATGGGATACTGGGCGCCTTGAAGAATGCAATAAACCCAAGCAGAGCTCTCTGGTTTAGCCTCTATATGCTGTCTGAGACATGAGGCATAAGAGAAAGGGTAAAAAAACCCTATAATTTTGATATAAAGTCCTCAAATGCTCCTCCTGTCTATACTGATGGAGTGGTTGCTTCATGTCTAAAACCCAGGCCAGCTCTTCCCCAGCTCAGTTCAGAGGCTCAAAGATAGTGAAGAATTAAAAACACCAGTTCGTCTGGACTGTGGACTTATCCCCTCATTGCTGGGGAGCACAGACCAAGCTGTCCCCATGATGGGGGCATCATGCAAGGTGGTTTCTCCCCGTGGAGGAGCAAAATGGTCTGTCTCAGGCAGATCCCCTTTCCGTGGGCTGTAGTGCATGCTTTACTCAGAAGTTACTGAGAAGTCTCAGCTGAGGTGAGGGGAGTCCCCCCAGCCGCAGGCAGGACCCAGACCAAACTCCTGGGGGCTGGGGCAGTGCCCTCCTCAGTGGCCCTGGGCACGATGGGGTGACAGCCAGGCCTTTTCTTTCTCAGCACCTGAGTGCTACTAATGAATTTTCAACCAAATCAGCCTAATCACATCCATATTCATTGCCTGCTGTTTTGTTACAGGAAGGCAACACCTCCTTATCTGCTTCAGATCCTAAGGGGCTGTCAATGCCACGCTGCTGTCGCTATGGTTTCTCCATGATCTCTGCACTGTCAGATCTGTCTTCTAGGGTTGAAAGAGACGTTTGAACTTCCAATACCAAAAAGAAGAGGTAGCATTGGAAGGTCTGCTTGCTGGGCGTGGCTCAGATCAAACCACCAAGCTCTTAAATGCTCGTGGAAGGGGTCAGGCTCTGAACCCCAAACAACAGGCGCATTACATTGCGTGGGGTTTGTTTGCAAGAGTAGAAGGAAGCATCAGCTGAAGGACAGGAATCTGTAATTCACTGCCTCAGCTGGGGGAAAGTGTAGTCCCCTCTTCTCTGAGCTGCTCCCAGAAACAATACTTGTTGACATTGGCTTAACATCCCAAGGGATAAAATTACTGTGAGATGTTTAAAAGGACCATTTGAAACCTGAGAAAAGGGTGTTTTTAGTAAAGTGGAAAGAGCCAAATACCTTAAAAGATAAATATTCCAGCTTTAAGAAGTAATTACAGCTTCCCAGTAATGCAGGCTGACAAATAACCTTGTGCAATTTCCCAGACAGATATATTTTAATGGAGATATTGTGCACAGGTCAAGAGCAAAATACAGTTGCTGAACCATGACCCCACCAGCTTGGGTACGTGGCTACCACCTCTGCCCGAACACTTGCCCAGCAGAGCCCGAAGGGCAGAGTATGGGGATGAAGCAGCCACCTCTACACAGCAGCTCACGCCATGAGGGTCCCTGGTGAGGATTGCTCCTAGGCCTGGCTATTTTCTGTCACAAAGGAAAAATGTGGATAGCAAACAACCAGGCACATTTTTCAAAAAAGCAGCTATGGCATCTATGGAGCTCTATAATCATTATGCAAAATTCACCACGTAGCTTTTCAGTTGTAAATCAAGTTTCACAGAGAACTGAAATGAAAGCTCAGTCTCTATATCCTGATTTTTCTTTTGGTAGTGTGGGAAGATAGTATATAGCTGATTATGCTTCACAGTATACACTGGCATAACAAGTCACAATATACATTTATTATTCTTTTAGTCAAAAACATCAAGCATTGAATGCAGTGAGAAAACTTCATAAACCAATTCTCTCAAAACAATTTTCAATAAAAAGTCTTTGCTTTCTCCTTCTTTTTAGATAGATGAAATGAGGAGAGTGGTAGAAGAGCAAGCCTGAGAATCAATACAGAAATCTGAATTGCAATTAATTACCCCAGATCCAATCTGAGCTGCTCTTTTGTGAGCCATGCTCTACTCATAACAAGGTTTCCAGGGATGTCACTGAAGGTACCTCAGGGACACAACTCTTTGGGGTGTTGCCTGCAATTTGGTGCAGATACCCAACAACAGCATCACTCCCAAAGATATTGCTCCTATAAGGACAACAGACTTTGCATCCTCACTTCAGGAGAAACTGAAGAGATCCTGCTGCCATACTGATGTGAATCACCGGTGGTCATGTGCCAAGTGCAATTCTCATAGAAGGTCACCTTTGCCTAAAGGACTTTATTCTGAATCTATTCAGACCTTCCATTCACCAAAAGCTAATGAAGTCCCACAGGAATAAAGTCATTTTACAGGAGATCCATGCATGGGATGCAGATTTGTTTCCAGTCATCCATCCATCCATCCATCCATCCCTCAATCACTGTTGCTCCCTGCCTGAAGTTTGAACCCAACTCTTTCCCATGGTGTGAACACAGTCCTTGTTCAGAGTCTGCGTTGTCCACAATCCTTCATACAAACAAACCACAGGATACAGCATGAACCTGCTGCATTGACCATCTCCTGTGCTGAGAGGCAAACCCCCATCAAGAGGCAATGAGGAAGCAGTCTGGGTCCAGGTGTTTGAGTGGGGCATAAAATAAAGGGGACATCCATACAACTTTTTGAAGAAAACATCCCTATATCTGTCTAGGGATGTGCAGCTCCTGAGTTGAAGTGCACAGAACAGGTTGATGGCAGCTGCTATTTTAAAATTCATGAAGCCTTAAAGCATTACTGGATGATTTCAGAGCCTGGAGATAAGTAGACAAAATAGTCCAGCAGGGGGGAGATGCTGATGTCGTAGCAGCCATAATAGTGTGTGATGCCACACATCCCTGCTTCTGAAAACCCACTCATCCGTCTTGTCACGGAAAATTGCTCTGATTCCATTTCAGAGCGGAGGTGGTGGGAGGAAAGAAGCAGATGCATATTTTCCTCTGATCAAGGAGAAAGGCCAGGCTATACACCACTTACCCTCCCGAAGCCACTCTGCCCCCTCTGTGAAGCACTTAGGGACTGAGGATGGCAAGTTTTCAGTAGGGAAGGCAGAAGTGGCCAGGGCCCAGAAGAAACAAGGTTTTGGAGCTGATCTGCTAGTCCTTGAGAGATGCTTTGCCCTTGCTACTCTGGTATGCCCCTCTTTGCTCAATCAGGACTGGGGTAAAATGTGCTGAGAACCAGAAGGTTGTTCCTGTGCTTTACTTCTGGGTGAGAGTAGATCTGTGCCAGCCAGGGGAAATTCAGACAAACGGCATAAATGCCTAATTTATGCACCTCTACCCAAAAGTATTACCCAGAGTGGCCCAAAGCAGCTGCTGCCTTAAGTTGGAGGCAGATCAGAGCAGCCCTCTATCTCTGCCATCAGCATGCTCCAATCATCCAGATTCCCCATTACATCCCTGAGGGGCTCATCCTGCTCCTGAGATGTGGCTGAAGCGGCCCAACAGCACAAGAAGCACAGGGTGGAGACAGGAGGTTTTGTATGAGTGCCTGTGTAGCAAGAACCACCTCTAGCTTTTTCCCATGAAAGGGAGAGAGAGAGATGGGAAAAATGACTGCATTTTTCCTCCTGCTCCTGCACATCCCTGTCCCTCAAGTGCCCAGTGGTTTCTACAAACTCCCCCTCCTGTACCAGAGTGGGGACCCAAGCTCCTGCTTTGCCAGGGGCAGTGAAAAGCACCTAAGTCAGTGTCTACTGTGATTTTTCACCTGGTTGTTGAGGACCATGGGGAGACACAGACTTGTCCAGTACACATTACCTCCCCTTTAGCGTATTTCGTACCATATGTGCACTGAATATCTTTAGCAACTTGCTTGGTGAAACTCTGTACTGGATACATGAGTAGGAAATCATTTCCAAAGACAAAAGCTGAAGTTAAAAAACAACCGAAACTCTAACAGAGTGGTATTTTCTCTTAGAAACAATTTGTTACCCTGGTTTCAAGGTGGTGAAATGTTTCACAAATATCTCACTTGTGACTTTTCAATTCCTCTTCAAACTTCTCCATGGACACATGGTCCATGTGGTAAGTTCAAGTCTGCCAGGGACAAGCTCATTCCCACCAACTCCATCATCCTGTTCCCCTCAAGTCCAGAGTCCTGGGCCTGGCAAAGCAACTCTCACAGTGAAGAAATATTTAACATGTGTTAAATATTGCATCAACATGTTTAAGCAGTACTTTGGTTTGTTCAGGCTGTCACCATGCTTTCGACACGAATTAATTCCAAGAGTTTTGGACCCAGCTTGCAGTCCCAGTTTCAGCCTGTTTCTGCAGGTCTGGGTATCAGCTCTCCTGTGCCCTTTGGAGGCAGCATAGGGCTTTCAGGGAGGAGACACACAGGTGGCATGCCTGGACTGAAGATGTTCACATAGCCCTGGGTGGGGAATAATGCTGCTGGCACCCCCCACCCCTACCTAGTGCTCACAAAGACCTCTGGTGCTCCTGCCCAGAGCATTGTCTTTAACTTCCTCAGTCACCCTTCCCTCAATTACCACCATCAGGAAGACTCAGATGCAGATAAAGAATGAAGGTGGCCCTGGAAGCTTCAAGACCCAGGGATCAGAAACAACAGGGACTGCCCACTAACTGCAAGGCACAGCACCCACCTGCCTTTCCTAACACAAAGAAAGAAGGAAGTGGTCTTTTGACTTAATCTATAGGATTTTATAAAATAAAACCTTACTGGACTTAAGCTTGAGCACGGACAGCAAGTTTCCCCTGTACAGATTAATCCACTTCTACACTTTCTACTCAGCATGGAGTAGTTTTATTTCTTACATACATAATTCAGAGGCATACTGGAAGTGCAATAGTTACATTCCATGCTCAGACATCCAGCAAACAGTTAATAAAACCCATTCTAGTATGGTTTAGAGTTAATGCAGAGTAAAGTCTGACCTGTTTCCAGTAGCTACAAAATTACTCTGTAGCTGTTTTCTGTCCAGGGAACCTACGCATCAGTCCTTCCTACCACACATATCCAGAGAAAGCAACAGCCAACCTACACACTCCTCTGCTGTGGATTGCTCAGCATTTTGTTCCACAGCAATCTGTAGGAGAAACTCAACCCTCCTGTTAAATGCTTGGGGCTCAAATGATTAATTCTGTAGAACAGATTTCTAAGGCACATCAGAAATTGGAGCTCATTCCTAACAGCCTATCAGCATTCAGGCTATTACAGGTGCAAGCAAAACAGCAGCTTTGAGGGAGGAAAGCAGTTCTGCTACGATCAGAATTCTTACAGACACTTTTATCTTTTCATGTTTAATAGAGCTTTTTTGTGTCCTACAAAGTTTTCAACCAAGGCTTTCCAAGCATTGTATAAAGGCAGGTAATGATTTACATCATTAACACTCCCATTTTACAAACAAGAAATGGAGGCCTCCAAAGAAAATCATATGAGTAGCTTAATACAGAAAATCCCAATCCCCCCAAAAAGAAATGGAATCAAAGCCTCCTTTCCAACTACCTCTATTTAGTTGCTATGCAGCCTTTTTTTTTTCTTCTTCAAAATAACCCAACCAGTCAAATGAGAAAACAGCAAGGAAATTGCAAGCTTTGACTTACTTCTACACTGCTGGCATTAGTACAAAAATAAAGATTTTTATTAACTAGTTTACAAAAATAAATTCTATTGAATCTCACAGGATCTCATTGGGAGGTTTACTTGACTTTGGAAGATAAAGCCTGTTTGAAACGTCTCTTTAGATCTTGCATGTTGGGAGATTTGGGCCGAGGGATGATGGATGACCGCCTCCTGTCCGTGCTGCCAGCATGCTGTAGTTTGCTAACCTCCTTGCAAAGATACTGGAAGACATCACAGACACCTTGGGAGTCCTCACTGGTGGAGATTTCCAAGAACAGACTGCCCAGTTCATCTGCCAGCTGTAGTCCCTCTTTTGCCTGCACTTGCCTGGCATGAAGGAGGTCTGCTTTGTTCCCCACAATAATGATGGGAGTCCTGGCATCGGGATGCACCTTGCGGATGTGCTGATAGAGAGGCTGGACTGACTGGTAGCTGCTGTAGTCTGTGATGGAATAGACCAGCAGGAAGCCCTCTGCCCACTTCACACACTTGGACAGGGAGTCCAGTACCTGCACGCAGTCTTCCTGCGCCTGCGGTACAACAGAGAGCACAGATTTGGCATCGGGTTTATACACGAAAGTATAAAGGCTGTATCACAGCATCATCAAACGGGTCCAAAGGGAAGCCTGAGCTCTGTCTCAAGAGACGAAGTCTAGGTATGCAGGAAATTTGGGCTCAAAGGCTAAGCCTTTCGGTAACAGAGAAGAACCGCTTGATACAAAATATCTCCGTACCTGGATGCATCCCGGTGTATCTTGGATCTGCACGGCAACGTGGTCCCCGTCCAGATGGACCAGCCGGGAGTAGAGGTTGCCTGGGGAGCAGAGAGCCGTAAGCCGGGGGCCGCGGGGCCGCGCCGCGCCCGTGCCCGCCGCCCCCCGCCCACCTCACCTGTGTTGGGCTCGTAGTCGCCGATGAAGCGCTTGGTCAGGAACCGCACGATCATGGCTGAAACACAGAGCGCCGCGTTAGGCGGGACGGACGGACGGACCGGCGGACGGGGGAAGGGAACGGGCAGCCCCGCACTCACCGCTCTTGCCGACGCCGCGGGCACCCAGCACGGCCAGGCGGACCTGGGCGCCGGGCGGCCCCGGGGGACACTCGGCGATGGGCGCCAGCAGGAAGGGCTGGGACATGCTCGGCAGGCGCATGGGAGAGGCGACTCGGCAGCCAGCGGGCTCGGCTCGACCGGCTCCGCTCGGCTNCCAGGCGGCAGCACCGCCCCGCTGCCTCTGCACCGCCTGCGGCACCGCCTCCCCGACGGCATCGCCCCGCTCCTTCTGCACCGCCCCTCGGCCCTCCAGCTCCGGGCGGCCCCTGCAGCGCTCTCCGCACTTGCCCATCCGGGTTGCATCGCTTCCCATCTCTCCCACCCTCCCCGTTCGCAGGGCCTGGGGTGGCCCCGGCGAGCACAGGCACCAGGGGTCTGGGGGACAGCCTGGGCAGGCCATGCAACCTGCGTTCCACGTTTGGGGCAAGCACCCTGCTGGGTATCCGCCCCCCGCCCGAGGCAGACTGGCAAATGCACCACCCTCCCTGCAGTGAAGGACTCCAGTCTTGAAAGAAAGGAAATTATTATTTTAACTCAAACTATTTTGTTTCCCACACCTGAACATATCCCGATACAGCCAGTGTTAAAAACCTAGCTTGTCGATGAAGCAACAGCCAGCCCTGAAACCTAAGTGGTCTTGATTGGGCCCTCTGGGTTTTTGAAGTAGAGAAGTTTTGCAGAAGAATGTGGTGCACCACCACGGGCTGCCCTTAAATGAGCCTCAGACCTGCAAGCAGCTGTGTGGATGTTTCAGTCTCCACAAACCATTGCCCTGGCTCCTGCTTCTGTTATGAGCTGCCTTGCAACTCCATTAAGTGCTTAAAAGAGGAATAATCCGTTCAGAGGCTGCTTTAATTTTTATCAGGGAGATAGCACATGCCAGCAGGAAACAACACCGAAGAGGACAGTGGATGGCACTCAAATGGACTAATCTCATGGCACAGAGGGATAGGGCCACCGTGAGAGCTGCTGGGCCCTAGATGCAGGTTGATGCTCAGACAGCCCAACTGACCCTGGATGCTCACACACAGGCAGCTGAGTTAAGACAATACTAATTAACATCAGTTAAAGTAGTACCTGCAGAAAAGCATGGTGGAAGAAGCACTGTTGATTATTTGTGCTACTCTAGTGCCTAAGAACCTCTAACTTCCTTTTAACTTTTCCTTTTAACTTTCAGGGCATTTTTTAACTTCCAAAACCTATAGCCCCTAAAGTTTCTACTTTATTCCCCATCATGCCAGCAAGCCCTTTCATTTTGAGAAACAAGATTTCTCTTGCATCACTAAAAGCTTTTGGTTTCCAGAGGTTCCTGCTATTGTCATCTGCTCCTATCGTCAGGGGATCGCTTGTCTTTGGCCTCACTCACAGTGCCAGCAGCAGCTATTTTTACACATTTCTTTACAAAAGAGCTATCAGAGCACATTCAGTGTGCCTCTGAAAGAATGCTACTGAAACAAGCCTGTTCCAGGCAGATAATTCCCAGGCGCTGAGCTGTGAAAGCAGTATTAAACAACTGCCCTTCTCAAACCTTGAGAAGGTACAACTTGCCTGCCTTGCCTGCTGCAGGGAGCACCCCCAAAGGGCAAATGAGGGTGGTCCAGCAGAGAAATAACATTGCCCAAGCCCAGGTAGGACACCCTGTGAAGGAATTAATGTCCAGGGTGTGATGGACTATGTCTCCACCAACACCTACCCAGGTGCAACAGGAGCAGCTCGGTAAATTGAAGCAGTTGGAGCTCAGATTAGCTGTCGCCGTTCTGCAGACTAAGCACCCCTGGGATGTGTGGGCCTCAAAGCTATTCCAAGGGGCCTTTCTCCGCTCTTCTTTCTTCCAGGCCCCACCTGGAAGTGCCAGGCTGTACTTTTCCACCCACCCTCTGCAGACAGCCTAGGCCGCTATCCTTATGGCCCATCACTATCCCCTTTCCCACAGCAACACTGCTCAGTGCCAGGTATGCCATACTGATGCCTGATACATCTCCCTATTCCAAGCTCTGGCAACGTTTAACAGCAGGACTTTTGGGGGGACAGTAGGTGGCTTGTGCCTGTGACAGTGGCAGGGAGGACATCGTGAGAGCATCTGGAGCTTTTTTTTTCAATTTTTCTGGGTTCCTAAACTGTATGGGTGCTGCTGGTGGGAGCAATGTTCCTCCTCCCCCTTCCCAGTCCTTCCTGCCTTTCCACTGACCTTCCCTGCCTAACACTGCCTACACAGTGCTCAGGAAACCTCAAATCCTGGTGTTACCAATATGCTTAAAAAGATGAAGCCGCAGCTCAGAAGGCAGTTTCCTTGCTGCTCCTCTAGAAGACAACAAGAGATTTTGGCAGGGCTTTTGGCAGGGAACCAGCAGTAAAGGTTTGTGGCTGTTAAGGAGCCTCAGAACAGGACTGCAGAGAACTGGTTACAGTTTATGGGTTTAGTCAAAACTGGTAACATTAGACCCTGTAAGGAACATGCTCCAGGTTTCAGCTCAGGACTGGAGATGTCCTGATAGGCAGTTCTTCAGCTTTTCCCAATTCACAGATCTCCCTCTTTCGTCAGGATTGTGCAAAAACAGGGCAGCCAAACACACAGGAAGCAAACTTCAGCAGCGGTAGGGAGATCTGCCAAGTGTCTGGGCTGTATTTCTGCAAACTTCAGATGAACATGAAAACCCCCACTGCACTGTGCGCAACCAACAGACAGGTTACACCTTAGTTTATCTGTCCTGTTTCCAAACATTAAAAACAACAAAAAAGGTTATTTTCTTCCTGTACAAACCCAGCTTCATTTTCAGTCATTTCTGGGAATCCTGACCAAGGAAAGCCTTCCCTCCCTCTCTTCCCAGCCCACAGAGGGCTTCCAAATATGCATTTACAACCAACTACCGTTGGCATAGTGACCTTTAAAAATAGTTTTTCTAAATAAACTGGGAAGTGTTGCAATGCAGTGTCTCTGGGAGCACAGCTCCTAAACAAGACCACTGTAATGCTGTCCAGTCTTATTAGCCCAAACCGTTGAAAATAAGTTCAGAAGTTTAGAACTATACCCTACTTATGATGTTAATAATCTCATCATGCTGCTAGAGCTAATCCACTGTGATTTTGAAAAATGAGTACAAACCAAACACAGAACCAAAATAGCTTAGACATGCATGCATGAGAAGTAAATTTAAAAAGCCATCACCGAAGTTTTTATCCAACAGCCTCCCACTTAATTCCTACAAAGCCTAGTGGAAAATGATGCTTATCTTGGAAGGCAAATACCAATTTTAAATGGCTGTGGAAACTGACAAGCCAAAGAGGTTGATAAATTGCATGAATCTTGCTGCTCCAAGAAAAGCCCCTTGACCATAAAAGCCAAGTGCATAAGGGGCAACAGTGAGGGCTCAGGATACAGTGGTGCACTCCATGTCCAACACCTCCAGCGTCACAATACAGCACTACTGTCATGGAACAGCCTGCTAAGGGGCAAGCTCTTCCAAGTCACTTCCAAAGTCATTCCATCTACACAGCCTGCTGCATCGTAAGTTGGGAGCTTGGAGAACCTCAACAATCTGCTCACTGGAACTTGGAAACTCCAGCACCTAAAATCCATCACCCTCAAATACCAGCCCAAGCCAGACTCTGAACTCAAGGTCCAAAACCTACATTCCATCAGAACAGGAACACCCACAATTGAGTTAGGTAAAAAGCAAACCTCATCATCTCTCTCTTCCTTACACCCACACGTAAAAGCTGCCCTGCAATTCACTGTTCAGTAACTTTCAACAGTCAACACCTACAAACAGCTTGAGGTCACTTGCTTCTCTAGTACTTTTCCCTCTACATGCAGACAATAGTTTTACATCACTTACTGAAGGTAGCTGAGCAATGCCTGACATGACACTCTAAGGTAAACTATTATTTATCTGTAACTACAAAACAATTAAGCGTGGCATTGTATGTTTTCAAGGCTAACCAAGCAGGTTCCCTTCACCAGTCTCTAGCAAGCCCCCTTATCTCTTTTCCTACAAAAAAAACCAAACAAAAAAAAAACAAAAAAAAAAACCAAAAAAAACCAAAAAAAAAAAAACCAAAAAACCAAGCGTTTAAGTGGCACTTGAGCAGTTCTTGATACAAGTTCTCAGTCTGCTGGTAAAACATCCCATGTCCCCTCATAATAGCTCATGATCATTACTAAGCACTAGCAAATTTCAGTGTTCCTAGTATTTATCATCTATATAAACGACAAAACTCATCAGCAAAAGCTGCAGATGATTTAAATGACTAAGCAGCATGGTAAATGCAAGCTAAATAATTAAATTTCAATAAAAGGTTTCTAAAACATCTGTTCAAACAAAAAAGCCCCAAACCTAACTAAATGAATCAGCCACAATCACATACACTTGTCCAAAACCATATCTTTATTTTTCAAACATACATTATGCCATGAATTCATAAGGAATTGGCTCCAGCAGCTCTGGATCCTTGCCATTAGTTCTCACAAAGTGTGCTTCTCTTGGTGGAGCAGGCTGTAAACAGAAAAATAAAAAACGGAAACTCATGGCACTACAGCTCAAAAGGCAACTTTTCAGAAAATAACATTTTGTCAACCATTTAGTGCCTTATCATATAAACATTACAACAATTTTACCATTCCTAGTCCCATAAATTTGATCCAAAGAGTAGCAGTAAAAAAATGATCTGGCAGGAAGTGTGGCTGACTCTTCCTGCCAAATTAAAAAACTTTTACTCCCTGCAGCTCATCAACCCAATGAACATGGAGTGATATATCCTGCAGTTGCAGAAGCAATAGCTATTAACTCTTCTCTGAAGTCTGGTTATTAATTCCTTCCTTCAAGGGTTACAATAGAACCTGTTATAACTAAAAATTCAACTAAACCAAAGGCTCTACTGATCCTAAAACCACACAGAGCTGCTGCGGCAGACTAGCAACAGCACAGGAAGCACCCAACCCTCTGTTCAGAGCTAAAACTACAATTTTCATCTAGCACAGAGCAGTTCTGCTGTGGCATCAAACATCCCAGAGACTCCGGACGCCGACGCCAACACACTGCACGAGGCCACTACTCCAAGAATTCAGTCATCTCCTGCAGAATGATTGTGATCTCAACAGAAACCTTACCTGACGTTTCAGCTGAACCCAAATGCCTTTTTCTTTTGCCTCCTTCTTCTTCCTTTCATTTTCCTTCACACGCTGCAGAAAGCTGTCTCTGCTCTTGGAATGCTTAATGTGCTCTATACGCACATTAATTCTCTTGGCCAGAATCTTGCCCCTAAGAAAGGGAGTCAGTTTTTAACCTTCGCTTGAAAAATGTCACTTTAGATCAAGACTTACAGCCCTTACAGAAGTAACTCCATAAGCACAATTACAGGTCATTTTTCTTTAAAGGGCAATACCTCAAAAAACAGCTGCAGATGCATGTCAGATGTAACTTAAATATAACTAAGAGTTTATTATTATATAAAAATGTAATATATAACAATGTGCTGACAATTTCAAATTAAAACTGTGGAGAACACATAATTTTAGCCTCTTAGCATACAAACATGTCATTTTTTACCAATGCACAGGTGTCCAGGTCCTGGAACCAAAGAAAACAACTTGTCTTTTTTTGACTAAGCTGTACAAAATTCAGCTGGATACAGCTACAGGCTAGTATTACAAAAGAGCTTCAATACCAACACACTGGCTGAGAAGCCCTGCTACGTAATGTGACTTCAGGTGCTGGTAAGAAAAACAAAAACTGTTTCCTCTGACAGGATCCAAGTCAAATGAGAATCATTTGCTTGGGTTATAAAAAGGAAATACACTTTACCCACCTTGAATGACCAATCAAGACAAGAACTGTCTAACTGGCAAAGTGAAAGGAGGGTGCGATTACAGTTCAACTTTCTCAAATACCAAGTTTCAATACACAGAATTTCATTACTTACTTAACCTGCTTGTTAACAATAATGCCCACGGCGTGCTGAGTAACATTATACACCCTTCCAGTCTTGCCATGGTAACACTTGTGGGGCATGCCTTTTTGAACAGTACCCATACCCTGTTAAGAAGCAAAAAGAAAAGGGAAAAAAAAGGGGGGGGGGAAGTAGCATCAAGGATTTTTCTTTCAGAAGTAATTTAAGAGTATACATTTCAAATTATTTGAGATTTAATTTCAAAATATGCCCATTTTATCTTAAAGTTGGAATTTATAACCGTGCATTTTACATCTGAAGACTACCAAATTCTGCTGTCAGTTCTGGCAGCTTTCAGTGTCGGTGAAATGATGGATCACTTTGCTTACAGAAAGAGCAAGCAATCACAAGAGACATTCATCATCAAGCTCCAGTGCGTGTCAGTTCTGAACAATACATTCTCCAAGTCAAACAACTAACTAGCAAACTAAACACCACCTTCCGTGTGACTGTTACAAGAACACGGCATTCCAAATGAAACCAAAGGATTCAACCAAGTAGGAATGCTTGATGAAAGGCTTTCGCATTCACTACAACTCAGTTTAGAAAGTACAGTTGAATTTAAAAGACCAGTTCTACAAAATACCAAGCAACAGGAAATGTTGCTTCACTTCCCCCCCCCTTTATTAATATATGATGCATGCTTACATTTATTTCTTGTTTTCTGGTTTTAGTATAGCTTTGCAATCATGTAACTGTGAACTGCCCCACCATAAAATCATGGTTCATGACAGAACATCTACTGAAAGTGACAGCTGAGGTTCCTATGAAAGTTGTGCCAGTAGCCAACTCAAACATTGGCTGTGGCATATTTTACTCCCCTTTTTCAGCTCAACACAGCGTAACAAAGCACAGCCAAACTATATGTTTTGTAGATACACCACATACACCAGCATATGACATTGAAGTGCTACTCCTGGTCCAGTAGCACTGTCATTCCAATATTGCTCCCGAAGTGAGCAGCAGGCATTTGTGTTGGCACACGTGACCCAAACAACAAAAGAGTCCACCCCAGGGAACTGGAGACTCCACAGAATGACACTGCTTTAGCAGACACAGCACTGCAGAAAGTACCTTGATATCAACTATGTCACCCTTCTTGTAGATCCGCATATAGGTAGCCAGAGGGACAACTCCTGTTAAGAGATACAAATTTGGATACTTAGGAAGCCTGGAATTTCATATACACACATAAAAAAGGATGGTGGACATAGATCATGCATTCGATACAATTTTCCTAAATACCTCAAAAACCAAATTACTTTTTTTAAAGCAGTAATTACACACCTAACACACTTCAAATTTTTAAAATACGAAGCCGAAGAAAAATTAGATCTGTGTTCCTAATGCCAAAATTGAAGAGACATTAAACTATATATATATAATATAGCAACATAAATGCAACTGCTTATTGATCAGAGGAAAAAACCCTCTATGTTTTAAGCAACTGCTGAAATATTTTCCTCAGCTTCAAATTAATTTTCAAGCACTGACAGAATTAGCACTGTGGCTACTGCCAAGCAATCAGAATACCAATCCATTTGCAATAAGAGCTCAGAGCTCTGTGCATAGTTCTACAGTTTTTAGCCCAAGTTGTCAGAAATCCTTCGGCACAAGCCCTTGTTTGACAGTCCATCCCCAGGGACTGCAGCTGTCCATCAGGTCAGTAACTGGATGCAGTGTTGGTACTGTAAGGGATACTCACCATGCTTGCGGAAGGGCCTCGAGAACATGTAACGTGTCCCCCTCCTCTTTCCCTTTGTGTTCGTCATCTTGGCTGATTACTGTAAAAATGAAGGCAAACTATTCAGAACTACTAGTTCACTCACCATCACCACGCTGATGGAATTTTCAGGTGTTTCAGATTAATGGAGTCTTTAAGCCTATTCAGAATGACACTGCTTCAATTCAAGCAATGGTATTCACTTAGGCATCCAAAGAAATCAGAACTTATAGGACCACAGGTTAACTCAGGTTAGAATGGATGCCAGCAAGTTCAATTCAGTTTAACTCCTGCTTACAGCAAGATCAACTATGAGATCAAACCAGGCTATTCAAGAGCTTTCTCCAGCCTGGTCTTGAAACCCTTCAAGGATGAAAGAAAATTCAGCATTAGAACAGACCCACAGGTACCACCAAGACCAACTCTTGGTTCTGTGCAGAACACCTGAAGAGTCACAGCATGTACCTGAGAGCATTGTTCAGAAGATTACTGAACTCTCTCAGGATGATGCTGTGCCCATTTCCCCGGGGAGCCCATTCCAGTGCCCAAACACCCTCTGGGCACTTCACCTTCTGGGTGAAGAACCTTTCCCTGATACCCAAACTAAACTCCCCCGAACACATCTTCATGCCACTTCCTCAGGTCCTGTCTCTGGCCACCACAAAGATCAGAGCCCCTCCACTGCCACTCATGCAGAAGCTGTAGTGATGAGGGTCTCCCGGCAGACCTCAGCTGCTCCTTGTATGACATTCCCTCCAGACTCAGACCCTACTGCACAGCATCCCTAGGCAGCATGTTTGGAGGCCCGGCTGTTCCCACTAACATTATTCCCCTTATATCCAGTCTGAGCTTCTCCTTTTGACTTCACCTGCTTGTTCCATACTCCTTCCATATGCCCTTTCCAGGCACAGGATACATCCTCTCGACCGTGGCGCTATGAGATACTCCCCGATGACACCTCTATCCCGTTCCCAAAGCCTCTCCTTACAAGTAACCTATAAGGCAGGATCCCCACCACAACATTTATGGGCTACTACTACATCTGACACAAGGCTCACATGCTCCGCAAGCCTAAGGGCCATCCCGGGGGTGTCCGCCCCGAGGAGCCATCCCTGGGCCGCCTTCCCCGCCCCGGCATGCCGCCAGCGGCCGCGGGGTGACCGGGCCCGCCGCCACGTGCTACATCGCGGCTGCTCCGCACCTGCACCCGCCGCGGGGCTCGGCTGCCCCTTCCTCCCTCAGCAACCTCCCTCCTGCCCGCCCCGCCACAATCCGCCCGGCACGGCCACCCGCAACCCGCGGCCTACCTCGCTCCC
The DNA here is from genome assembly GCA_013397075.1 of Rhabdornis inornatus. NCBI lineage: Eukaryota > Metazoa > Chordata > Aves > Passeriformes > Rhabdornithidae > Rhabdornis > Rhabdornis inornatus. The sequence goes on along the minus strand of VWZS01006232.1, from coordinate 1,994,537 downwards.
TCACTCCCTGCTCTAGGAAGGCCGTGGTGTTCCCAGCAGAGCCGGCGATCCCCCGCCCGCCCCTGCCGGCAGCACGACTCCTCCGGCTGCGTCCCCCCTCCGTATCCCCGTCCCCCCATGTCCCCACCGCATCCCCCGGAGCAGCAGAGGGGCGCGGGTACTGACCGTGCGTGCGCACAAAATGGCGCCCCAGCTCCAAAAGAAGGGGGCGGTGCCGCGCCCGCCCTTAACAGCGGGGCCTTGGCGGGGCTGCCCGCGGCGCGCCTGACGAGAAGGGTGTGACCTGGGGGGCCGGACCCCAGGGATGCTGATCCCGAAAAGCGGTGGCGACACAAGTCTGACACTTCGGCTAAAACAGGGACAGACGCCGGGGGTTTCACGGCTGTGCATGTGCTTTCATGGCAACGGGCAGAAAGGGATGCACGGGAAGTTCCCGCTGAACTTGAGGAGGAACTTGTTTCCTGTGCAGTGAGCAGGCACTGGAACAGAATGCCCAGAGAGCCTGTGGAGTCTCCCTCACTGGAGCAATGCAGAAGAAGAAGGGTCTGGACGTAATCCTGTGCCGTGTGCTCTGGGGTGGCCCTGCTTGAGCAAGGAGGCTGGTCCACATGACCCACTGTGGTTCCTTCCAGCCTGACGCATCCCGTGATTCTGTGATTGAGGGCGGTGGGAGAGGTTTGGCAGCCGGGATGTCGGGGAACAGGGAAGACGAGCGAGGTGTCTATCAGGAATCTCGAGGAGCGAGCCCTGCCGTGAGCAACTGGCCCGCCATCCATAAGGAGTCAAGTTTGGAAATGTAGAACATGAACAGCCAGCGGGGTGTTTTACGACGTGAACGTCGTACACCAACATTCAAATTGGCGACAGTGTGAGCCTGCTGGCGCTGCTGTGTGTCAGTCACGGCTGCCCGACCAGAGATCCCGGATTCCCGGGCAGGGAAGCGGCGTGCGAGAAGCATGCCAACAACCAGAGGCTAAGAGGCTGCGCAGATTTGGGCTTTCTTGGTACTGTCATGAGGTTTCTTCGTATTATGATGCCATAATCTCCAATTGGTGTGGCAGAGATTTCCACCAGGCAAATAAAGCCCGGATTCTCCACAAGGAGCCCTTATAGGTTGCATCGGCTGCAAGAGCGAAGGGAATGGAGAGCAGGTTCCCGAGCTGGCAGTGACTCACTGTCTTTGTGCATATCCAGTATCCAGTCCATGGAATCACCATGGGAAGCTGACTGCACTGAGTCAGGAGAAGGCCTCCTTCCCCCAAGCTAAACATGCAGGGACGGCTCAAAACTTGTCTCAGCCAGGAGCTGCCCTAGTGCAGAAATTTTTGTTTTCGATGAACGAAGCGCTTGTTTGATTTAGGGTAGGAATGATTACTTAAAGTAGGGTATAAAAACATACTTGATCCTCTGAGTAACTTCACAGTTCTACTAATGTCTTGCAAAACTTGAGCCCTTTCAATCATCACTTTAAAGCAAGTTTAATATTTATGGATCGCAAGAACAGATATGGAGGATTAAATACACTGTCAGGTTCTGCTTGCAGAGCTACCTGGCAGGACGTGTTCTGGCAGACAGGCCCTGTCTCCACATGAAACCTTTTGGAGTAAAGTGTTATATTTAGAAAAATGTGTCTGTACTCCATCCCTTCACCGTTAAAAATCTAGAATTTACAGCACCTGATATCTATGCAGAGAAAAATCTATATAATTTGATATGCATTCAGCCTAGGTACCATGAAACTTTTCCAAGCATGAGGATCATTACAAGCCTGAACAGCTCTTAGGTGAGAAAGTGTATTAGCAACAGATTTCAGAGAGGATATCAAGCAAAGACAGGAAAGCCAAATCCTAAAAGGCATTATTGGATAAAGGAAGCTAGGCATTTGCAGTGAGTGAGCTGAATGCCTTAATCTTACCCATGATTTACCCATGGAGGATAAATCTCTACATTGACCTGGAAGGAATGGGGAAGAAACACCACGTGTTGAAACCCATGTCTACATACAGAACACATATGGAAACACATATGTAAAGTGTCATTCATAAGGGAGTGGTAACTGGGAACTCACTTGAACTCTGCTGTGTTTGTGGCCAAGTAACATATTCAGAATTTGATACATATTTCTTCCTGAATAAATTGCATGACAGGTTGATTCAAAATTTCTGTAATGTTTTTATTCATAAATTTACCGTGATTATCACACTCCTTAGCTCCACATTTCAAAGAAACAATCACGTTGCACAGTTTGTCTCCATGGGATTATTCCCTAGGCATGCTGAGTCTGATCCAGAAGTCCATCCTATCTACCAACATTTGATACATGGTTTCCCAAAACTGACACCTGATGAGGTGTTAAAGACTGCAAAGCCTTTGCATGTTGCTCACAAAAAGATTTCTTAATAATGGCTGTCTCCAGCAGATAAAGGTGCACAATTTGTGGGGTGAGTTCTAGTCTGGAAACTGGAGCTAGCAGCCAAGCAGATGTGGGGGAGACCTGCAGCTCTACATTTTGGACTGTGTGTGTTCTTGTTACTGCCCTGCCCTCTCAAAAACCCAGCCTAAACTGCTTTTCCCTGATCAAACCGCAAGTTGTAGGATCCAGACTCCAATTTCTCCAAGGCTGTAGGCAAGCGCCACATTAGTTGTGCTCCAGGAACACCAGGCACTCAACATGGGTGAACACAAGTAGCAATGCACATCTTAACACAAAGATCCAAAACACCATGAAGGTCCCAGGCTGGTGCTCCACCCACTGATGTACTCCAGAAATCTTTCTATACCATGATAAACTGTTTTCCTCCCACTGCCTGGCTTGGAGGTAGAGCAAGATAGGGAAAACAGCTTCAGCGGGAGTGAATTTAAAAGTTGCTGGGAAGGGAGCTTGAAAGGGAGGGCTCATTAGAAGTCAGAGGAGTGGAGAATAGATAAACACCACTTTGTTTGTCAGAGTGGAAAGTACCATGCTAAACCCCAACCATTTTCAGTCCCCAAGCTCCCACAGTCAGGATCCTGGTATCTTCTCTGGGAGAGCCCTGTTTTGCTTCTGACATTTCTCTGCAGCATCTGTGTAGATGATGGCTCTCTGTAAAGAATAATTGTGCTGTGATGATTCTGCACATGGGGTTGCCAGGAATCCATCACTGAAATTTTAATGCACAGTGGGATCTGGCTTGCTCCTATGCTTAGCGGACCAAGTGATACACACAAAAATCTTGAGTGTGACATTCTGTTTGTGTTGGGTAATTCAGCAGATCTGTGGAGGGAATTTAAATTAATAGGAGTTTGTAAAGGGCCTTGAGGTGAAAAATAAAAAATATTCACCTTCACTAGGATATAGGTTTCCTGTGTCTCAAAAAATGCATTCATTACATGAAAAGAAAAAAAAAAAGATAGCTGATTAGGACTGGAGTAAAATTTTAACAGAAATAACTGAGAGTAGGTGTTAAAGAGTATTAAAATTTGCAGTTCCCTTTGTGATAATGTTGCAAAACCAAGATCCTAAATTGAAAATCAAGATTGTGAAGTCAATTGGTTACCCCATCCACAGAAGTGCAGCATCTATACTGTGCTTTTGGTTGAAAAGTTACTGACCAAAGTAATCTGTGTCACCTCCTCAACTGACCCAGTTATTCCATTGTTCACCCTTTCCAAAAGGATCATGTTACATGGCATCTCAGAGTAATGCTTCTGTCTCCTTTTATGGTCTCTTCAGCTCCACTGTGATTCTAGCCCTAACAACCAACCTTTTTATTTCTGTAGTTAGTTCATCCCTTTATTCACAAAACCCCTTCTGTAAATAAAAGCTTGAGCCTTGTTCCATCAGAGTTGAAATCAATCAAATTAGTGTCTAATCAACCAGCTCCCTTCCAAAAACGACAGTGCTGACGAACTTCTTCAAAGGACTCACTGTGGAATTGCGGAAGTGCCAGTACAGGTGGCTGTACTGAGCTGCATTGCCAGTGAGGCATATCATGGGGAAAGGAATGGGAAAAATGACAGCCTGCCTTTGAGAGAAATGAAAAGGCAAAAACTCTGTAGACCGAGAATTGTGATGGGGCTCAGCATGTCACACAGGGGTGGAAGTTTTCATTACACTTACAGTGCTTACAAATTTGTTGCCAATTCAAAGTGTTCCTTGATGCAGGTGGAATGGCACCAGAGTGCAACAAATGGCCTTTTTTCCATCATTATCTAGACTGCAACATGAAATCTGAAATACTGAACAAGTTCTGTCATTCAACTGCTTATTTGATTAACATGGCATTCTACCCATACAGAAATCATCAGGAACTTGCAAGGAAGCTGTTTCGTAACTGTGACCATCTTCTTACTGGTACCAAATAATATAAGACATTTATCAGACTTAATTTCAAAAGTAATTAAGGTCCCTTTCCTTCCTTACTAACAGAGCAATTTCTCAATCAACTGGTTTTATTATTTGATGTATCCATTATTCAATTATTCAACTGTTACAATCATTCAGTGTTTTCTCAAACTTCTTATGTTATTACATTTTTGTCTCTCTGTAACCTCTCCTGGGTCCAAACCAGTTACTCAAGAACAAGTAACTCCTTATATCATCACCATCAGCTTCACTGTACATTTACTTGTTTTGGCTAAAGGTGATTAGCCACTCCTACACTGATACAGCTGATAATTACAGATAATTCTGCTCCTTTGTCATGGAGGAACTCAGCTGCTGCCAGTAGCAAATCTGCGTAATGTGGGCTTTTTTGTGCGGATTTTCTTTTGATAATGTACGGAATATAAGTATAGAATTAATATTCAAATACATTTTTTAAAAATCCGATCTTTCGCAATCCAATCTTGAGCTCTTTGCTAGCCCTCTTGGGAGTTACTAACTACAGTTTAAGGACTGGCTTAATGATTAGGATGCTATTTTCTCTTCCTTTGTTTATGTCTGATCTTATGCGTACTTCTAGCTGGAAAAACAATGCTTGCCCTTTTTCTGTAATTATTTGCACAGAATATCTCCTTTACACTTTCATTTTACCAAATTAAATGCTCCATGCTCTTGAAGCCTCCCCACTTAGTAGGCTCTGCGCATTTGCTCCCATTCCTATACACCTCTCTTGATTATCAGGGATCCAATTTATACACAACAGTCCCTGTTAACTTGCTTACTGTGCACCCATTACTTCTGAGATACTTTCTGTTGTTACTGAGGATGATCAAAATTATCAACAAAATAAAGGTGCTATAGTTTAAAAAGGTCTGATGGATGTAACAGCACAAAGTAAAAATGTGGGTGGAATCGCTCTTTAGTGTATAAATACTCTATGGCATTCTATTAGCAAACTGGCATCTGAAGTAGCCATTTACATTTCTCATGAATTGTTCTGATCACAGCTATTAACATAATTGTTTTTAATTACTTATGAAATGGGAAAGAACCTTGCTGGAAGGAAAGGGCTATATAAAATATTGCTAGTTTCATTTCAGGTAAGGGAATGTTTTCTACTTAGTGTTAGCTAAACTCCAGTAAGCACGAATTTAAATTTCTTTTCCAACTATGCCAGATTAAATTTGCTTTTCTGTGTGAATGCCTACAGACAAAGTAGAATGTTTACGATTTTAATAGTGCTACAAAATGCTCTTTTTAATAATGCATGAAGTAACCAGAGTTATTGCAAACTCATTGTAACAATCTTTCAGTAAACATTATTGTCTTGGCTCTAGATTTAAATATCTTCTGGATGCTAAAAGAAACTCCTATCCTGCCTGCATAGTATCTTCTTGAAAGAAAAGGAAGGAAGGATCACATCCAGAAACTATGGGAGTAAAAAGCACACTGTATCTGCATTAGAGCACTTCACATATGTTAATAATCCCACTTATGTATTCTTTCCTACGTGCTTTAGCAGAGTTTGGATCTGTGGTCAGAAAATGTTAGCCTTCACTGAGTGGTTTGCTTTCTGCCTCCTTTCCAAAGTGGGAAATGGTCTGTAGCTTCTGCAGTCTTACACACACCAGTATCTTAAATTATGGACCTGAGACAGAGCCCTTGACATCACAAGGTACAAATGCCTTAAAACAGCTGTATTTTTAAAAAGTACATGTGCGTTTATTTTCACCCTGTTTTGAACATTTTCAATCCTGCCATCATTTTCCAGCTTTCTAGCTGATCGAGCCATAAACTTGTTATCATAAGGTGAATTTCTCAAGTAATCCTCATCACCTGATCCCAGGAGCTGTGGTTGCAAGGGAGCTATCAAATATCACAAGGCTTGTGATAAAATAATGAGAGTTGGCTACACTCTGACAACCACTGTCAATGAGACAACAACAGTGGCTCTGAACAAAAACTGCAGCCAGAAAATAACAAATTAATGGCCAGTCAAGGAGAAGTGAAACAGAGAATCAGCAAAGGACAGACTTGACCAAAATTTGACCAACTGAGGATAAACTAGACCTACTTTAAGGATCAATTAATTAATATTTGTGAAATGCTGTGGAGTCCTTCCTGCAATATGCAAAATAGCAATGTGAGCTAATCAGCATATGGGCTGCTCCAAGGTAGCTGCAACTTATCCAAGGGAGAGAGGCACGAGAAGGGAAAAAACAAGGAAAAATTCCCACAGGGCAAATGGCAATAAGTGCTGCAGGGAGAGAGAAGGAAATGAAATTGCAGGGGAAATGGAAGGAGGAAATGAGACCATACAGGACAAAGAGGTGATGCTTGGATTACTGCAGTATAAAGATGCAGGGCACAAACTGTATGAAATGGAGCTTTATTAGTTCTGCTGCTCATGCAATAACTGTAGTTGGTTGATGGGTTTGGATTTTTTCTTTGTTTGGTTCATCCTTTGTTGTTCATTTGTTTGTTTGTGGGTTTTATTTAGCTTTGTTTTTAGAAAAATCTAAGTATAACCAGAAAAAAAAAACAAGTATAACCAGATGGGAGTATTTAACTGACCATCTGCAAGTACAGAGGAGAACTGGGGGTTCTCCAGGGTATCAATCTTGCAAGAGAAGAAATCAAAATCATACTACTTCTGTACTGCTGACAAAGAGAGCATTGTTTGAGAACTGATTGCAACAAGGACTTGAACAATAGCCTTAGATCAGCGGAAGCACAAAATATTGCTGTGACATATGTTTCAATTAAAACAAAAAGTAATTCACTACCCGTTAGTGTCATGAAAGACACAGGCTATTAACAGTAAATGCTCTTTAACAAATTTATTATCTCCACAAAGCAGTTTCCTGTATTTTTTTTTCTACTCTTAGTGGATATTTTTTCCTACTGCATATCTATCTCCATGCTGGTTTACATATTCCTCCTTAGCCTCCGTTGTAATTTGGTACTGTAGAGAACTGATTAGTGGGGGAGACTGTAACGATACAAACTCTTCACCTGGAGGCTGCCTGTTGTCAGATGGTGCGTCACTGTTGTTATTTCATGACAGCTAATCTTGCTTTTTGGAAACTGCTGCGCAGATCACAAAAATAAAACCTTGCTGACTGCAGTGGGAAGCGTTGCTTGGTATTCTGGTAGAGAACACAGAGACTGAGGGAGCATCTTGCACTTTTTAGCTCTAATAATGGATTTTCCAAGTTAGTATTAGACACTATCACTGACTCCCGAAGTTTCAGACTAAGGAGAAACTGGAGTTACTGAAACAATGGCGTCTTGAATACCTGGGTCAAGGATCAAAGCCATTAATTTTTTAAAAGTTTCCATTATTGAAAGCATTTAATTACAATATTACCCCCCCATTCTGTTCAAAACAGTGTAAAAAAGCACACAGTTATTATTTTTGTGCCTAGCCCACGTCTTTTTATATCAAGATCATCGAGACCCAAGCTATGCACACTTCTCTTGCAGAATACAATAACATCTTTCAAAAGAGTTACCATTTTATAAATGGACTCTTTTTCTACAAATTGTAACTTTATTTGCAGTTAGAATTCCACCTTTTTTTAGAAATCTAAAGACTCAAACAGTGGTAACAGTTTAGAAATCTACTGTTTTTTTCAACACAACTAAATTCTTACATTTTACAGTCCACTGGAAATCTCTCTTAACTGATGTATATTTTATATCTGTAGAAATTTTTATTCAGTTTAGTAGCATGACATTTTTTATTTTCCCTTTTAACTTCTCAGATGCTGGTTATCCTTTGTATAGCAGATTAATTGTTTGCCAGCTATACATACATGGCAAGATGCCCAGTATCAGTTGAGCTGTGAAAATCAAAGTATCAAAATATCTCCATGTGTGAACTCAGCAAGAAATTGATATTATCCTCTGCTTAAAAAGAAAAAAATAAAACAAACCAAACCCACCAAAAACACAAACCAACAAAAAACCAACAAAACTCAACACCCTTACTGAGGAAATCTTTGATCTTCTAAGATGAATGTAAGGGAAAAATCATCATGAGCAGATTTTACCCTGCCAGAGAACACTTGCCTAATCTATTTTCTGAACAGATTTGGTCTAATAATTATTTCTCATACCTCTTTGTAAAATATGATGAGATCTACTGATAAAAAATGCTAAGAAATAAAATAATATTTATCTATAGTATAATTATACATCATAATTTGTACATTTTATATACTTTCCTATGATAATAATTTCTTCATATCTTGCTTATGATTACAACTAAGACAAGTCATGCTTTTGAACCTATGAATAAAATACATCACTTGTCTGACTATTTGCTCAGATCCTCCCATATTCAGGTCATTTACCACCACCCATGTCATGGCTGGAAGAGAGCATGTACAACTGTTATGAAAATAGTTGTATTTTCTGAAAATGTACTTTCAATGTAATTTACAAAAGTAACTTACTAATACAGACGTTTCACTATCTGTCAACTAGTACAGGATGGTTTGATAATATTATTTTTGAAATGTATTTCCTGTTGTCTCTTCAGTTCCCCAAGAGGATCCAATTTAAATTTTCATATTGTGTAAAGATTACAGTTCTTTATAATTCATGCAGCACCAAGTTTTCTTGGAATTATGAGATATGAGTTGGGGAAAATTTCCTTTATGTCTTACTCTCTACTGCCTCATAGCTCAAATCCTGGAACATCCATTGTCCACAAAGTAAGATGCATTTCCATAGCAAGGCTGGTTAATCTATGATGAGAATGGTGGATGACCTTCACTGGGATATGTGTCAGTAAAAATACAGGTGGTGAATTCAGATGGCTTTCTTGCAAGGACAAAACTGTCTCCCCTCCACCCCCACTATTACATCTGGATCCAAATTTAAGAGTTTCTGGAACAAGTGGAGGTATACAGAATTACAGAACCATTGAGGTTGGAAAAAAGCCCTTAAAATCAAATCCAAGCATTTACCTAGCATTGCCAAGTCCACACTAGCCATGTCCCTAACTGCCATATACACAAAGCAACCTGCTCTGGCCTCAGATCTGACTCTGCTAGGAGCAGAAGGTTGGACTGAAGACCTCCAGAGGTCCTGTCCAACCTGAATTATCCTATTATAGTATATTTTTGCAGTCACTTTGTACAGTAGCCCAACAACAGGTGTGGTATGTCTGCATGCAGGTAATGGCATCAAATGTCTGGCCAGCTGGTGGTTTCACTGGCTAGTGGAGGGGTAAATAGACTTGTGGGACCAATTCTGCTGTCAAGCAGCATTAATGAAAACATGACATTCCCCAGATTCAGCAAAACCATCTATAGTCACAGATGGATGATACAGGCACAAACACACCTGTACCATGCCTACTCTTCAGTTTCTGAAGCCAAGCTACCCACATAGCCTAGAGTAAGCTGGGTGCTTGCCAAACCACAAGATTATGGAACAAGGAGAGACACAGGTTAAGCAGCAGCAGTTTACCCTTGTTTCGTTTTCTCTTTGTTCCTCTGTGTCTCTGTACATTTGGAATGTAAGTTCTTCAGAAGATAGAATGGGGTTTTCTCTTCATGTCACACGTATTGACTGAGAAGGAAAAGTGCTGTGGCCTCTGACTTGTATTCTTAGATGTTGTTGTAGTACAAATGCTATGCAATAACCACAACTTCATGCTCTGAGAGATTTTCAGGGCAGGGAAATAATTCTATCTGTTCAACTGATGTACCTCTGTGAGAAAAGAATCCATTCTTTAGTGAACCTCTTAGGAGATACTGTAGGTGCCATTTCTCTTGGCAGTATATTCCAACCATTAATGTCTTCCCCTGTTAAAAAAATGTCTGCCATTTATAATTAAAATTTGTTTCATTTCTGTTTATAGGTATTTTTTGTGTTATGCCTCTCACTGTGCAAGATTAAAGATCACTATAGACACCTTCCAGTCTTTTTGAAAAGCAGATTGTACTCTTTAAGTCGCTCCATACAAAGAATTTTCTTCTGCCTCAGATAATTTCTCAGCACGCTTTTGACAACAAGGACATATCTGAAGGGAAAATAATGTCACTTCCTGCTTGCCACATCCCTGTTTCCCTTGTTATATAGGCAAGGATTCCCTTATTTGCTTATACCGTAGCATTAGACTGGCCCCGGCCACTCTACATTTTTCAGTTGCTGCTCTGCACAACAAAGCCCCTTGTCTCTGCAGATGGGACCTGCTCACTGTATTTTTAAGTAACTCTACTTGATTATATATTGAAATATAACGTATCTGAATGGGATGAATTTACCAAACAATGCAGATCTTATGATAACCGCAGACTGAATTTAATTTCTCGGTTAGCAACTCTTTTTATCTTGACAGCATATCAATTTTGCTCTCTCAGTGCTGAAAATACTAATACCTCTATTTGTTTCTCCCACTGTTAGGATCCTGGCACTCTCCTGCCAGCTTTCCTGGGTAACTTTATCCTTCAGTGCTGCTGTTTATGGCATCCCATCTACCAGTCTCCTGAATAAACTTGCCTGATCCTCTAAATCCAGGGTTGATCATCTCCTCTTCTCCTTCCTCAGCCTGCACAGGATCACATACTCCACTCCTCGGTCACTACAGCCCAGGCTTTGATAACCAAGGGATCAGTTACTACATCTCCTAGTTCCTCCTTGGTAGTGAAGAGCAGATCCAGCTGCAAAACACTCCTGGGTGGCTCAGCCACAATCAAGAAGTTTTCCTTGATGCCTTCCAGAAATCTCTTTGATTGCTCGAATCCTAATGTGTTATACTTGCAGCAGATACCAGACAGGCTAAAATTATCCCCAAACCCATGGTTTGTGATCAAGAAACTTCCTTATTTCTTATTAAAGTTCTCCTCAGCAGATTGGCAAAGGTGCTCTGGTTTCCCTTTTTCAGACAGCGATGCGAGACATGACTGGTATCTTTTCTCAGACCAGGTCAGTTACCGTTCTGATCTATATGAATTACAGTCATTCTGTTTTCATAACTCTGTAGCCTCAAGCATACACAAACACATGCACAGTCCTGGTCTACCCACTCTATTTTACTTTAGCTCACCAAATATACTTAATTTTTGAATAATTGCAGTTGCTCCAAAGGGCTTGATGATGACAATTATGGGATGATTTTCAATTCTATTCCTCATTTCCTCCTATTTTACTCTAATTTAATGGCTGATTGTATAGGAAGCGTTTCTGTATTTCCCCTCATTCTATGTGGTGTGGGTTCAGTTTGCTTACAACACAGCAACTCAGTTTACACAGAACCAAATCAGTCTCTCTGTATGTTACTAATTTAGCATCTTCCCAGCTGCTCTGCTTAGTCTCCAACCATGATTACCCACACCTGCCAGATACGGGCCAGCACAGCCATGCATTCTCCACGCTTTTTGAAATGCAATCCAATAATAACTGAAATAACTCCAAAAGAACTGAATTTTTGCCTTGGAACTAGAGACAGAAAGAGCGCTTCACAACAAGTATATTTTACCTTCTTTCTCTAATTTATGGGCAGGAAGAAACTTCTAGGCAATCCCTGACTTTCCAGTTGAGTGCCTTTCAAAATTTCCTGCGGTATTCTCTGGCCTGTACGGTTCCACTTGATGCCACATAATTGGTTCCAAACTGAATTATTTCCCAGACAACGGTACCAGCTTCTGCAATTGCTTTTTGTGCTTTTCAGCTTCAGGGAGACAGCACACTGCCTTATTTTTCTCATGTCATGTTTTGAAATTTGGTCTACTCTGGATGATAGAGGAGTATCTGTTGTGGTGGGTCTGATTAATACTGTAAGGAATTGTTTTGGAGATGTTTCTGGCAGCAAATGTATTTCAGTAGATGAACTGCTGGATATCTGAAGGTTTGACACGTCTATCCTGCTAAATACCCATTCTTGCTTTCTTTTTCTCAAAAATGGCCAATCCACTACTTTTGTTTCTATTCTTTCTCATTCCCCTGATGCTGTCCTCCCCCATGGTTTCTGTGGCAACAGTTTCAGAATGTAGTCATCCAAGAGGTGTTCATTTTCTCAGCTACTATACTTTTGAAATATACAATTCTAGATGACAGGTATCATATAAAGTGGTTTTATGTGATATTTCAGGATATTTCAGTTTGCAGTAGAGTTCATTTATAATACTTTCTAAAGTCATATTCTCTATGTTTCAGCTGAAGGAAAATTTACTATTCTGTTAACTTAGTTGCTAAAGAACATTTACTTCTGAAGATTGTAGAAATTGTAATGATTTAATGTTATAGATACTAAAATACCTTTTTTTTTGCAGAGAATAGATGTATTTATGATCAAGACCTTGTGTGCATTGACATTGTTCTTAATAATACTTGATCTACTAGATTTTTCCTATGTGTGAAAAAAGACAGGGTGGCAGATATATTGGCTAGCTCTGTGCTTCTTTAGTGCAGGTATCAACATCTTGAACATGTCATCCAGATTCCTTCTTACAATCTGCAGACAAACAACATGGCTAAGCTCTCTCTCAAGCAGGTCCCTCAATTACCTGGTATGACTACTCTACACATCAGCTTTATTTTCCCAGATGTCTGAGGCTGGGGCACTGTGGTCCCTTCCAGCCTGATGAACCCATGCTGTGATTCTGCGGTCAGCTGTTGGAGTAGGTTGCCCAGGGAAGTGGTGGAGTCGCTATCCCTGGAGGTGTTTTAAGAGGCGTCTCCATCCGGCGTTGGGTGATGTGGTTTAGGTATCACAGTGCTGGGTTTGACTGAAGATGTTAGGGATCTCTTGCCCCTTGACGATCCCACGACTGGAATTTTCTGGCGCCACCGGCGGCTCCGTCGGTTCCGTCCGCGCCTCCCGCGGCGCCGGGCCGAGCCCGGCCGTCC
>VWZS01006232.1:1890507-1980929 GCA_013397075.1 Rhabdornis inornatus | reverse complement strand
TCCCATCCCATCCCATCCCATCCCATCCCATCCCATCCCATCCCATCCCATCCCATCCCTGTGATCTGACTGCTGTGCATCGATCCAGGTCCCGACAGGAGCCTTCTCCCTGGAGTTGCTTCCTCATTACTCTCTCTCGTGATGAATTAGAGCCGCAAGCAGAAGCGCAGATGTAATAAGGCTCTCTTGGGTTGTTTTAAAGAGGGGTGGGGAGCTCAGTAGATTCGCTGATGGAGGAGTGATGAATTTAAGGAAGGAAATATCCCTTAGTCAGTAGAAGTTACTGCTTGTCGTGGTAGAGATGTGCTGATGGTTCATAGCAGAAGTTCTTATATTTGTGCTCTCTTCTACGTCCTCCATGGCCAGGTGAAAGTTCTTGTTACCAAATCTGTTTCCACGGGGGAAGAGATGAATAAGGGGAACAACACGCTCTGTCATCTACTCTTAATTTGCTGAATTGCCATTATAATATCTCATAACATCAAACAGTGGGAAATGCTTACGTTTCATATTATTGCAAATTGATATATGGTTTTCATAAATCTTGCTGCAGAGAGGCTTTAATGTCTCAAACAGATATTTCAGAGGTGGCCTGTGAGAATTTTGAGTGAATATCTGTAAGCCCATAGGAAGGTGGCACTCATATGAAGCCCATTGCTCAGGTGGTGTTTAGTCACTGGAATAATGGGGTTTTTTTGACATGGGAGATGGCATCTTTTAGTTTGGAATTGGAAGAGTCTAACTTCTTGAATTTATCAGCTGTATAGTTATCAGGTGTCATACTGTCATCTTTAAGTGGCCAGATTCGTAGGACATGTACCATGTGCTTCAGGAGTTTCCATTCTCTGAAGGCAGGTTTTAGGTTGTTGAGGGATCAGTGTGATTGTTCCCTGAGCTGGGGCGATCTTCTATTGCAATTCTAGCTGACATCTTTTCACACAGAGTTGCCACTGGCATTTGTGTCAGCGTAAATTCAGTGCTGGCCTCTTGATTTGGGTCAAGTGTGAGACCTCACTGCTCTGCTTCTGGACTGCACACAAACCATAGGTCTGGACTGGACAAGCAGATAGTTTAAGATTATTCCATATGTATGTTTATTAGAAATGATGTTATGTCACTGAGATTTAGGTCAATCTTGAAACAAAATTTTCAACTAAAATTTTTCTTATTACTAACTTAAGTGTCTGTATCCATAAAGCTGAAATTCTGATGGCAATTAGATATTATCTGTCCAATCACTGTCATGTGCACTGAGGTGGATAAACTCCTGGCATAAGATTTTTTCTGGGCTTTTCTGATCCATGAGCTTTAATAGTACTGTGGAATGGGACACCCAGCATAGGATACTACCTATAAAAGCTTTTCAGCAGTTAATATAAGATTGTGCTTAAAAGTGTATCTGTAAAGATAGTGTGAAGGAGCACTTGGTATTTACTGTGGTGTTGTTCAGAACCGTGTGGTTGAGGTGAGGCAGATCTTTTTAATTCTAAGAAGAGTCAAATACTTACGTTTAAGCATATCTTTTACAAAATTTAAGGGGATTAGAATTGCTGAGTAATGCTATTTTTTTTTCTGGCAATGCTTTGCGTCAACACACTTTGATAAAGTGCCAGACAACTACCTAACAATTCTTAGAAGTTTTTCTTGCCTTTTCCCATGCCTCTTACAAGAACTTGCAGACTGTTCTGTGTCTTCTTGTGATTACTTAGTACAAAACCAGTAACAGGCAATTTGTGTCAAGAGGCAGTTTGTGCCTACACAAACCGAGCATGTGTTTACACTTACAATCTGTAACAGAGCAGTCTAGAACTATATTGAAGAAACTCTTCCATTGCATTTCTGCGTTCATGACTTCTTTTTTTTAATCTGAATTCAAGTTTTGCTTCTGCTGACCCATTCGTATTTTATGTCTTACCCTTGTTGTTCAAGCCTTGAACATTATAAAGCAGTATATTAAGTTTTACAGTATGGGCAGGTTGTGTGGGTACAGTGAAGAGTGATAATCAGTATGTCTAGTTTATTTGTTGTCCCTTTTGGGGATGGTCTTCCAAGAGGATATCCTCTGTGTTGGTTGGTACCTTTGTATGTGCTGCATTAGTTCATTGATCTATATCCCAGTGTTCACACCAGTATTAACAGAGCTCTTTCTGCAGTAATGTGTCCTAGTGTTGTATCACCTTTCAGCTTCCTTAAAATTCTTTGTTCTATATCACCATTCACATGCTTCCTTGTGCTGTAGTAAGCCTTAATTACAAGGCTGGAGATTGTGGAAAAGCACTGAAAATACCTTTGCCCTTGAGTGCTTTAGCCACTGTTCTTGTTGCAAAATCGATGAGGTTAAAATTGTGTGGTCTGCTTTTTAAAATTATTTTTAAAGTCTTCACAGTAAAAGTAGAACTTGGTCTTTACCCTCATCTATGGGTAATACTGCAATCAAAGTCATACTTGACTGAACTATATGGGATTTTTTTTGCATGGCTGAGGAAGGATAAAGTAACCTAGGCTAACTGCGATGAAGATGTGCCCCATGCTATACTCAAAGATTGCATCTAGTACTTCCGACTTCTGTTTCTGTTGTCTGCAATCTAGGAGACACTTGCCAGCAGTCAAAAGGCAACAAGTCTTTGAGAAACTGAAGCAAAGAGAAGATAGAAGTTACATTTGTAGCTTAAAAGCTATGAAAAGCTTCCAAGATGTCAGTCCCAGACATGCCCAAGGAAGTTGTGGTGGTAGTAGTAATTGTTTTTAGTGTTTCTTCTAGAAAGTGGTTGATGATGTTGACACAACCTGAAAAACTGTGATGATATTTTGAAACGATGGTAATCTAGAAGCTGTAGCATTAGACATCAAAATCTTCATGTTTTGTGTATTTGTCTGTGTATTGTCTGTATTTGTCGATGTGTTGTAAAGTCTGTCACTGAATGTCTTCGGGGATTGTTTCAGCCTCCCAGCACTGACATCAAACACATAGTTTGTGGTTAGATGTTGATTGCCTGGTGTAACAGTGTGTTCTGCATGAGAACCTTTGCTTATCTTACAATCCAAATTTTTGTTTTGTTTTTGAAAGGATTAAGACATGTGGAGTCATGCTGAATGGCTGGCAATTGTCCTTTTCCTGCCTCCCTCCTCTCGAGGGGCACTGTCACGAGCACCCTTTTGCCCGTTTCAGTCACATTTCACAAGGGTGAAGATGTTTCAGAGGTACTAGAGTTCGAACAAGCATGTGTGGGAAAAGGCATCTTAGGGGAAACAGACCCTGGAAGTGCCCAGCTGAGAGAAGGTTGAAGTGCGCCTACCTTGAATGTCATAGCAGAGTAGCTTTATAAAAACTCCCAACTGCAGGAAAATTTTCTAGCTGAGTGTGAGAGAGGTGTGCATTTTTGGGCTTTCTTACTGCTTTAGGAATTGTTTGTTTACAGTAAGGCTTCAAACCTGATTGTGAAATCTGCACTTAATGTAAATTGATGTTTGCCAGTCTGCAGCCAGGCAGCAATGGCTATGATGTACTCAATCCCGTTCCTTCCAATTGCACTGTCTCTCTGAAGCACAAATTACAATACTTAAGCATTAATTGATGATCAGGTTAACAGATTCCACAGGAAAGTATACAGAAGACCCATGCTGGAAGAAATGAGAATTGAATTGCAGCAAGGAAAGAAAAGTTATGAGAAAGCAGCTTCAAAATGAGGAGGTGACAGAAAAAAAACAGCAGAGAAGGAAAGGACTGAAGTAGCACAGAGGAAGCAGCAGCGTTGTGGCGTTCCTTTATCCAGCTGTCTGACTTGCTCGTGTAGCACAGCTGGCAAGAAGGAACATGTGCTGTGTCTCAGCCACTGCATTTCACTCTGGCACCATGACCTCGATCTGCTCCATGGCCTGGAGTTCTCAGGCACTTGTTCTGCTGTGGTGGCTCTGTTGCAAGCAGAGGAGATTTTGGAGAAGTACGTGTTAGGCAGTTGGGGTAGTAGCTTACACCACAGTGGGGAGGTTCGCTCTCTGTTGGAGTTCTTATCAGGACACTTCGATGATAAACATGTCACTAAGATTCAAGCATTTGTCATCATCATTTTCCTAGCTGTAATATGCTACAATATTGTAATCAAAGGTGAGTATTTATGTTTGGTCTTTAGAATACTGAGTTTGTGGCACTGTTAAGTATACAAATTATTTTAGACAAATTTGTTTTCAGTTTTCATCAAAATAGGAATTTGACTCTAACATAATTGTCAAATATGAAACACAAAGAGAATATTCTCAAGGTTACATAGTTGTAAAGTTGTAAAGCTGGTATAAATACCAGCACAGGGAATTATTTAGTTGATGTATTGCTTATCTGGGTGATTTTATTTATGTAAGTGTTCCATTTTCTTTTTACCCTCACACATGTATATATTCATCTTGCACGTTCTAAGCACAAAGAAACAATGGAATACAGATTTCAATACGCTAGTCTTGGCAGCAGAATTTTTAGCTGTGTCAGTGGGAATAACTGATCCCATTACTAGACAACGCTTGAATATTCAGATCGGTCAGTTACCTTGTCTTTGTATTTACTTTTCACATTCCTGAAGCAACTAATTTGCATTAAAACTTCTAGGAATAGTTCTGTAAAAATGTGCAGAAGGGGCTTTTCTCTTCAAATTTCTTGAGGGGAAGAGGTGTATAAAAGCCCTGTGTAAGGGTTAACTTCTGTTTTCATAATTTAGGAAGATTGCCGAAGTAAAATGCTTTTAACAAATGGTTTATTTCAGTAAGATCTGTCTGATCTTTCAGTTGAGGAAAAAAAGAATCTAGATCTTTCCTGTAGTATAAAACCAGAAGGTTGTATTAACGTAAGTAGACCAGAATAGGAAAACATTTTTACTATCTTTTATAAATTCAAATTCTTTTTTTGATTCCATGAAAATAGGAAGTTATAAAAGCAATATATTTGTTTCCTGAAACTGGAATTATGTAAGTAATAAAAGCATATGAAACACACCACAGGATGCAGTTTATCAAAAACAACAATTGAGCAAATGTGTTTTCCCCACTTGCCCTGCATTTTGGGTAGTCAGGTGAGTCTAATTTTTCTGAAATACTAACTTGTCTTTGACTTCAGTGTTCAAAAGTATACACCATCATTCACTTGTCATATACAAGGAAGTGCGACTGTATTTAGTTGCTGTGAAGGAAGATACATTGTGAATGTTCAGTGGGGCTCTGAAAAGATGGGTTTGGTAGACATACCAAATGTGAAGAGAAATTGATTTTATGCTTTGGTATAATTTTCCTTACCCAGGCAGAGGTGCTTTTATTTCATACTCAAAGAATCTTTCATCTTAGCTGCACATAATAAGAGTATACAGGACTATGTCTTAGACTGATTATTAAAATACCACTATTTGGACGTATTTAAAAAGCATTAACTGAAACTATCAAAGTATTTCATGTATTAATAATGCATGTTCTTTTGCAAAGAAATGAACAACAAGGATTATTGAATCCCACTCATATTTCGCAGCTACTTCCTGGCTAGAAACAGTATCAAAAGAATTATGTTTCAGTTTTGGTTGCAGTTGAAGCAACAAATATAAGCTGATTTAAGATAGCTGTTCTCTTTGCTCTTAATCCTGATTCGTATGAATTCACATATTCTGGTAAAACGTAACTGGAAGAGTAGAATTCTGCATTTCTTCTTTAACAGCTAATTCCTTCAGTCACAGTGCATTAATTAGTGCATTGGGCTGTGAAATTCTGTGTATCTTCGCTAGTGGCACAGACAAGGAAGAATCTGCTAATTGATAGCAAAACAAAAAAGTGAAAGCACTAGTGATTGCTTCTGTACTGAGATTTATTTTTCCAAATTATAAATAATTTTGCACTTGTTCAGGAACATTGTTATTCCTGATTACTGAGTTTCCCTTTTACTTGTAATGCCCTTCTGTCACTAAAAGGAGTAATAGTTCTGTGTTGTGTGGTGGTATTGTTAATTTACCTATAGCTAAGGTCATATTTAAAAAAATTGGCTTACATATACGTGTGCAACATGGTTTAGTTATTTGACTCCCCTTTAATCAGTGTTGTTCCTTGTCTCTTGAGTGAGGTGGAGAGCATTGTAGGGAAGGCTCTAGGATAGTGCATATATGAAGGGAGAAATGCATCTTCAGGAGGCTGGTGACAAATACAAGTTTTCAGACAAGAAATTTGTTTTAAATGTGAAAATCTGATTTTACTCAGGAAATTTACAGCTTAGTCAAAC
Organism: Rhabdornis inornatus; assembly: GCA_013397075.1. Taxonomy (NCBI): domain Eukaryota; kingdom Metazoa; phylum Chordata; class Aves; order Passeriformes; family Rhabdornithidae; genus Rhabdornis; species Rhabdornis inornatus. Next base: position 1,974,688 of record VWZS01006232.1, on the reverse strand, counting down.
TAGAGGGTAAAGCTGTTAAAACAACTGAAAAGATGACCCACCAAGCTATCAGCTTCTAGATCTTTATTTTAGAAAGCGATCGATCACACTCCCTATCCCAGGCCAGTAAGATGTGTAAGCTTCCAAGCACGTTAGGCTGGTTATGAATCAAGCCTTTGTAAGGGAAATTCTGCCTGCTAGGTTGGGTGCTAATGACAAGGTAGGACACTTTAAAACTGCAATTGTTTGCCTGCTTGCTGACGTGTTTTTAGACAGTATTTTTAATGTAGGGTGGCATCCCAATTTACCATGCTTTGGTTTGCATTTTGGAGTGCACAAAGTAGGTGACTTTCGGCAGAAACTACATCAGACAACGCAGATCAGCTGCAGCTGGTGTTCAGTCACAAAACCAGCCTGTAACTAATCTGGCAAGAATGCTCTGAAACCCAAGGTGTGTATGTCAGACCCTAAGCACTAACTGATTTGTTTTACAGATTGGCTCCAGTTATCTTATCCCTATGTCAGCTGTTGGTGTGTCTCAGAAGGAATAGTTTAACATGTAACAACACAACAGTGTGGCCTCTGAGGCTGTGAGAAAAGGCAATAATAGCTGGCATCTAATGATATTGTTTCAGCAAGTGAAAAACTACACAAACAAAAAAGGCATCTGCGTTTGTCTGTGCTTTGTTTTTTTTCTGCCCTTTTCCATTGAAATGTATGGCATCAGTGGGCTTTTTAGTTTATTTTAGAAATTTGGGATGATGTATATTTGTAGAACATGAAAATCAGGAAAATACAACTGTACACATTTCAAAGGTAATACACCTTCCTATTCCACTGTCTTTCCTGGGCTTTGATTCCACTAAACTGAAATAAAACCCTCATCTAGGTAGTGTTAAATGTGTTGGTTTATACAAAACTCAAGCTCTTTTAAAAATAAAAGTTGAGAAACTTAGTTAGGGACTTCCATGGCAAACACATATTCTTATCCCTTCGTTAAGAAATTAGCATTTAAGGTGAAATTTATAAATCCAATAGTATAGCTTTTTTCTTTAACTTGATGGAGGAGATAAAGTAATTGATGTTCAACTGATTTGAACATGATTAAATAAAGGTTACATGACTTACCATTCTGAAGGATGAAATCTGCAGTAGTTCAGTTTTACACCTAACTTTCACTAGGTTTGTGAAGAGTTTTGTGTAATCATTGACAGCTTAACATTGCTTCCAAGGTAATTTTCAGTAACAGATAAAAAGCAAATCTTGATTTCATGTTGTGTTCTTGTAAACGCACCTTAGTTGCTGAACTTTCCACTGTAAAGCTGTATTTCATCAGCTGTGAGAAATGAGTGTTCTCTATGCTTGTACTATCTCTGTGCTGGAAGGGGGTTAATGTAAGGCAGTGCTTGGTTGTGTAGCTGTACAGCTTTTACACTGATAACAATGCAAAAAGTGGTAAATCTCAGTATTATTGCAATATTACCATCTTCTTGGACTTCTGCTGTGGCTCTGTTGCTTCTCATTTCTGGATAATGACCATGTGTGCTTCCCCACAGGATAAGGGAAATTGGAGGTGAATGTACTGACCAAACCTAATGCTGTTCCTTTCTGTCCCCTGTGTAATATCAAAGCCAGGTTGCAGTGTGGAGACTGAACACCTGTTGTGTATGTTATTAAGTGAGCCTCCCAAAAAAGAGAGTTTCATTTGGGGATTTCCCTTAACTGGGGATCCCAGTTAAGTGGCAGAGGAATAAATTCTCTACGCCACAACATACAGCACAGCCTGAAATTTCCCAAATGTAGTTCCCAAGTCCAGTAACTCCAACTTGGCCGATGAAAAGAGAGGCACTCCCACTTCTGCCTTAAACCTCTTCTGTCCTCATGTCCAAGGGATGATACAGTGCATACCATAATAGTTGGTGGTGCTGCAGTGCTCCCCTTCTGCATCTGTATTTGCATAATGGAAGAGTCAGCTAGGACTGATAATGTGGACTGTAATCATGGAAACACTTTGAAGCAAGGAATAGTTAGGTTTTAAAATAGCTTTTATGGGTCATTTGTGAACACGCATTTTAGTGTACTCTTCCTGTGTTTCTGCTCTTTGCAACCAATACACTGCACAGTGTAAGTGATGACTTTGGAGGGAGAGATAACATCCTTTATGACAGACAAAAAGAGAGCTGTAAAGCCAAGTCTGAGTAGCTCGAGGGGTTTTATGTTGGTGTAAAACATCCGTGCTGGTTTGTCCTAACATTCATAAACAACTGCATTTAAACATAGATGCTTTGAAATCATGTGGAAGTCTGAGCCTTGAATGAAGCATCTTTGAATAATCAGCAGACTGTGACGATCTTGTAGTATCTCAGCACGTCTTTCTTATTGCTAAGTCAGATCTTTATTGTGCTAGAAAACTAAATACAGTGCTTAGGTCTGTACAAACAGAAACATCAATGTTTATATCACAGTATTTTCCTTTCAAGAAAGGAATAAAGCAGGTACTCCACCCTAGATTCGAAAAGAGAAAAGAATTTCCTTAAACCTGCTCTTGATTTTATTTTTAAAGTAGAGATTTTAAAAATAGCATAAAAGGCCCCCACAGTTCCTTCTTTTTCCTAGTTTATTTGTAGTACTCACCTTGCTGGAGCTTGTGGCTGCATTTAAATAAGGCTCCAAAACTAAATATTCTGAGTCACAGAGTACTTTAATCTTAAATGAGAGTTTATACCCCTTTTCCTCACTACTATAATCTCTGTTTGAGAACACCTTCTAAAGTAATAAGCCCTGGAGCTAAATCCCCAGCAAAGGAGAGGCTTTATCAAACCGGGTAATTGGAGGGGATGTGAGTGATGGAATCAGCTGGGGCTATGCTGTGAATGGAGCAGAGCTGTGGAGTGCCAAGTGTGGAGTTTTCCTGTCTTTGCCCTATTCTGGTTAAATTTGTTCCCCCCTAATGTGCCTTTGAGCACGTGCTGCCAGTTTCAGAACTGCTGAGGTAGTTTGTGTGAAGTTCTGCAGTACCTCGCTCAGACCGTGGCAGATGCCACATCATCATTTCATTTTAATTGTATACATTTTGATACAATTCTGACATTCATTCTGTTCCACTGCTCTCTGTCTGTCATTAATCTGTGCAATCCTGTGTGCTTTGTTTTTTAGTGCAGTCCGTGATTTTGATTTAATTTAATTGTTGCAATATCCTATGTAATGGCTATTTGCTCTCTCTTTGGTGTAAAGAATGAACTTGTTGGGACGGAGTTGCATCTGGTTTTAAGGTTCTTTGCTGTATATTATGCTCTATTTTAGCTACACTTAGACCTGCTGAAATATTCATGCTCATGTGTTAGTGTCATAGAGGATATATATAGATAGATATAGATATATAGGTATCAGTTTTGTTGAGTGCAAAAAGTTGTATACATTTCCATTTCTCTAAAAGCAATCAGTGTAGGAGCTCATCCAATGCTAGGTGGTTTTTTTGTTCTCTGAGTTTTCCAGTATACAAGTTTTTCTGTCTCTAAATAAAAAAGAAAACAACATTTTTCTTTGAAACCCCGTGTTTACTGTACCAGTTCAATCAACAGCCAGACGAAACAAAGTACCACTCTCTTCTTTTTGGTGATCAGACCCAACAGATATTTTGGTCAAAGACTGCAGCGTTTGTAATTCACACCATCATTAGCTGTACTGCGTTTTCTTTGAATTTTATGAAGTTCAAGGTATTTAGCAAAGCACTTTGAACAACTTATATTCTCAGTGTAAGTGAAACAGACCAGTCTCATTGCTTTCTGTAAACAATCTGCATCTCTTAACTTTTTCTGGAATGTGCTTTACAGCATGAAAATTACACTAGGTAGAAGGAACTCGCCAGTTATGGCCTTGTATGACCTGCTTTGCACCCTGTAATAGTGCAAGTGTTATTAAAGTAATTCAGCTCTGGAAATAATAAGCACAGAACATCAAAACAGTGTAATTGTATGAAAATACATGAAAATTATATAACTTTGAGATGCTTTTGAACAGCACATATTTGGAAACATCTCTAAAGTAATTTTTAGTTGTAATCAGGTGTTTTGCAGGGTTTTTTATTGATGGTTAGTTGGTTTTGATTGTTTATCCTTGCTGAAAATATTTTTTTTTCCTCAGCTGCTTTCACTGTTTCCACACTAACATATTGCTGCTTTTGAATTTTTTCCAGGGCGCCAATGCCTCAGCTCTGGAGAAAGAGATTGGTCCGGAACAATTTCCAGTCAATGAGCACTATTTTGGTTTGGTTAATGTGAGTTTCAGACCATAACTTTCTGCTTTGAAAGGACAGGAATGGGTTGGTTAAATTACAAGACTGGGATTGAATACTTAAAATTCTGAAAGATACAATCACTGAATATTCATACTATTAAAATGTGTTTCAGTATTTAGTGTATTTGTTGAAATATGCTACTGAATTGTTGAAATGGGCTCTCTATTGAATACTTTAATTTTATTAGTTGTAGGGTAATTTTTACATCACTTTCATGTTATTAAAATATGTAAGTCTTAAAGAAGGCTATTTAAAATATGTAGCTTGTTCATAATATGCCAATAAAGTAAAATAAATACATTAAAATAAAAAAAAATTGAGGAAGACTGTGATGCTATAAAATATTTATATCTGCTATTTATATTAAGATTTTAAAAAAATACAGCCCAAAGAGGAAAGCAGAAAAAAATACATTGGATTGTTTGAATCAATAATTTGTTTTAAGGAATTATTTAAACTTTAATTTCTGATGTTATTGATGAAAAGTATGTCTTGTTAGAAATTGCATTATACTGATGTGAAATATTAAATTATTCTCTTTATTTGGCTTCAGAAACTACATAGTTAAAGCAGGTTGATTTAACAAGAGCTATTGTCTTGCTTTTCTTAATGAAACTGATTATTTAAATGTTGTCCTGCTACTGTAACCTATCTCTACCTCCAGGTCTGCAATCTGAGCATGTATGCACTGTGGAGTCAGTAAACACTGATAAGCTGACTTCCATGCGTCTCAAAACACCATCACTTAAATTCACATGATTTCTTTTCATTTCTCATGAAAGCTGGAGCACCCTCCCAATGCCATGTCCTCTCTCAGCAGTGGAAATGCAGGAGTTTCACTGTTAATACCCATCAGTTCTGCAGCTGAGCTTAAGCTTTCCATTTTTCCAATGACAGGTTTTGGCAAATCTGTTGCTCTGTTGACAGATAAACTGTTTTCCTAATTTCTTGTCCAAATCCAGAGAGGATTTAAGATTTAAAAGTGAAATTGTATTTACACCCTAATCTTGAAGTTTTACATAGTTTGTACCCTTAAGAGAAGGTTTAATAAAGGTCAGTCTTCTAATATGTCACGAAGAGCGACAAATTCTGGCTTTTTGTTCTCAAGAGGGAGTAGAAATTTGGGGGGATGTCTGTCATTGCCCTCAACCATACACATAAGAGACAGGCAGCTACAATATATCAGAGTGCTTTTAATTTTCTGTCTACTACAGGAATTTTGCTTATTTTAGCTTCAAACAATAAAATTTCATGGAGTAAAATTCTTTGAATTGTAACAAATAATAAAATGGGATCTCATTACATTTATGGCACACTGGTGCTGGTTTTCAGGTACCGTGATTGGCCAAGGAAATTCAGTGACGTTGATGCCTGAATGGTGTTCAGATCTGTTCTGCAGGTTGTGTTTACTAACACAGCACCTATACACCATAAATGTGTAATAAAATTGCAGCATGTAAATCTTCCAGGAAAAGTGAAAGTAACAAATTATGGCAAATGACTAGAAAGAATGGCAGAGATAATGATAATGAAAAGAAATACTAGATAATTAGGTAATAAATTAGTACTATTAGATTGAGGAGCGATAGAAATCACAATTTTTGCCTTCATTGATTTCTCTAATTTTTTGTAGCAATTACAAGAAGTGAATCTCCTAGCGGTTCATTAACATTTACTGCTGAGTTTTTCTAATTTATTTATTGATTTCGTTTGTCCTAACTTTCTCCAGAGTAATGAGAAAAAGGGAAATAATGTGGAAGTCAGTAGTTTTCTTCTGACTGTGTGATAGGTGGCCATTTGAGGTGTCTAGAATACAGAAAAGCATTTTTAGATAAAGATGACAATCCTGAAATAGAGATCTGTCAATTTATCCAGAGGTAGCATAAAAGAAGAGGAGGCAAAAACACTGTCTTACCTCTTTTCTGGCTTTGTGGTAGAATCTAGGGATTGTTCAGAGGATGTGCTGAAGGAGCAATTTGATAGGTAAAAGAAGACCTAAGAAAGGGCAATTATGGGAAACATATGGAAGACCAGATGGATGATGGGAATGGAAAATTCAGCTTAGACTTGAAGGGACAGTATCATTCACTAAATCAGCAGGAAATATGTAAGCTATGTGGTAAGGTGAAAGCGTTAGGAGTGTGATGTCCTGTGCATATGGACAACCAGGAACGTCAAGTCTGCTTTTCACTCTTCTTTGCCTCTTCAGTGCAGTAATGCAAACTATTCAAATCTATGTGCTTCACAAATTAAATCAATAATTTTATCCAGTGAGGATGAAATAAGTTTTTTCATCTCAGAGAGCTGCTCTGGAAACTCTTCAGCAGATTTCTAGAGCAGGTTTGGTTATTCAGTTTCTTGCAGTGGATCCATGTGTTTTGGAGAAATCCTATTCACTGGAATGGTCCATTGCAACAATGAAAATTTGTTAGAGCTGCCAGTGCATCAGAGCTGGGAGGAACCCTAGATCTGCTCAAAGACAGTGTTCCAAACACATCTAAGTTCTTGGAAATCTCTTTGTTGAATGGGGTTCAACAACCACATTTCTTTCCAGTTGTACGTGCATCAGAAGAGTGATCTGTAAGGCTAGAAGTGTTCATGGGTGTGCAGTGTTTTTGTTTTGTCTACTGTCTCATTTTTCCACATGGGTTTGAGTGTTGTAACTTTGCTTTCAGAATTTAAAAGAAAAAAAGAAAAGGGGCATGCGTGTAAAACATAGCAAATGCAGTATTTTTGTGAAAGGAAACAATCTGATTTCTCAGAATTTAGAGCAGAAGACCAGTATGAGCTAATAAAGGGAAAAAATGTGGATTTTTTTTACATCTCCTAGTCATGCACAGCGTAAGATGGTCCCAGCGAGGTCTTTCTTACATTTTCTACTGCTGTTCTGAGGCAGGCTGGACAAGCATGAAGTTCCACAGGGCAGGGATTGCTGCTCCAGGTGTTGTGGCTGTGAGCAGGGCTGGCTGAGGTGGGGAGGAGGAGGAGGAGGAGGAGGAGGAGGAAGGTGTCTCTTGGCAGCACAGCCCAGTGCTGATGACCCAGGATTGGAAAGGAGAGTACAGGTGTTGAGTGGGTGGTGGGAGCATGGGGGCACTGCAGCATGGTGTTGGGTGTTTCTCTAAAGATGGGAACTGAGGTAATAATGGTGGTAAGACCAGCATTTGTTCATTTATCAAATTGAGCATTTGCATAGTCTAGAAACCTCCCAACCATTTCCCACTTGTTGCTTAGTGCATTTAGCGTTTATTTTAAAAATACTTTGAATTTTGAAGTGATAAAGACTGATGCTTTAGAGATAAAACAAATGTGAACTAATTAAATTTCCTTCAGGAGTTTGCTTTCAGACATTCTTCTGTTGCCTGCTGTGTTTCTGAATCTGGTTGGAGAAAGCCTTTTGTGAACTTAATCTGGTTGCTTTTATTTCATACTCACAGGCATGTAGGTTAACATACATTCATATTAAATTAATCTGAATTTTGTTCACTGTTCTGAGGTCTTCATATTTTCTTCATGTCTCATCGAATGGTTGCCATTTTAATTAACGTATCATCAGACTGCTCCTTTTTAAAACTGGAATCATATGAAAATTTGAATTTGCTTGTTTTTCATCTTTTGACACTTGCTGTAGAAATTTTAGCAGTTTTCCAATTTGATTAAATTTTAAGAACTTTCTTAACACTTTAATGTAGTTCTCCTTTAATGGCTGTTTCTAAGTATAAACTCATATAAATAAATAGTTAGCTTACAATATTAAATGTTTTGACAGAAGCTACTGTGTGATCTCATCAGCTTACTTTAAGGTAAAAAGCCTCACTTTTCCTCTTAAGTTCATTGACTTATTTGCAGATTTGGACCACAAAGAAGCTAATATAAGCATTTTCCTAGCCTAAATAAAGAAAAATAATGGATGTCAAATTCATAATTTTTTAATATGGATGCCTTAATTACATCTTAATATTTTTTAAAATATGCTTCTTACTTATTCTTTGAGTGTGTCTTGGTTACTTAGAAAGTAGTTCTTTGTATTTCATTAGTTTAAAATAGGGGAAAGTAATTAATTTTTAAGTTTTGTAATTAAATTGCATGGTTCTCTTGTTTGTCTTAATTGGGAGAGAGCAAGAAGTATTATTCCTAAGATGTGAAAGCTTTTCATTCTTTTTCTCTATTGAAGGAACATGCTCTTAAAATATCTATAAAGGCAGTCTTTGCTGTATAAGTCTCCCCACCACAATGATAAAATCTCAGAATTTGCTTTCTATATGTTCTGCTATTTCTGTATAACATAAATCTGAATGTTATTTCCACGTTTTGCAGAATGTGTGTGGTAGGTACATGCTTCAATTTGCAGGTTGTGTGACTGCAGCTGAAAGGTTGGATTACTTGCTGAGGGTAAAGATTTTCTCCACACTTCGTGTTGGATAATAGGTTTCACTGGAGGAGGGCGGCATATAGTCAGAATGGCAGCATGAAATTAGAAATGCTTTATCCACCAATGGCTCACAATGCTTTCACAGGTGTGGTGGGGATGTTTGCAGTGTTGGGGTGAGCTGGAGGTGGTGTCAGTGACCTCAGGTGCCTAAAGGAATCTGGGGAAGGGGGACATCTGGAGTGTCCCACCTGGGGTGTTCTGATGCAAAGTGGGTTATGGATGCTTTTCTTGCTGATTCTGCTTTCCTCTTTTGGTCCTGTGGCTTGTCTCCTTCAAAGTGTGCACATCCCAATTGTGCTTTCTTTTCCCTGCAGTCTTGATTTCAAGCTACCAATTGCCATAGCTCTGAATCCTAAGCAAGCCATGTAACATTGGCATTCAGGAGCTTCCTTAAACAAATCTTGTCGCCCTGGAAGGAGAACTGAAAATGTAGGAGCAGGTTAAAGTAGTTATTTCGGACTTCGATGACAGCTGTTAAGATTTGGAGAATCTAATTCCTGAAGTGTATGGGTGGAGAATGCTCTGCATTTTCAACTGGATTTCATCACAGTACAAGCACAAGCTCATGCTGTGCCTGTTCATTCCTGTTGTGACTGATATGTGGTAGACAGATATTTTTACCTGAGCATATTTTGGGAGCTGTGACATTGGGGGTATTTTTTGAACATCTTGACCCAAATAGATGTAAAATATTACCGGTAAGTTAAATTTTAAGTGAGACAAAATTAAATAGCATTGTTCAAATTAGCATAGGTTTTCCGTGCATTGACATGCAGTGTACTTGGTGATCCTTTGTGCAACATCAATACATTTTTCTACCTTAAAGTCGAGAAGAAACGACTTGCAGAAAGTTGGTCCCTGCTTATGCACTCTCTTATACCTTGGAATTAATCTTACCTCTCAACAGTAATACAATGCAAACTCACAGATCTCTCTCTTATTTTGTAGTTTGGGAATACGTGCTACTGCAATTCAGTTCTCCAGGCACTTTATTTTTGTCGACCATTTCGAGACAAAGTCTTAGCATACAAGAGTCAGCCAAGGAAAAAAGAGAATCTCCTTACATGCTTAGCTGATCTCTTCCACAGTATAGCCACCCAGAAGAAAAAAGTTGGAGTAATACCTCCCAAGAAATTTATAACAAGATTACGAAAAGAAAATGGTAACTTTTTTTTTTTCTTTTTCTTGTGTGATAATTATAGCAACTATGATTTAATTGTGAAGCTGACATAGTGGAATACCCATATATTTGTGCTCTGTAGAGTACCTATATAGAAAGTGCTCTTGGTGCTGTAGTATAAATAAGAAGTGGCCCCAGGATAAGGGTGTAACCCTGAAGCAGTTTAGAGAGAGAATCCTTGTCTCTCTCTCTTCATACAGAGCTAAAGTGTATTGTCACATTGTCACTGGCTGCTTATGAAATTGCTCTCTAGTTTTGTTTCTTTGGGAGTTTACTATTTGTAATCAAAATTCACTGTAAAACCTTTGTTCTTTGTTTTAAAAAAATTTTTTGAATGGAGGAATCCGTCTCCCAAACTGAATGTGTGGAAAGACTTGCCCGTAAGAATCTAGATTAAAACCCCCCACCTTTTAAAATTGATTTAGAATGTATGCAATATGTAATTTGACCTACTTTTAAAACCACTAAGTAGTTTTGGCAAATTTTTTTTTAAATGTCATAATTTTCCTAAATTTCATGAGATTTCTAGGGATTTTTCACATTTCTTGTTTCTTATCTGCAGGACTAATTGGTCAGAATGTTTTAGAAAATTATTTGATGTTAAAATATAAATGAAGCCTTGTAATCTGTTACTCAATTTGGATGTATTTTTATAAAAATACAACTTTTTTTTCCTTAAGTAGTAATTACTGTATTTAAATAAACTGTGTGAGGTACCATACTTAACACTGCTGCAATAAATATGTTCATACTGTTGCAGTCTTTCCAAGACTATGAATGCAGAATGAAAAAGCATTTAAATGATATGATGACTATCTCTGTAGTAAAAACAAGAAATAAAATATTTTGATGACATTCCTATTTTGACATGGCTCTTCCAGCAAATGCACTCCATGAGTTGTAATGATATTGTTAAAAAAAAGCTCTTGGGTGCTGTACAATCACTTGCCTGTGCAGAGTAGAAAACTCATTCCCTTCTTTGGCACATATCCTCGAGTAAGTGTGCTTGTGTTAGATACATTTGCAGAAACAGTTCATTATAACAAATGCAGAGAATCATTCAGATGGAAAGCAGAAAGCAAACCACAGGAGCCATTAAGTTCATTATAGAAGATATTCTTTGTAATGTATAATTATGTCATGCCACTAAAATTCTTCGCAGGGCAGGACAATTGGAAAACCTTCGGTTGAGAAGTCAGATGTGGAAGTTCAAATCTTGTCTTTTTGGGTCTCTTTTAATGATGATACTCTCACCTTTTCTACAAATAAATAGCTATATTCAGGCTGCAATTGCATGGGTATCATATATGCTATTAAGTGCTCTTTGTAAAGGTATATAGTTTTAAGCCTTGAAGAAGAGTTAGTTTAAGAACCAGGTAGGTGTGCACCATCAATCTGGAGTCTCTTCAGTCACTATCCAGCAATACCAGGGTGATAACTGAGGACACAGTCCTAATGTATTCCAAACTACGAAGGTGCTGCTCCATCATTATTTGCAATGTCTGAATACAACATGCATATATTATACGTCTCTGAACTGGAGAGGGGCTTGTAGTGGCAGGACAAGGGGGAATGGCTTTAAACTGAAAGAGGGCAGGTTTAGATTAGATATTAGGAGGAAATTCTCGACTATGATGGTGGTGAGGCACTGGAGAGGTTGCCCAAAGAAGCTGTGGATGCCCCATTCCTGGAAGTGTCCAAAGCCAGGCTGGAAGGGGCTTTGAGCAACTTGGTCTTGTTGGAAGGTGCCCTTGTCCAGAGCAGGGGAGTTGGAACTCAATGATCTTTAAGATCCCTTCTGACCCAAGCAATTCTATGTTTCTCAGTTAATGACCTTGAAGTTTAATTTCCTGGGAAGCAGCTGCTGGCTTGAAGTCAGGGGAGGTGTACTGTTACATTTGCATAAAGTTCTTCTAATTTTAAAATGAACAATCTGGAGCTTTCACTTTGCTATAATTATTGCTTAATACTGACTAGGCACTTAGCCCTGACAGGCCAGTGATACTACACTGGGAAGAACCTCTGAAGTCTTTTACCTCAAGAGACTTGTAGCTCTTGTTCTGCCTTGATTTACTTGATTAAATAAAGACCTTGCAATTGGTGAGATTGAACTCACTCATCTCAAAAATAATGTAGTAGGTCATTAAATAAACTGCATGGTTCATACTCTTGCCTGACCTATTGCACTACTTAACCTATCCAAATGACCTGGATTAGCATCTGGGTTTCCCTACTTAACTAATAACCCTGGACCTTTTTTTTTTTCTATTTGAAGTTTATTCCTGGATGCCATCAGGTGAATGACTCTAAATCTTCCCTGCAGTCCCTGTATGCATTTCAAAACTTGAACTTCACTGAGTATCTTTTTCATTCATCTATCCACTCCTGTACACTGAAGGCCTGTCTCAGAAAATTCTTGGACTGTCAGCAAAGTGAAGTAATTGCACATTAAAAGACCTATATGATATTAGCTGGGGATAGAGAATGCTTTCTAAATAGGCAGGTGAATTTCCTCTTAGCAATTCCTGATCAGAGAGAAAAGAAGTAACTATTGCTAAATCTCTGTTATCCAAGACATTGACCTAAGCTTGGCAGAGAGAGCATAGGCCCTGTAGGAGATCCAGTGGCATCTGGAGGCTGGGCAGGATGACCTATGCCAGTTCAGGTGGCACTCCACATACACCTGTGTTTGAGCCATTGAATTGTGTCTTGGTTTTCTTGCAGTAAGGTTCAGTTTTCTGGTAATTCCAATTAGCTGAGTGATTTCTGTCAGTGCAAGCTGACTTGCTGTCTCATCTTCCCACCCCCTATTTTTTTGGCTTAGTTTATCAAGTTGTCATTTCGGGTTGGTGTTGTATTGCCGTTAATGATTCAAGATGTGAAGAAAAGGACTGGTTTTGAAATCTGACTCTTCTAAAATCCTTTCTGTAGTGCAGCACTAACTGTTCAATTAGTAAACCTCCTGTTTTATCTCACAGAACTCTTTGATAACTACATGCAGCAGGATGCACACGAGTTCCTAAACTACCTTTTGAATACAATCGCGGACATCTTGCAAGAGGAGAGAAAGCAGGAGAAGCAGAACGGGCGCCTGCCTAATGGCAACGTGGAGAGTGAAAACAACAGCCCGCCAGACCCCACCTGGGTGCATGAAATCTTTCAGGGAACACTAACTAATGAAACCAGATGTCTTACCTGTGAAACTGTAAGTCTTCATGTGCTTGGTAAACACAAATTCTGCCGTGCTTCAGAACTGCATGATTCATTTATCCCAGCAGACCAAGATACCAGATTAATTTCTTTCCTTAGTAATATTTATATTTGTGTGACTATTTGTGTTTTTTCTTCGTTAGTGAGAACATTCCAGCAGCTGAAGCTTGAATTGTAGGAAGAGACATTTGATCAATATCAGGAAAATACCCAATTGGATTTTTTTGTCGGTGTGATCATAATCATGCACAAAATCTAGATCAGAAAATTCTGAAGTGGTGTATTCTTAAGCAAAATAAAGTCTGTGATTTGAGGGTGTGAGGTTCTTCTCAAATTTAATGCCTTGATAACATGATGTCGTGCTTAGTGATACATCTCATAAATAAGTATTATGAATCAGTTTACATAGATTCCTACTTTTTAAATTTAAAGCCATGAAAGTCAAGATACTAATGGTTGGCTTTTGGCACTTTGATAGTAGACTGGGATTCTCAAAAAACCTTCATGTTCATGAAAAGTAATCCTTTCCTGAACGTCTGTCAACAGGAATTCTTTTGATACTATACCCCGAGAAATAAATTCTTTCTCTGAGTGTTCTATACTAAAATATTTTTTGCAAAGTTCTACAACAAGAGAAAGAATGTATTTCCTAAAAACTTGAAATTGGATTTTACCAGCTTGAGAAAGGGTAAAAGCAGCACAATTTGAAAATTACAGTAATTCTGTCATGGTCTATTCCATAGAGATTGTAAAAAAGCTAAATGACTGTGGTTTTTGTATGACTCTTCCTACCAATTTTCTTTAACTTAATTATATAAGGCAAATATGTCAGCATGAAGTTGGAAAGGAGGAATTAATGAAATCTGTATATTTCACAGATTTTCTCAGCGTAGTTTTCTCAGTCTTCTAGAAATACCCACCTCTTTTATTTCAAAGAAAAGAGCTTCATAATGTCATGTATAATGTAACTGCAGACTATGAGTAATTTAGGTGCTGATTCCATGCTACCATATTTTTTCTGGCAGATTTCCCCTCGCTAATAAGTATTTCTTGGCAGCTGTCAATTGTTCCTCTTCTAGTTCTTGAGCTGTCTTTTTTTTCTTGAAACGTGAGTTTAGCCTAAGTCTTTTGACACAACTGGCATCATTACCTTTCCTCACTGTGGCATTATGAATTACTGTTGTCAGGATTTTGATCTAGGTACCATCTAGGTACCATTTAAAATGCAATTTTAAAAGACTGATACACTCTTTGCCAGCATATTTTATTAGTTATCAGGCCTGTCACAATTTTGAGAATCCTAGTAATACTGCTCAGGTTTTTTTTTCTATTAGCTACAGCTAATAGAAATACTCAGCTACTGCTGAACAAGATAATAATCAAAGTAACTACCAGTTTTTGTCTTTTTAGTATATTACCTTATGTCTAAAACACAGTGACCTGCAAATAAGCACTTAGAAACATATTTGGATACATTAAATGGTTACTATTACTGTGAATAATGTCTTATTTTCAAAAATAGTGAGTATATATGATTGTTTTGTTGTTTATTAGAAGCTGTTGGCATTTTGATTCTTTCAGTGTTTAGAAATACAAGTTAAAATGTTAGGACTAGTTGGAAATAGCTCATGTACAAGAATTCAAGCAATAGCGGATGAATTACTGCTTCTTAATTACAACACAATAGACCTAGTATATTTTTAATTTAAATTGGAAATTTATTGCATATTTAAACATAAAGCATAACATATAACTTTGCTCAAAGTGACTGTCATTATCATCTAATTGGACCAATCTCCTCAATGTTCCTAAAGTGAGCAAAATTTTATTCTAATTTTAGTTGTCCTGGTTGTGGAAAAGAGCATCTTTCCAGATGCACTGTTTCATTCTTTAAGATTAAAGATAAAAATTGAACTAAAGATGGCTAAAGATGTATCCTCAGTTTAAGTATGGACAGTGGAGTATAAGGAACATAGATACGATTCTTTAACAAAGATTTGTGTTGTGAATCAAGTCACATTATTAAATGAATATGTTAACAAAAGGATTGTAAGTTGTTCTGACATGTTTTTAATGTGATTTCTCTTTATGATGCTTTCAACATTCCTTGATAGAGGCAGAATGATGAAGTGAATGTAAATTTTATGGCTGATTTGTAGAAATTATCTAGAAGTTAATTGGTTTTACAATGAGATTTCTCCCACTGTTTAAGGAAGAATAGCAGTAAACCAGAAAGTATTGTAATTTGCTTCATTAAGATTAAATTTCAAACAGCTAAATGTGGACAGTACTTCTACCGAGAAGTGTAGGAAATTATCAAAATCACTATATCAATCTCTAGGTGATGGTCTTGCTCTTGGGTTCAAATGACTCTACAAGGCATAAAATTATTTGGCTCAATTCTGGCTTTGGACTGAGAAAAGGCAATAAGGAAAATCCCAGTGTTCTCTCTCATATGAGTACTATAGAGCCTGTAGCTATGCCTAATTTTAATTTCTCTTGTTTTTTTAAACCAAAATAAATTACACACTTTGTCTCAGCTTTTTTTAAAACTACTTTCTGTTTTAGCACACATGGCAGTCTATAGCTGCAAGAGCTCTTGTGCCACTGAGCAGATTCACATTGCCAGTGAAATTCCCAACTGTAAGAAATAATGGATTCTGTGAGTGTCAGCCTTCTGAGCTCTGTGTTCTGTGCAGCTTTGGTCATCAGAGTACAGCTGAGCTGTGTGGGTGCAGATTATGTCCTTGATGTGAGAACAGCACACCATCCTCTTCAGCCAGAACACTGGAACATCCAAATTCCTCACTATTACTCAAATGTTCCTGTTACGAGCACTCAGGCAGCTTTTTGAGCACATCAGGGCTCTGTTCTGCAAGTGATGATGTTTTCTGATCATGCCTATTTTTTTTTCATTCTATAGATGATTGAAATATATAGCATTGCTGATTGTAGTCTAAGAAGCTTAGTAATGTTTATTTGAAACAGAACCTTTACAAAAGGACGGGGCAGGGAGACTTGTAAGACTCCAGAGTGGCTTTTAATTTATTTTTTTAAATTTAAACTGTATGAGTTTATGTTGAAAAAATCTATTCAAATACTAATGCTCAAAGAATCTTAAAAATTAAGAATAGCAATTTATAAATCACCAACATAAATGGAGAATATCCACTTGGCTCTTCTTGCAATAAAACCTTTAATGGTTCTTCATGATCCTAAGTGTGCAGGGGCTGGCTAACATGAGTGAGGTGTTTTAAGGCCATATTATCACAGAGGATGGAAAATGTTCTTTTGAGAACTTCTGTTTTCAGTACCAATCTCTTCTTAACCAAGTGGAACACATCCCTTCCCTCCTTTCCATATCCTCTCTGCCCTTACAGCTTCTGTGTGGGATAAAACTGCCTAGGAAATCTCTATTGTTTCACGTAATTTTCTTTGATTAGACCAAAAGAGGAAGAATTACCTAATTGCATGTCTGAATAACACTGATCACATGACTCTCTAATTCCAGCTGTCCTAGCTGAAGACTGCAGCAGCAGAGTATTTTCTAGAACTGATTTTTTTTTTCTCTGAGCCATTCTTAATCCCCAGTTACAATGATTTCCGCCAGAGTTCTTAGTGTTATAAACACAGGTCTGATAATTCCAAGAGTGATTTGCAAGGGGATATTTTGGAGAATTGTCCACACAACTAAACCATAATACATCCCTGAATACAGGAAATGTGCAGCACACTGAAGATGCAGGTGCCTTTTTTTTTCCCCCACTCGAAACATTTTGGAAGTTTTCTGTATGTGTTCTGTGATCTCTCTAAAAGTATAAATATTACACTTGAGCATCTGAATACTGTAGTAGAAATGATGTGTACTGACACAGTGGCATTTTTTGTCATGCACATTTAACTCTTGGAAAGACCAGGAGCAGAACAGTGGGAGCCCAGTCCTCTCACAGATATTAACAGAAGCTTTCAACTTAATTTCCTGAGTGTTTGGATTTGCCCTGTGGTATTAATTCTCAAATATAGTTGTCTTGACCATCTGCTTTTTTGTTTTTTTCTCCATGTACACTGTCCTTAGGAGCTGTGTGTTTCTCATCTCTTGATTACCAGAGAACAACTTTCCACTTCTTTTTTTTTATTCTGAGTTGAAAAGGGAACATAAATCTCATAATATCAACTGACATTATTTCCCTGTAGCCATTTCACTTTTCCTACATTCAGTCAAGAAACTGCAGCCAGGTATCTTTTCCAAAAGCATTTACTTCTGTATCTAGGCAGAGGGCATTCTCATGAGTGAGTATCTTTATATACAGAGGACATGCTAGCAGGCAAAAGTTAAGGTTGCACATTTCTGGTTTTTAAAATTTCAATAACATAGTTGGTTTTCAGGGCAGCTGTGTATTTTTCCATCATTTGTCAGGATTTGCGGTGGAATTTATTTTCTTCTAGAATGTTCTGTTTTACTTTTTGATTGCTCTTCCATTTGTGTGAGCATTGGCTACTATTCTGCCTCTATCAGACCAAGCCCCAAGCTCTCATTTGCCAAATTTGCTGTCTGCTGTGTCTTTAAGAGTATGAGTCTAGCCAGGAAGAGGCTTCAAAATATTCATGATGTTTATTAGGTACACTATGACATGCAAATACATAACTTCCAGTTCAAGGGAGTCATCAAAGAGCAGAAGTGAGAGCACTAAGCAGAAGAATCACAGTGATTCTGTTCTTTTGAAAAATCTGAGGTGTAGGAGAAACTTGGCATTAATATTGTTGGTCTGAAATCACAGCATAATGACAACTGGCATTATATACCCCCAGAGACTTGTACACACTTCACCCTTCCTGAAAGAAATCAGAAAATACAACAAATCTCTGAAATAGGCCACTTGCAAAAATTTTTAAAGGATGTTGTAGGGTAAAAGATACATTCTGTCAATAGAGAGTGGTACTGAAAAACAGAGGTAAATTAATATTGTTTGTTTTAACTATGTTCTGTTGGGTCTTCTTTTCATGCAGGTAAGCAGCAAGGATGAAGACTTCCTAGACCTTTCAGTTGATGTGGAGCAGAATACTTCAATCACTCACTGTTTAAGGTAGGCAGAAAAATCTGAATTTTTGTGATTTGTCTTTACCTGTTTCCCAGAAAGCAGGAAATAATACTAAAAGCTGACAGTTCTACCTTATGTAGAATTAAGTGTATAAAGCTATGTTGATACTGTACATTTATATGGATATTTCATATAAAAAACTAGTATTTACTGCTTTTTTTTTTTACTCAGGGGTTTCAGCAACACAGAAACTCTGTGCAGTGAATACAAGTATTACTGTGAAGAATGTCGCAGTAAGCAAGAAGCACATAAAAGGTACATCACAGTTAGGGAAGGAGAAAAATAGCCCATGCATTTAATGAGAATACTCTGGTATTTCTTGTGTGTGTGTGCATCAAGGAGAGAACATCCTTTTCCCCTTAATTTTTCTACTCTTCTTCCATTTAAAAGTAACTTGTCTTCATTCCTCTTGCTAGAATTCAATGTGTCTCCATGAGTAGTGAGAATCTCTGTTAAGCATTTTGGGACTCCTTTGATCGTTATTTATTTCACTAATGAGAAAATGAATAGTCTTGAGACCGAAAACAAGTTAAAAAAGCCAAGTTGAAACAAACTGTTAGTGACCAATCAAAGATAATTGGCAACGATGAAAAAGTCATTGATTGTATGTGACTTTTAAACTTCGTTTTGCTTTGAAAATAAAATAATTTTTCCAGTTGCTGAAAGAATCAGTTTGATAGCACCTTTTGTAACTGTTGTTCACTGAGTTTCTGATTTCTTAATGGGTTTGATCAGTTGTGCTAAACTGTTTAGTTGTGCTAAACAGTGCTCCTGAAAATCATCAGAAGCTCTATGGAAGCCTGAAAATCATTATGTTCATTTAAAAACAATTCTTGCCTGCATAATAATTCCAGTCTTGTTTACACCTTTGAAAAACCTGTCAATTTGTATACTGCTGAAGGAGTGGGAACTCTGACATGCTCTTCTGGTTATACCACTGCTGCTGGTTATTTGGTTTACCATGGATTGCACAAACAGGTTTTGCATATCTCATCTGCCAAGTCTGCCTTCACACGTTGCCTAAGCTTACTAATTGGTGTCTGGTGGAGGTTGTGAATCCAGGCCTGGCCTGTTTTCTGTTGCCTGAGCTCTTTTTCTCTGTGGGAGGTAGTGTGATCCCTGACCAATATGAGCTGGGTTGACATAAACCTGTACTGTAGGCACTTTCATATTGGCAAAATACAGCTTTGATTGTTTATATTTTGGGTTTATATTTTAGGTTTCTTATTCACTACAAGTAAGCTAAGTTTCACTACAGTCATATTTTTCTTCCATCTCTATAAAGCAGTTTATCTGTGATGGGGACTACTCAGCTAGCAAAGATGGTGTACCAAATTTCTTCACCATTGAAAGAGCTCCTATTACCAAACACTTACATTATAAGGAGAGGACTTAGTTTTGAAAAGAGAGCAGAAATTATAGCCATAATACAATAAAAATGTAACTCTCCCTAAAAAATAGATTATTCTGTCATCTTTCTGCCCTGCTCCAGCCGTTTTCACTTCCTAGTTCCCTTGTGGGCAGGTGAGTTATCAAGGACTTTGTCCACAGTCCCCTGTCTTTTGAAAAAAGGTTGTCTTTTACAAATTTCCTGGCATCCTGAAAGTATGGTCTTAATAGACATGCCTGAAACCTGGGGTATATTGCAGAGACTTTTGAGCTGCCTTTTGGGGCTGAAAGTTTGAAAAGTCAGCACTGTGCTGATCTAAGGCACTTGGCTGTGCCAAGAAGCAGAGCGCTCTGG
This sequence comes from Rhabdornis inornatus, assembly GCA_013397075.1. Lineage (NCBI taxonomy): Eukaryota > Metazoa > Chordata > Aves > Passeriformes > Rhabdornithidae > Rhabdornis > Rhabdornis inornatus. The sequence goes on along the minus strand of VWZS01006232.1, from coordinate 1,954,747 downwards.
TTTGGTCATTCTTTTAGGATGGGCAAATGTATTGCCCAAAGATTTGCATATTTAAACATAAATATGTTTAAATATATTATGTGTTTGCTGCCAGGCCAGCTATGGTTGGCTGAGTAGGCACTGATGTGAGATCTCACTCATGCTAAGGAAAGGGGCTCAGTAAAACTAGGTCACTTTCTGGCTTTGACTGCTGCAAAATTTATACAAAATTATTGTGCCAGAGCACAGCCTTATCTTGTTTGGATAGCAGGAGATAGGTGGATAACAGTGGGCTATTTGTGTCCCTTATAAATTTTAAATGAATGGCTTGGAAATGAATGGCTAGGAAAACTTGGAGTAATACTTATGTGACAAAGTGGTGTAACAAAGCTTATTTTAAAGAGCTTGTTTGACTTGGCTGGTTTGCTGGGAAAGTCAGCTGGAGCAGGACATCTGAAATAGCTCTGTTGCAATACCTGCACTGTATATCAGGTGGGATCTAGGTTTTGCTTTTGGGAATTCTGGAAAGCTATGAGTAGATACACTTTAAAGTTCAATTCTGTGCTATGGGATCTTTATGTCTAAACTATTATGTGAGTTCATCACAGCTGTTTTTATATACTATATCTTATTGTTTTAAATGCATTTTCAGTTCTCTCTCTCTTTCAGTTAAAAATCTCCCTTTAGTTTAGCAACACAATATACTTTTAAACAGCTAATTATTTTGGTTTCTTTTAATGCTTGCAAAGATTTTTAAAAACTTCAGTAAAGCAAGTTTCTTGTTTGTTGATACCAACTGAATGTTTTATATGAATATTGGAAATACCGCTGGTTTTTTGGGTTTGTTGTTTTTTTTCAGGATGAAAGTAAAAAAGCTGCCTATGATTCTAGCTCTCCATTTGAAGAGATTTAAGTACATGGATCAGCTGCATCGATACACAAAACTCTCTTATAGAGTAGTTTTTCCTTTAGAGCTTCGTTTATTTAACACCTCAGGTGATGCCACCAATCCTGACAGAATGTATGACCTTGTTGCTGTGGTAGTTCATTGTGGAAGGTAATGACTCTGTTTTAAGCAAGGGATTTTTTAGAAGCTTACTGTGCTTAACTGTGCTTGAAAGAACAACACAAAGTACCCAGTATCATATAAATCAGTAGCATTTAAAGACCTCTTAAAAAGAAAACTTTTTAGGAAGAAAAGTGTTGCGGGGAGAAACTACCAGTCCTGACAGAAATTATGGCCTTGTTGCTTTGACAGATCATTGTGGAAAGTGGTAACTGTATTTCACATTACAGATCTTTATATGAAATTAACTATGTTTAAAAAAAAAACAGCAAAAAATGCACAATATCATATTATCAATATGATCAATATCATGTTGTCAATATTTAAAAACAATTTCTAAGGAAAAAAGCTTTCTTAGGAAGGAAGAGATTATGGAAAGATTAATTAATAGAGCATTTCCTTTAGGATGCGTTTTTTTCTTAAGGCTTGAGCAACATTTTCTGAAATATATCCATATATTATGAGTTTTGTTGATTACTTTGCTTTATTGCTTTCAAAATAGGACTGTTAGATTTGTATTTGATTTTGCTGTATTCAACAAATGTTCTTGTGGCTTCAAGGCTTAAAACCAGGTTGTTTTACAAACTGCTTATTGAGTAGTTAAAAACCCCAAAGCTGAAAATTACAATTTGACATCTAGAATCAAAGAATAAGTTATGTCATGAGGTCAAATACTAAAACTCAAAGCAGAGTAACTTTGACATTTAGGTTAGGTTGCACTGGTCCCAGTTTCATAACTAGGAATCCTAATTTCACTTTCTCTGTGGGCAATTTGCTCCAGTTATTCAGTGTTCTCCCAATGACTAAAGAGTAGAGGTAAGATAAATAGATCTCAGATTGGACAATTTTGGAAAATGAGGCTTTGTGCCATAGTTTTCGGGACACTCTTATTCTGGACCATAAGGGAAATTCTTTCTGCCTCATTGATTGAAGCTGCAGTCTTGGGGACTTCTCTGTTTTCAGAGCCATGGGCAGGAGATGTCCCCTGATTTCATGGTGTTGGTGATCTGGCACATACATCTCCCTCAGGGATGGCAACCTTCCCTCCCTGGTCTGGGCACAAAACTAGAGGAGTGCTGCTAGCCAGTTATGGCAGTTCCAGAACTGCTTTAACTCAGTTGTTCACTTTCAGTTCTAAGCTGTTTCAGAAATTGTACTATTTCCTTACTTGAAACCTGATGAGAAATAAGACACTCCTAAAGTTTTGGTGGGTTGTTGCCTCTGGCATAGTCATGGAGGAAATTTTTTGCGTGCCTTAACTGAAGAGTCAGACAAGAGACATTGTAAGAGTTTTAATTGGGAACCCTTCTCATTGCTGAGCTTCTTGAAACTCCTAAACTGCCAGTTTAATTCAGTTTCTGTTTGCAGTGGACCAGATAAAGAGACTGTAGATGAGCAGCAGCTCTACAGGATCTGTTTTGTCTCTATGAAATATCAGAACACTTTCTTGATCTCACTTCTCTGTCTGTTTTAGAATTAATTTATATTTTCAGTGCCTGTGCTGCTCATTCCTTACTTGAAATTATAATCCTTTATTTAGCATAATAAGTCAGACCGTATTATGAGGATGATGTAAGTAGAGAGTGAAAAAAAAAAAAGACAAGGCACATCCAAACAGGAATTGTAGTGGTAGCCATTTTAATTAGTGTTAAGTATTGCTTTTCTCCAAGAAAAACAATTAAAGGGAATGCATCTCCACATATATGTATGTTATGGTTTATCTTCTCTCTTAATTTTGTTTTACAGTGGCCCTAACAGAGGACATTATATTGCAATAGTGAAGAGTCATGATTTTTGGTTGCTTTTTGATGATGATATTGTTGAGGTAAGCCCAACCAGAGCACATGCACCCCCTTTGTGGATATGATTATTTAAAGTAGAATGACTGGTGTGCTGATGAATAGAGGCTTCAACCCCAGTCTAAATGAGGAGTAATTGTGTGTGCAGAGCTGTGCCTTACAATTTGACTGTACAACACTTTGAATTGCATTTAGGCTTTTATACTTAAAAGAACCTCTTTTGTTTATGACCATTATTTTTCACTATTGTTTAATAAACTATTCTGTGGCAAGAAGACAAATAATGATATAAATTGGGTTTTAGCTTACAATATATAGGAACTTAATTCAATATTTACAAGAAAACTTAAAAATTTGTATATATACCATACATAGCTGCTACCCTCTGTGCAGTTGAGGGCTGAGGGGAAGCTGAAACATAACAAGTATAAGAATTATTTGGATTTTATTGTTTCATGTAATTATGTGAAAGTTAATTTGGTTTGACAATAACTTTTAGAGTCCAGTTTTATATGTACATCACAAAAGACATTCGTACTTCAATTTTTTGTGTTTTTACATCCAGAAAATTGATGCACAAGCTATTGAAGAATTCTACGGGTTGACATCAGACATCTCAAAGAACTCTGAGTCTGGTTACATCCTCTTCTATCAGTCTCGGGACTGAGGGGAAGCTGAAGTGAAGGGAGATTTTTGTGTCTCACATCTTCTCTGTCCTGGAATGGAGCAAGCACTGAAGAGAAGGAAAGCAGGGAGCTCTAGGGGCAATAGCACAGTTTGCACACAACCAAGTAAAGAGTTTGGGGGTTCTTAAAACTTTTGTATCATTTTCATTTTATTTGCTCAGGTATCAAGCTGACTGCACATCTCCACTGCATCCCATAAGCAAAAAGAGAGATACCAGCCACTCTTGCAGGAGCTTTCCTTTGGGGAATACCATCTCTGTGGTCCTAGTTCAAAGCCCATTGAAGCCTTCCATGGACTTCAGTGGCCTTTGAATCAGGTTCTCACTGTGCTGCCAGACTGGTGCAGTTAGGAGCATTACAATTCTGTATTTGATACAGACTTTGTGTATAAAAGGTAAAGGATTCCCTCTGAAGTGAGTTTCCTGTGCTTAAGTTTGAAAGAATGAGGTTTGGAGGGTTAACATGTAAGCAAGCAGTTATGTCTGGGCCCAACTCAATTGCCTTCTTGATGGAAGTGGTTTAACTGGAGGTGTAAACTGGTGTCAGGGAGGCAAGGATGCTTTGCTTCTCTGGAGAAGCTTACATTATTTATAATGTGTGATCGGGAACAATCAGTCAAGATTATGGCTTTTAATCTCCCTATGGGGAAAGATTTGGTTTGTAATAGTTTATTTTTATTTATAAATTATTGTAACTTAGGATGTTGTGTATTGTCCTTTATTCTAACCAGTACTGGAAATTTTATATATTCATTTGAATTTAAACTAATTATATTTAAATATTAAAGGAGAGACAACAAAAATTACAAAAATGACACCTACGATATCTAAAAAAAATTCATAACACGGAAGAGAGTTTCCTTCTGGAGGAACTGGTATCTAACTCAGGTACTTTATTTAATTAAATCAGAATAGACTCTTCCCATTAATGGGTGGAAAAAAGTGATCAAACTATTATGTAAAAGACTTAAATAATAAGAAAATGTTGGGGCAGTGGGGGTATATCGACCTTTGTAGTTCTTTGATGATTTATTAATGGTTTATACTCTAGGCAAATTAGAATGATTTGGATTGAAGGAAACAATTTTAAGAATATTATTTCCTCTTCTAAAAGCAGATCAACTTCTGTTAAACATAAATGAAGTCTGAGTAATAAGAAGAAATAGGTTTGGAATTTCATGAGACTGAAGATACCACATTCCTGTAAAAGTAATAATATTTAAGTCCTGTATAGTGGAAACTTATGAAACTAAGCAGTTTACTTTGCCTTAGGTTTATGAAACAGCATTAAGAATTAAAATCTTGACAAAACACCTGATCTGTAAGAAATGTGAACTATTTAACATTCTTCACTTTGGAGTACATTGTCTGACAGTAGCTGAATGTAATTTCTGGAAGGTCGTTGGATGTGCATTCCAGATTATGGCAATCAGGTCTTGGATGTCCTTGTCACTCCCTTGTCAGCTAGTGATTTTTACATTACTGTAATTTTCTAAGGTTATTTTATTGATACTGTTACAACTTTTAAAAAGAATGTCTCCTGTCTGCTGCTATAACTGACTATTTACTTACCTGTATCTTTTAGCTCAGGAAATGACTTCACCTATTCACTCAGTTTAACAAGTCTTTAACAGGGTCACTAAATAAATTGGGCTATTTAGAAGCTGTCATACTATAACAAATCGCTTTTCTAAGATGCAGAGTTTCTAACGCCTTGGTTTGGCTGGAATTCTTTTGTAGAAGATTATGTATCATGATTAAACTACCAGCATTGTAAAGTAAAGCCTAAATATTGTGCGAGGTGCAGACAAATATGATTCGATTTTTCTGAAAGGAGTCAAATAATGTTAACATCTACTTTCGGCTTTCAATAGAAAAAGGGTTAAGGGGGTAAATCAGTTGAATAATGGTGCATGTCAGAAGGATGAAGTCCTTTGCATACTAAAGGTACAGTATTGCAAAAGAACTGTCATATTACCTTTTGTTAATTTGTTTGGTCTTTTTTTCTTCTTTTTTCTTCTTTTTTTCTCTTTTGTTTTAATGTAGTTAAAAGCTGAGGCTAGTTGATAAATGTTTTATATCTTAACAAAATTCAAAACATTTTTGTTGTTTCACTGGTTTTACTCCTGCTATGTATTTTTATAAGATACTGACTTTTATTTTGTATAGGGATTTTGAGGTAGTATTCCAAATTATATATTTTGTTTTTCTTTTAGCGCAGCTGAAGTAATTGTAAGTTCTTAATTAAACTGATGTCAGAAACTGCAATTTAAAACAGAATTAAAAGAGACAGAAATACGAAATAGAACTGATTGGTATATAAACATTATAGGATTTTTTTCTTGACTGTAATACAGTGAGGAGTGTGGGAAAGTTGTCAGTTGTTGTAAATGGTGGAATTTATTTGCTGTGTAACTATGTAAATGTTAATTGGGATTGCAGTCCCTTATTTTGTATATTGGAGCAAAAAACTGCTATTAAATAAAGTTATGTTCTCTAAATATACATACCGTATCCTTTGTGGAGCCTAGATGGTCAGTCAACTGCCTTTTGTACTTTATAATGTTTTCAAACAACAAAACTATGTGGAATGTGCTGTATTAACCCAACTGCCCTGAGCCCTGGGCAGAGAAGTGTGTTTAAATGCACTGCATTAAATATCTCACTTGATGTGTTGTTAGGGAAATCATAGGGTGGCAGCTGTGTTTTGGGTGGTGTGCTTTTCTAGGAGTAGTTTTTGGTAGGTCTGTGGTCTCTGAGGTAGAAGGGAAGGGAGTTTTAAATACTGTTCTTCCTGGACTTCTTCTCCCTTAAAAAATTTGTACCTTGCCACAAAATATGTGTCCAAGTTACCCAAGGGATTTCTTGGCTCGTCACCTTGTGGGATGGAAAACAGAAGGAAAGAAAAATGGGAGTATTTACAGCATTAACATGTGAGAGACTGACAAAGGACAGGAGTCCAGCATCAGAAATACAAGCTGTAGCTGGTTACAGTATCCATGGATGATCTGGGATCATTCTTCACCTGGAGTCCACTCTTTGTAATGCAAGTAAATAAACTTGAGGTTTCACAAACAACTCAGACCCTGCCATATATGTAGTTGTGACTGTATCTGTAGCCTTCCATTGCCTAGAAATGGTGACTTCTAGGTGTTGAGGTACATGTATGAATGGTTAAATCAAGCTGTGTTTTCAGAATTTAGTGATAAATCAGATTGCATCTCCTTGGTTGGCATTCAGGTGGTGATAGCACACAGGGATTTGGGGGCACTTCAGATCCCTCACTACAGTCTATGACATCTGCATAGGGCTGGCACATGAACGTAAGATCACAGATCTGCATCCTTCTGGAGCAGCAGCTTGAAGCTGGGTAGGACATCCTGGTTTCTTCCCTGTGGAACAGGGTGGTGGTTTGTTGGTTTGCATTTGTGTGTTTGGTTTTTTGTTTCCCTTTTGTCATTGGTTTGGGGTTTTTAAAGTTGTCTGAGAGCAGTTTCTGGAAATTGTATTCATAGATGAAACCACCTCTTTGATTAACTTTAAAAGAAGAAAACCTTTCAGTCCATGTTAATTATCTGTGGGCTGCAGTATTACACTGGCAATACTTTCGTGACTTTTCTAAAAGTTTAAACAGTGCAGGTATTGACTTGTTTGCTTCCAAAGAGTGGCTTTACTGTGTAAGGTTTCCACTTTTCCCCCACGTTTGTCTGAGTTGATCTTAAGTTTGTGTGTCTTAGAAGTTCGGGGTTTTTTTTCCTCTTGACAATGCAATATGCAGTATTAATGGATTTGGTCTTGTTAGGCTTCAAAGTCCTCTAACCTCTCACAGCATAATGTGAGATGTATAATGCATTAGTCTCTTTACCTGTGAACCTCCAAGTACTCAATTATTACTGAATTAATATTCTACATAATCTGTATTCAAGGGTGGTTCACTTTGCAGCAGCTTTGCCACTGATTGATTGCTATAAATGAGCTGTGCAAGTCCACTACCATGCAAACGAACACAAGCTTCATCTCTTAAATGCAGAGATCCCTGAAATCCATTGTTTCCACTTTTAATGGCAGAATGTGGTGAGGCAGTAATGAACTTTCTTTGGTCTTTGTTAAAATATATTCTTTGGGGAACTTCTATAAGAATGTGTGGGATATATAAGGAAGAATGTAGGTATCACCAGTTTTGAAATAAACTGAGTAATCTCTTTGAGTTTCGTAATGAAAGTACAAATAGATTATATTCTTTCTTTCTTTCTCTCTAGTGGCTTGTGATTGCAGCCTGCATAAGAGATTGTAAGGGCTCAGAAGAAAGCAAGGTACTTTGTACCCAGGTCTTTGTTTTGGAGCCCATGTTGGCATCATTAGGGAACACTAATTACAGAAGGATCATCAGTCATGTCCTTGATCTGCATTCCACAGATTATATAATCCAGGAGAGAGAATGCACAGCAGGAATCTGTCTGGAAATAGAGAGAAGGAGCTTTACAGTTATTTACTGACACAACAGTTATGAAAGCAGCATTCCCCCAAAAGACAAAATATTGTATTAAGTGCAGATTTCTGGTATTCGGAGAATTTAGGGGTGCTCAAAACATCCTGCCATTCTAGGCTTTTTTATGCCTTTGTGTGTGTGTTTAATTTGCTATTTCAATCTATTTGAAGTTTCTGTCTGTACATAGATTTTTAAGGTTGATATGATTGTATTAATGAGTGCTTCTCCATAAACAATTTATGCATATATGGAGTGTTAATATTTTAGTTGTTTGATCTACAAAGATTTTCTGACTCTTCACTAGGACCCATTTGTGTATTTTCTGTAACTGATTTTAGGGGAAAAAATAGTGAAGATCTCAAAATATTTTATTAGCATGTTGTATTATTAAGTGAATCAGTATCTAGGGCTGCCTCTGCTCTTGAGTTCGTCAGCTGAATTTGAGTGTCATCACATCCTAACACAACTTGATGTCCATCAGCTGCTTTGAGGTGTGGTTGCTTTGTTCTTTCAACTCTCACTGAGTGTTGCTTCAGTGAAACAGAGTTGAAATCCCATTGCAGTGGCTGCCGTGGGCAGCTCTTACAAGATGTGCTAACAACAGTCAGCTCGAGTTGCCTATTTCCATGCTTGCACATTTATTTGGCTTTCTGGAGACTCATTATTCCAATGTTATGTCACATCTGTCTACTCTGCATCTTCCGTGTCAAGGAAGATTGTTGATACACAGCCTCAGACAATGTTTGGTAAATCACTAGGTTGTATGCCAGAGATGAGATATAAGGTATTTGCACTGAAAATATCTGATGCTTTCTGTTTTCTAAATTGTCATGTGTCTGTGGTGAAAGTACTCTTCAATATAAAAAGGAATTGGAATTATGGGATTGAACAAATGCAAGCTTGGTATACCCTTTTCCTCTCCTTTTTAAGGAAACTATGAAAGGCATGCAGTGTTTCTTCCTAGGACTGCTACATAATCAGAAACATATTTGAAAAACAAAATCTTTGTTTTACAGAAGATGCCTTTTAGATTATTTTTGAATTTGTTCAGAGTTTCATGGTATGACATAGCAATGTTACAGAGGGGTCTGTCAGAAGGAGCTTATGAGAAGACCTGCATCTAGGAGCTAGATGCCAAAGAGGTGCCACTGTAATTGCTAATCCCAGTCTAACAGGACCCAAATTTTACAGAGCAGCCACCACGAACGTTCAGTGAATATTGGGAGGAAAACTGCATTCATCAGGGCTGTACTTGCTGCATATGCAAAACTCTGAGACTCACCACTGCTCTTTTTCATTATTTTTTTTTTTCCGTGAAAGAGAGACAAACCATTTTAAATGTACAATTTCAATATATAGGCTATGTATTCACTCTTTTTTGGGTTAGTTTTTTGGTGGTTTTTTTTTTTGGGGAGGGGGGGTTGTTATTTGTTTGTTTTTAATTCTAGTAAATTGTCCTGAATCAGAGAGTATTACAGGGAGATATTACAGGTTGAGATCAAGAAGTGTGTTCCACATATATACCACAACACCAGTTAGCCTCTTTTTTCCACTATTTTGCATGTAGAAGAATTCATAATTCACCAAAGGAGAAAGGAAACAAAAATTACTATAGTTCCTAAGTTGTCTTTTGTCTTTATTCATTATTGGATTGTGTGCAAGGTAGTGTATATTTATGGGGGTAAAAAAAATTGAAAAATAATTTGGCCATTAAAAAAAAAGTAGAATGCATGATAATTTTGTGTTTCAGTGAGTAAGGAAAATTTTGAAGAATATGAAGCAGTGGTACACTGCTTTTGGACAAATTTGGTAAATTTAAAAAATAATAGCGTACTAAAAGCTTGTTCATAGGGATTATAGTGAAATGAAAAAAGCCCCAGAGCCTTGAAATCCCTGAAAACAGTGACAGGCTGACTGATGGGGCAGTCTGTATTACACCAGTTATCAGCCTGCACTGTGAGTCTGTGTGTCCAAAAACTGGCATCTCCTGGTGTTTTTGCTGTACAGACACATCTACACACATCAGAAGACAGAGTAGTGTGTTCAACTGGAAACTTCGATAAGGAACATACCTGGGATAACAGTGACAGCACAGCAATATTTGTCTCTAAGTAAACAAATGCCAACTTCCATTTTGGAAACTGAGAAAGACAAATATGAGAATGCAGCTGCCAAGCATGCCCCTCACAAAAAGATAAATCTCAGGTTTACATGGGGATGCTGTCCTGAGTAATCCAGTCCCACTTCAGTGTTTTCCATCAAGAAAATGTGCTTCAAACAGCTGCTGCACATCTCAGGAGATCTGGCCTGCCTGGCACTTGTCCTGCTGTATTCTAGTGTTTCAGCCACCTCTGTGAAGCGTGATAAAAATTCCATCTTATGAAACATTCCTTACAAAATTAGTGGCAAGCCTGGATAGAAAGCTGCATAAGCTGGTTGCTTGCTCTTCCTCTTGTGTGCAACAGGCACAGCAGCTTCAAGGGCTCAGCATATGCTCAGTGGTTTTCATAGTCAAGACATCTTGTTCTAACCCGCTCAGTTTGGTGGTTTTTAACTGAGGGGCATTTTAGCATCTGCCCACGGCAATTATCTCATTAAACCCTGATCTGACTCCAATTTCCATTCCTGGCTGGGCATGCATAGAAAACATTTCCTGATGTTTTGTGGCTGTTTACCTAAGCACTAAGAGCAGAACTGTGTTTTTTGTTTAGTTCCCTTAAGGTCTGGGTAAGATTTTAGGGGTCAACATGCAGGAGGGTCACAAAAATCCAGTTAATCATTAAATTTGAGACAAGTTACATATTTTATATATTTTTGTGGATGAGGACAACAGGTCATGTGAAAAAAAAAAAGGCATAATTCATGTGGAAGCGAGGTGTGATGAAAGTTTGTGGCCTTGAATATCTGAGAGAGCAAACCTTTCAGGTGCTCCCTAAGAGCATATGGACCCTCAAAAAGCAACATCTCTCTCTGAGCATTATCTGATATGCTGATTCAGCACAGATGACTTACCTTTCTGGTGAAATGAAAAGCAATGAAGTATTTTTTCTACTCTGCAGGCAAGGTCTACAGTAATTTTGGAGGCTTGAGGTCTTTTTCATTGAAAATCATTTTGATGTTTTGTGATTAATGATTTACTGGAATCCTTCTTACAGATGATTAAACTTGATGAATTTAAGTTCTAAGTCTTCTTATGTTAAGGCTGGTTTCCCATTGTTGCTGTTATTTTTTAAATTATGTTAAGGAAGATGTGGAGATTAGAATTCAGCTGTCACATTAGCATTCCATTTATTTGGCTGATTGCTCTGTTGTGGATGTCTAGATAATTATATGTAAATCACTGACTTCTTCCTAATGGCCAACTTGAGGGGTTTTTTCCACAAATCTGTCAGTTCTTGAATGCTTCTCCTAAAGTGTGAGGAGGAATTAAAAAAACATTTTGACATATTCATGCAAACGTAAGCTGAATGTAGACCTGCAGATGCTTAAAGTGTGGTATCTAAACATGGATGTTTTCAGACAACTACTTTTATATGGGAAACCAGGCTGCATATTTAAAAACAAAAACTGCTGAAATGTAAGTGCCTGAAACTAATCGTTTCAATATGATTTAAAATCCTACTTATCTTCTGAATATTTTTTCAGTGTCAACAGTAAAAGTCCCCTGAAATGAAAAGGAGCTACATAATCTGAGTGTCTTTGGAAAGGTCATTACAATGTGGATGCCTACTATGGAGTTGGAAGCTTAACTTTTTATACAGAGTTGGCAATTTTGGCCTTACTTTTTAATAGAAATTTTCAGTAGTTTTACATAAGGTAAAGAATCAATTTTGTGCCTGGTGATGGAACAAATTTTTGCATTGTAAAATCCTTGTTTTCTTAAAATCACTGTAGCTAGTAATAGCAATGGTCAAAGTGTTAGGGCTGTTCTAAGTGTAGCATTTTTAAACCTGTGTGAGCAAAGGCTTGTGTTTATGGATGATCAATACTATACATACAAAAAGACTAACATCAACAGTGAAGCTTTCACATGTTACATGTGAAAAAGCTGTTCCATTTTAAAGAGGCTTTTGAAAGCAGTCTTTGCAAATAACTTTAGTGTGCTCAGTTAATGAACTATTCTTTCTCCAGAATTTCAGTCTCATTCAGATACTATTAGGGGCTTGGAGAAAACATTTGCAGTAAATTTGGATGCTTTTATAAATTCACGTGAATAAGTTTCAGCCTAAAACTGAGCAAAGTATGCAGCCGAACATAGTTAAAATTATTTCACTCATGTGTCAGTAATAGCTGACTTATCCCATATAGAATTTTAAGCCTTCAATACTGAATTAATAAGCCTTGGGAAATTGTGCTTAGTCTGTTTTCTTATACTGTTGACCTGAAGTTTTTGTAGTTTTTTTTTTTTTTAATCAGGTATTTGAGAAGAACACCCCCCTCCTAGAATATGTTATGAACTAAATGACAAAGTTATGTAATATATATGTGTCATTCTGTGAAACTGTATATCTTTCATAAAATACTGGAATAAACATTGATGATGATGGTGAAGCTACAGAATGGCCAACTGACTGAAGGGTTTGGATTTTTTGTTTTGTAAGTCATTTTCGGTTGCTGGATGTATACATGTGCCTACCCCTACGCCTCTACTATGCCCAGAGCTTAGAGCCCAAATCTGATGCTCCTGTTGCTGGATTAGGACTGGTAAACACTATCCCACAAGGAACAGTGGCCACTGTGGATAATAGAAGCAGCCATTATTGTTGCTCCATATTGCTGAAGAGCCAGGCAGACTGAAACACTGTGGTTGTGACTGAGAAGAGCAGTGTCCCACCAGGACACCCTGGGACCTGGGCTCCAGGATACCCTGGGACTGCCTCTGGCTGTTTTGTGGAAGGACAAACATTGCACTGTGCTGCAGAATTCATACACATTAAACCAGCCCTGCCAAGGCCGTGCCATGTGTATGTACTAAACACTCAATGTCATCAGGAATTTTGCCGATGACTAACGGCGTGTTAGGGATTTTTTGCTTTAGAGCGTTGTTGTGAGGAAAAGCAATTGTGCTCATGCCAGTAATATGTGCTTTTAAAAGCAGGGCTGCCTGAGCAGTTTTCTGAGAAAAGGGAATCTGGTTCTGTTGAAACATGTTTCTCTTTCCACATCAAAATAAAATCCAGCAATTTTCTTGGGCAGACAATGGGACTGCAGAAGGGAGTGTAGAAGGAGTTCCAGCTTGTTGAGCATGCAGTGGGCACCTACCACACAGCACTTGTCACAGCAAACAAAACACCCCAGCACGCTGAGCCCTGTGCTGGCTTCCAGTGGGGCACTGGCTTAGACCCACTGTGCTATTCCTGGTCTTCAGAGCACCAACAGAATGTGTCTCAACTTCCTCAAAGCCCATCTATCTCTCCCTGAATCATGATGGATTGGAGATCACCAAACCGTGAAAAGCCAGGGTAAAGTCCACTAATGGGTATGGCTTTTCCTGAAGAGGGTCCACGCCTGTTGTATTTGTGCACTTATGTCTTCAGAGCTGTAACTGGGTAGGAATTTTCCAGCAAAGAACATTTTGTTAGAAATCGATGATTTATGAAAACGGAAATGTTTTGTGGGAACATAATTCACCAGTTTTTGGTGAAATAGCTGCAGAGTGAAAACAGCCATCCGTTCACTCGCCTGCCAACTCATCAGACAGGTTTATGGGGAGTCTAAATTTCAGGAGCACTACAAGGTAGTCATGAGGGTTTCAGACAAGATAAATATCTTGAGTCTGCTGTGCTTGTTTCAGTTCTCCACAAGATACAGTGGCTTCAGCCAAAACATTTGATAAGCCTGATAACATGCATGCACTAAGGGGCTGGATTGAGACTGCCTTCCTCCCTTGGCTACCTTTGCATGCTTGACTTTGTAGCTTTCTGGATTTCACTGAAAGACAGCAGGGAGAAGCAGAGGTGGTCTATTGTGCTGATAATTTATCAGTATCTAGAAGAACTGAAAGCTTTGGATATGTACAGAAAACTGTCATTCGAGCTAATAGAGTGAGAAATAGGATGGTTAGCTTATGAAGACTTTGGAATAAAAAAATCAGATGACATAGCAAGGGAGCTTCACAGAGACTTTTGAAGAAAATAGGTGATCTTCTTGGAGTGATCTTCTGACTCCCCAGGCTGGAGGAGATTGTTTCCCACTTAAACCCTCTTTTTCATATCTGCCCATGGCAAGTTTTTGGAATTGTCTTTCAATGCCATCCTCTTGTTTGCTTTTCACTGTGATGAATTAAAACTGGTTAATGAAACACCAGGAGCTATTCCCTTCCCAAATCTGTGTTCAAACAGTGTCTCTGATCATGCCAGGTTGCTCAGGGCTTTGTCATTTTGGTGTTGAAAAATGCCCAAGGCAGAGATGGTACAGCCTCTCTGGGCATCCTGTGTCACTGCCTGACTGTCCTTGCTGTGAAAGTTTCTCCTTGCAAGTCTGAACTCCTCCCTCTTCAATTTATGACGATGATCAATCATCCTCCCACTGTTTACCACAGTGAATAGCCTGGCTTTCATCTTCTGTGTTTTAAAATAAAAGACCTATTATTTAATGTGACCCCTGTGTATCACAGAGCTATAAATTTCATCCTGCTGCTCCTGGGAGGCACCTCTAAGTGGCAAATGTCTCCACATTTAAGATGCCTCTTGCTGGCTTTCTTACAAGGTTACTTATTGCAGCTCTGTTCATCTGCCTTCAGAATTTTCATGTGAGCTTGTATATGGTCAGTTTGAACCAGCGATTTCCTCCCCCCCAATATGACTAATCTCTCCTTCCCCATATCTGCCCTCACCTCACTCTCCCTGACTCTCAAAATTTCTTTGTTTGTGTGTAAGTCTCATTTTCCATATGACCTGCTCCCCACCTCTGAACTCTGCCTCTCAGGGCAGATGTCTGCACCCACACGATTCTGTTTTCTGTTCCTCCCTCTGCCTTACTCAGCCTCAACTCCCAGCCTAACTCAATCCAGCAGCTCCAGTCCTGCTCTCCTCTTACTCTGTCCCCTCTCCTCTGGGGTAGATCTGAGACTTGGCTCCTTTGCATTCAGACTGGAAGTTCTTGGCCTCTCCCTACCTGGGCTCAGCAGCAGGATGTTTCTGCTGCAGATCCAAACCTAACCCCAGAATTTAATTTGTGACGCGTGAACTCTGCCTTTTGAAAGCTGCAGATCCACAGGCTCCAGGTAGTCCACATAACATGGGGGCAGCCTTCACCAGAGACTGGGCAATGCTGCTTGCCAGAGGGGACATTACCCCTTACTCTGTTTTCTGGAAACTCCTGTGCAGTGCTTTTGTTGTACTGTACAAAGCTACACACTTCGGTTCCAAGATCTCCTACCTGTTAGAGGTCTGCTCCTCATGTCCAGCTGCACTTTGGCTCAGGCAGCCATGTCAGCTTCATTTTCCCAGCAAAGTCACAATACCTTTTTCTTCATCTCCATTTATAAGTAACATGAGGGTTCTGTTTAAGATTTAATAATTTGTAAACTAAAAGCATTGGAAAGATTACTTCACTTCATTATCTCCTTCTTAAGAAAAATTATCCTTGGAACACTGGTAAATTATCTGTGATACTGTGTCTGCTGCTAACAATATCCTTTTTTTTCTCATTTTCTGATTTTAAATTTGCACTGTTCGTATCCATTTATATCTCCCAGTGAGTTACTGTGTTATACTGAAATTGTAGAGGAGTCAGGGCTATTTCCACCAGTTTATACAGCCTAAGTCCAGTGGGGCTGGGTCCCTATATGCTGGAGAAGGTAAACCACAGCAATAATTATCTGTGGCAGGAGGCATTCATTATTGTTTGCCATAGGATTCCTCATTCTCAGCTGCATGTAATGCATTGCCATTTTAATTTCCTGCACAGCAGATACATTGGGTTTTCCTGATGCTGTAGTTAAGCCACAGTAGTGGAGCTGGGAGCATGAGGGGATCCCAGGGAGGCAGCAGTGGGGTGCAGTGCTCCAGCTGCCCTGCTGTGACCCCCAGCCTCAGGACAGGGCAGCTTGCCCAAACTGCACCACCTTGAAACCCAGCAGCTGCCAGGTAAGGCAAGAAGGAAGCTCTGAGATAAAACTGTGTTACAACAGCTTTCCTGCCCTCAGCTGTCTTCCTGCTCCTGGGTTTACCAGCAAATCCAGAACTCCTCAGTTCTGCAATGACAAACCAAACTTGCAGGGCTGCTTTCTGCCTAGCCAAGAACTCGTGTCAGCCCTGAGTATTTCTGATTTTCTGTCCATAAGTAATGAGTGGTTGCAGAATGGACCCCTGGGAAGTTGTGTTTTGTGCTTCTGGTGGGGAGCAAGTTGTTAACCATCCCTCCAAACAACAGTCTGGTTTGACACACTGGTTTTTGATAAAGAGAAATGGAGTTTTCCCAGCCACTTGATGAGCAGAGGATGCTGCTGCTCCCGCCTTTGGTGGCAGCTGCTTCTCCAGCTGCTGCTCCAGTGGCTCCCCCACCACAGCTACACCAAACCCTGGGGGGGTATGGCTCCCCAGCACCCCCTTCCCTTTTCCTTGCCAATATACGAGCTCTTGTGCTCCCAGAAGAGGTGAACAGCTTGGCAGCAACACAAAAACCCTCAGACACAAACTCTGGGGAAAGTGTTTTATAAACATCGAACTATTTTTTTACAAAATGTAGTGAGGCTGTAATCAGCAGTAATGAGAGGAGGTGCAGTTCCAGCATGCTGCTAATTAGGCACTAAAAATCTGACCACAGTTGTCAGCACCTCTGTCTCCAGTGATAATTCAAAATGTGGTATTTCTCCCCTTCCAATTCTCCCCTGATGAATAAATAAAGTGACATTCAGTTATAATCACAAAAAGTTATGGCAAAACCTATTCACTTGAAGCTGTTACACATCCAACAGTCTCTGGCACAGGCAAGAGGGCTCATTCCAACGACTGAAACAAAAAAAATATATTGCTATCTTTTTAATAAACAGTTACACCAAATTGCACTTGTTATTTCCCCACAGCCGATGGCAGTAGCACTGCTTCCTTGCTTGGCTGGAATCCAGCCCCAGCCTGAGCCCTGTGCCTGCCACGGCTTGCTTGGGAAATCAGCTCCAGAGCTGTAATTTATCCCTCCAGCTGGTGCCTGTGCAGTGTTACTGAAGGGATGTGCTAATTACCTTGTATTAATTCAAGCAGAGACAAGCAAAGTGCACTTTCTAATTTGTAGGTGGGATGAAGATGTTGGACATTGGTCCTATCTTTAACAGCCTTTTGTGCACACATCCCAGCCATGATCATTCCAGTTTCTCCAGGAGAATGCTGTGGGAAACAGCATCAAATGCCTCACTAAAGTCCAGACAGACAACACCCACAGCCTCTCCCTCATCAGCTAAGCCTGTCACCTTGTCACAGGAGAAGATCAGGTTGACTGAGCTCAACCTACCTTTTACACACCCATGCTGGTGTGGTCCTCTCCTTGTCCTGCAAGTGCTGCATGGTCACTCAACATGACCTGCTCCATGACCTCTGCTGGCACCAAGGCCAGGCTGACAGGCCTGTAGCTCCCTGAATCCTTCTTTCCTGAGCCCTTTTTATAGATGGGCATCACATTTGCTGACCTCCAGTCAACTGGGACATCCCCAGTGAGCCAGGACTGCTGGTAAATCATAGAACTGTAGAATGGATTGGGTTGGAAGGCACCATAAACATCATCTAGTTTTAACCTCCCTGCCATGGGCAGAGACATCTTCCACAACACCAGATTCCACTAAGCTTCATCCAGACTTGTCTTGAACACTTCTGGGGATGGAGCACCCACAGCTTCTCTGGGGCTACCTGTTCCAGTGCCTCACCACTCTCACAGTAAAGAATTTCTTCCTAATATTTAATTTAAACCTACCCTCTGATGGAAAGTGGCTTGATGCACTTGAGCCAGGTCAAGTGTACACTTTATACTCAGTATCCTTGCAGGAATCCTGTCCAGCCCCACAGACTTGTGTCTAAGTGGTGTAGCAAGTCAGGATAACTAAACATTTCCCTTTGGAATCTGGGAGCATCATTCTGCTCCCCATCCCTGTCTTCCATCTCAGGGGGGAGCCCTGTAAACTCCTTTTGGCAGTTGTAAAGGCTGCAGGCTGGATTTATTGCTGAGATCATGGAGAAAGAGAAAATGACTGCTATTCTTTAGAAAATCCTCACTTTTCTAGATCACATTCTTGTCTTTCAAAAATCCCTAAATGGAATTTAGGATGAAAACCCTGATAGCTGGCATCCTTGTTCCTATTAACAGATTGGATTAGCTGGGACATCCAAGGGAGTGTGGCTGTTCATCATCCTTGCCTGTGATTCCCTTGTGCACTGCCAGGGGCTCAGAACCCTTTCCCCTTGTCACTTCTGCCGCCAGCAGTGCCCTGGAGCAGAAGGACATTTCCCAGAGCTTTGAAGGCTGGGAAACCAGAGGTGGAGTTGTTTACTTCTTCACCTGACATTTACCACAGAAGTAACAATAAAACCCAGCAGTGGCATAGAGCTGGCAGGAGGTGCTGAACCTGGGATGAGACAAGCAGATGGGTTGCTTTAGCTTCAGAGGAGAGTAGATTTGTGCTCCCAGCCCCCAGATGTGTGCTGGGTTTCCAGCTGCTGCCCCAGTGGGCTCCACAGGATCCTCTCCTCACCCTCCTCTTCACTGCAAGGCAGATTTCCTCATCTGAGAGACCATCCTGTGGAAAAGCTTTCCCCCAGTTTTGTGCCTTACCCACAGCCTTCCCCTGTGCTCTTTCTCCAGCAACTTCTGAACCAAACCCATGCCAGACTCAGGAGTCTCAAAGGTCATCAAGTTTCTCCAACCTTCACGCGTGATGTTGGATGGGTAAAGGAGAAGACTCAAATAATTATTTCCACTAGTTGTCTCTTTCAAACTTTTCATAACATGTTTTCTTGAGATTTTTTTCACTTTTGAGAAGTGAAAACCATCTCTGAGAGCTGAAGATAGGAAAAAAAGCTCCCTGCCAAGTGTCAGTGACTTTGCCTAAATCCCAGGGACGTCTCCTTCACACCACTACCCTCCCAAGCTTCTCAGAGACTTCAGGTTTTTATAACAGCACTGCTCCTGTACCAAGGAGACTCTGTATTTTTCTAGGCTGAATCTCTTTTTCTTTCCATCTTAGTCTGTATTTTCTATTTTAAAAATTATTCTTCTTCCAGTATCTCTATCAAAACACACATCAGGGCTCATTTTTCCTAGCTATTTACAGTCCTTCAGTGCATTTGAAGTTTCCTTTAGGGACCCTCAAAGCTCGGCACAAAGAGGCTGGCCAGAGGTGGGGCAGGGTTAAGTAATGGCAGGATGTTTTAATTCCATGGATGATAGGAAAGTATTAATCCCAGTATCAGTGCTAGGGCCTTAGTTCTGGTCAATGTGCTTTGCAGTGCTTACCTGATGTGCAACTCTCTTAAGAAACCTCTTAAACTAGGGCATATTCTTGGTATAAGCAAATAGCCCAGGTGTTTGCCAGTGCCCAAGCCCTCTGCTGTGGACAATGTCCTTGGAATTTAAATGAGATGCCTCGGCTGCGAGCAGCCAGCCTGCCCTAGGGCAGCCCTAAGGCTGTGCTGCCCTGCTCCAGCTCTGCACAAAGCCAGAGCCAGCTCAGCCAAATCCACCGAGCTCGGCAGTTTTGCATTTCTGTAGGTGCTCGTCAAAGCCCTTAAATAACCCTTGCTGCTTTGAGGCTAGACACAGGTATTGAAGTCCCGCAAATATTTCAGCTGTCATCAAAGGCAAGAAAGAACTTGAGTAGGCAGCGGTTTATTTTTAGAGCTGATGATAAACCCATGGAAAAGGTTTTGTGGTTGTGTTGTGAATATCCTTCCACTTAATAAGAATTATTCACCCACTCTGCCACAGTTTGCTTGTCTGGAGTAGGCAGTGACTTGGAGTTTCAGGCACAAATCCTCACTCTCCATTTCTGAGGATATCTCCCAGCATGGTCTGCTCCAGCCATTCTGGGGACAGTGCTGGTGTCAGCCCCTACAGTGGGTCTGACAAGGCAAGGAATTCCAGCTGGTCTGTCATCCCACTGTCATCAGCAGTGAGGAGGGGTACCTGGAGAGCAAGGAGTGGGGACTGGGGCTCTTCCCCTCTCCCCAAGCAGCTGAGGGCTGCATGCTGCTTGTTGTTGGCAAAACAGACCATCCTCCTCTTCTTTAACTCTGGAAATTATAACCTCTTCTTCTGGCAAGTGCTTCTAGAAAATCTCCAGGCAGCAAGGTGAGAGTCTCCCCAGCAGAGACACACTGGCATCATGATGGCTCAGGTCCATGTGGTTAACCAGTCTCTTAGATAATTAATGGATGCTTTTCAGACAGGCAGACCCTAAGATGATGCTATTATTCAAGGTATTAATACTAGAGAGAAAGTGGGAAGAGGCCTCTGGGCTGTGCTGAGCAGTGGGTGTGCATGGAGCTGCAATGAGCAGTGGGTGTATGGGTAGCACAGCAGCTGCCAGCCGTGTTTTCCCATGTTAGCTCGGACATCTCTGAGAATCAGGTTGCACTAAAAATGCTAAAACCTGCTTGCAAGCAGTCCTAACAGCGATACTGAAACTTGAACAGAGATAAGCTTGCTCTGGAATGAGATTAAAAGTCTCAGGCTTTGGATAGGAAGAGGGCCTTCATCTCAAAGTCCCTTTCTCTCTGCAGTATTTTCTGCTGACTTGCTCAATGCAGCTCACTCTCAGATGGCAAGATTGGTTTTTAGAGTTGTTTCCCTGCTCTGTCTACGCTACCATGTAGTTTTTCTTATTCCAATGGGGGATGAAAGATAAAAACGGAGGGCTGCTCAAAGTCTGCATTGCAGTGCCTCAGT
Source organism: Rhabdornis inornatus (assembly GCA_013397075.1). NCBI lineage: Eukaryota > Metazoa > Chordata > Aves > Passeriformes > Rhabdornithidae > Rhabdornis > Rhabdornis inornatus. The sequence goes on along the minus strand of VWZS01006232.1, from coordinate 1,933,856 downwards.
CACTTAGCAGACCTTTCAGTGAATTATTCTTACCTTACATGAAACATTCTCATTTCAGGCATATAATGTGAGAGATGCAATTCAAGAACGAGAGACCTGGCAGTGCAGCAATGAGCCCCTGTGGGAGGGCAGGAGGTGCTGCCTGCAGCCACAGAAGCCCTGAGGAGCTCAGTGCTGGGCAGCTGGGGACAGCCATGGGTGGATCTGTTTGGCATCTCCCCTGTGCCTCTGCAGAGCCTCAGCTGCCCAGGACTGAGTAGCCAAGCTCTCATCTGGACAAGAATGTTCATGTCCCCAGCAGACAGGGCAGTGCTAACGTCGAGGATCAACCAGAATTTCCCCAAAGACACAGCCAGACCCAGCCTGGGTCCTAAAGCAGCACATTTATTTTAAGGCACAGACAAGTAAAAGATTCAGTAAGACCTACAGGAACATTTCCAAAATGCCCCTTTTCTCTGGAAATCCAAGTCTGTAGGAAGCAAAGATGTTACATTGCAATGCTCACCCTGGGCTGTTTGATTTAGTAGGCCAGGTTGAGCACAAATGTAATTTCATTTGATTTAGTAGGTCAGGTTGAGCATAAATGTAACTTTGTCTGTCCCTCCTCTGCCTGCTGTCCTCAGATATAGGCCAGCTTCTTTTTAGATACAGTCTAATGGTAAAGAAACTGATTTCCAAAGGCCGAACCTAGCTGTGCCACCTGCTGCCTCCAGCAAAGTTCAGGAGCTCCTGGGGTGTGTGAAGAACCAGAGTGCCAGCACATGGCACACACAGCCTCTCCCTGCAGGTCTGCAGGAGCCTGGAATCAGTTGTGATGTGAGATCCTTACAGAGCAAAGTTTCATCCAGTTCAGTGACTGGTTCAGGGCTGTCCTTTGTTCTCCTCCTCTTCTTGCTGTGCCACACTAAAGAGTATCAAGGGTGTAGGAGTGCTCATCCATGTGCTGCTGCTTGGAGGGGGAATGGGAAGGGAAGGCAAGGAGCAGCTGGCTCTGCTGGTGTGGGTGCTGTGAGAGGCAGTCATGGGCTTTTGGAGTTATTTCTGGTGGGGATTGCAGGATATCTTGGAGAAACAGCATGTGAGCACTAGGACCTGTCTGCTCAATCCATGTACTTGCTGGGTTCCCTTAATCACCTCGCTTGTGTCGTCTCCAAGAAAGGCTGTTGGGAGCTTGGAGAGACCTTCTTCTTGGAAAAAAGCTGCAAGTGGCAAGAGGAAAGAGAGAAGAGGTGCATTAAAACGAGACTGTACAGGTGGAATATCCTTCCAGAGGAGCAGCAGAGCGGTGGGAAGACAGGAAGTCTTTATGGTACTCCTCTACAGAGTCCTTCAGCAACCCCTGCCTCTCTAGGGGAATTACTTCAGTTGGACTGACTCAGAGAACTGAGTGTTTGCTTCTTTAAAGCCAAGAGATAAGCACGAAGGATTTTGTGAAACCCATTGATGTTGCCCACAAGGGGGGCACAGACAGCATAGCAAGAATGGGACAATAATTCTTGCTACACAAATTTGCTGCTGGATCAGGGTTGGAGATTTTACAGGGTGCCAGAGGGGTGCAAAAACATCCATGCCCTGATCTAGGAGGGTGGGGGCTCTGGCAAGTCAGGCACAGCTCCTGGACAGATGAAGACTTTTGCTGCAAGACTCTTGCCAAGCAGCCGTGCTACTCCTGTCCACCTGACTAGCAACAAGCTCTTGTCTGCCTCCCTTTCACAGAATCACTGAATATTCTGAGTTGGAAAGCATCCACAAGGATCATCGAGTCCAAATGCAAAGTGAATGGCCCACACAGGGATCAAACTTGCAACCTTGGCATTATTAGCACCATGCTCCAAACAACAGAGCTCATCTTGGGTTCTTTCCTCCCACCAGCTCCTGACCTGCCTGTTGGGATTTTATTAGTTCAGCTGTAAATACAATAGCACTGTTATTTATTTCAATTAACCTGTTTTCTGATTAGAGCAATCAAGCCAGCAGTCACACATAGAAAGTGTCTTCAATATATTTTTTCAGTGGCTAATGCTGCCAGCTGAGGTCCCACAGGAACCGGGGATCCAAGCACTCAGGTCTGGGCTTGCTCCTTTCCCGGTCCTGTGTCCCCTGCAGATGCTTCCTGCTGCCCAGCTGAGTCAGCATGTCAGTGCCATCAGCACTGGGACAGGTATGAAGAAAAACCCTTTGCAGTAGTATCACTATCTTCTTTTCCAATCTGTAGTGTTCAGGATAGCACCCACTCAGCCTCCTGGGCTGAAAATGCAAGTGAAAGTGCATAGGATCACAGAGTGGGTTGGCTGAGAGTTCATTTAGTCCATGACAGGCTACAGACAAGACAGACCTCCCTCCCACTAGACCAAGCTGATCAAAGCCATATCCAGGCTGGCCATGAACACCTCCAGGAATGGGGCATCCACAGCTTCTCTGGGCAACCTGAACCAGTGTTTCACCACCCTCACAGTACAGAATTTCTTCCGAATATCTAATCGAAACCTCTCCTCTTTCAGTTTAAAACCAATTCCCCTTGTCCTGTCACTACAGGCTGTTGTAAAACATTATGTCCCCCTTGCCATCTGTTGTATGTGGTGTGTGGATATGGGGCTGTAGTCCCTCTTGTGCACACACCAAAATCTGTCCCTGTCTGCAGCTCAGGTGGGGAAGGACCAGTTGGTGATGGCTGGGAGTTGTGGCAGCTCCTGCCTGTACCCCCCCGTGGGCACAGGATGGCTGCTGGGGTGTCAGGAATATGTCTTGTGCCTACAGACGTGGTGAGAACCTGCAATCTTGTTGCTTTTATCCTCAACAAATTCTATGTAGNGGAGCTTGGAGAGACCTTCTTCTTGGAAAAAAGCTGCAAGTGGCAAGAGGAAAGAGAGAAGAGGTGCATTAAAACGAGACTGTACAGGTGGAATATCCTTCCAGAGGAGCAGCAGAGCGGTGGGAAGACAGGAAGTCTTTATGGTACTCCTCTACAGAGTCCTTCAGCAACCCCTGCCTCTCTAGGGGAATTACTTCAGTTGGACTGACTCAGAGAACTGAGTGTTTGCTTCTTTAAAGCCAAGAGATAAGCACGAAGGATTTTGTGAAACCCATTGATGTTGCCCACAAGGGGGGCACAGACAGCATAGCAAGAATGGGACAATAATTCTTGCTACACAAATTTGCTGCTGGATCAGGGTTGGAGATTTTACAGGGTGCCAGAGGGGTGCAAAAACATCCATGCCCTGATCTAGGAGGGTGGGGGCTCTGGCAAGTCAGGCACAGCTCCTGGACAGATGAAGACTTTTGCTGCAAGACTCTTGCCAAGCAGCCGTGCTACTCCTGTCCACCTGACTAGCAACAAGCTCTTGTCTGCCTCCCTTTCACAGAATCACTGAATATTCTGAGTTGGAAAGCATCCACAAGGATCATCGAGTCCAAATGCAAAGTGAATGGCCCACACAGGGATCAAACTTGCAACCTTGGCATTATTAGCACCATGCTCCAAACAACAGAGCTCATCTTGGGTTCTTTCCTCCCACCAGCTCCTGACCTGCCTGTTGGGATTTTATTAGTTCAGCTGTAAATACAATAGCACTGTTATTTATTTCAATTAACCTGTTTTCTGATTAGAGCAATCAAGCCAGCAGTCACACATAGAAAGTGTCTTCAATATATTTTTTCAGTGGCTAATGCTGCCAGCTGAGGTCCCACAGGAACCGGGGATCCAAGCACTCAGGTCTGGGCTTGCTCCTTTCCCGGTCCTGTGTCCCCTGCAGATGCTTCCTGCTGCCCAGCTGAGTCAGCATGTCAGTGCCATCAGCACTGGGACAGGTATGAAGAAAAACCCTTTGCAGTAGTATCACTATCTTCTTTTCCAATCTGTAGTGTTCAGGATAGCACCCACTCAGCCTCCTGGGCTGAAAATGCAAGTGAAAGTGCATAGGATCACAGAGTGGGTTGGCTGAGAGTTCATTTAGTCCATGACAGGCTACAGACAAGACAGACCTCCCTCCCACTAGACCAAGCTGATCAAAGCCATATCCAGGCTGGCCATGAACACCTCCAGGAATGGGGCATCCACAGCTTCTCTGGGCAACCTGAACCAGTGTTTCACCACCCTCACAGTACAGAATTTCTTCCGAATATCTAATCGAAACCTCTCCTCTTTCAGTTTAAAACCAATTCCCCTTGTCCTGTCACTACAGGCTGTTGTAAAACATTATGTCCCCCTTGCCATCTGTTGTATGTGGTGTGTGGATATGGGGCTGTAGTCCCTCTTGTGCACACACCAAAATCTGTCCCTGTCTGCAGCTCAGGTGGGGAAGGACCAGTTGGTGATGGCTGGGAGTTGTGGCAGCTCCTGCCTGTACCCCCCCGTGGGCACAGGATGGCTGCTGGGGTGTCAGGAATATGTCTTGTGCCTACAGACGTGGTGAGAACCTGCAATCTTGTTGCTTTTATCCTCAACAAATTCTATGTAGGTGGAACCAATTATATATAACGTACTTCAGCTTCCTAAATGCAAAGCATAGGAGGCTAAAACGTGCCCCAGATTGACGTCAGGAGTATTTCAAGTGTATAGCTGAAGGCACTATCCCTTTGATATCTGTCTATTAGTATCTGTTTTGCTGATGTCATGGGTAGCTTTTTCTTCCATTCATCTGTTTAGAGGGTTTTTTAAACTGTGTTTTAAGTAATGATTTTCACCAGCAGGGCGGGCGAAAGAGAATTAGCTAAGACCAGGATGGGCATGCATGTAGCTGTTGCAAGAATATGGTGCCATAGAAAATACTCCCTTGAGCTTCCTGGGTTCAGAAATAAGCTCAGTGTCACGCTCTTTGGAGGTGTGAAGCACATCACGCACAAGCCAGTGGACTCCCAACTGTGTGTGTGTCTCTCAGCTCTTGGGGATTCAGGTAATGGTTTTATTTTCATAAGCACATCTATTCAGTAAGAAATGGTTTCTCAGCTCTGGAAATCAGAGAGCTGACTCAAAGCTGTGCAGGAAAATCCATTTCTGTTGCAGGCAGCAGGGAGGGGACAGTGTGGGGGACATGCTGGGGCACATATTTGAGGGGGTTGAGGATGGAGAATAGCTTTCAGGGGGCAAGGGCTGGGCTTTTCAGGGGCTGTTGGTAGGGCTTTTCATCCCACACCACCTTCTACCTCATCTCCTTGGGGCAGAGAACACCTTCCATTAGGTTGTCCCAGCTCCTGGGAGCCAGAGCCACCCTTATGGCCATGCTGCTGCCTCCCATCTCCCTGCTGGATCAGCCCATGTGGAGAAGGTAAGGGATGCACAAGGAGTCAGGGAATGCAGCCCCCACAGGTAAACAGATGAAAAGATTTTCCACAGGTAAACAGATGCAGACATTCCATAACTCCCAGACCTTAGGCAGACAAAGAGGAGTCCCTGGGATTGCATGACAGGCTACTAGAAGACGTACACTTCTCACTTATATGGAAAATACTACTAATTTATACAAGGACAGACACTTATTTATGAGATGCTGGGCTTACTTAGCACCCTCAGTAACCAGCCATCTCCTTTTCACCAGTCAAGGTTTTCCACCAGTACAGGCAGGCCCCAGTGCCTGTATCTTTAACTGTTACTGATGTATCCACTGCATGGGGAAAAAGATGGTGAAAACTAATAAGAAGGTTTATCTGTCTTCAGAAAAGGCCACATTTTCAGTAGCCACTGACAACCTTTATATTTAATCTGATAACACTGTATTTGTAGTACCCCTTCATGCTTGGATTTGGTATAAACAGTGGCTTTACATAAGCTGCTTCTTCAGAAAACTCATATCAAGCAACTAATAAAGTGTAATTAGTAATCTGGGCCTTTAGTGATGTTATTTTAAACAGATTGTTCTCTGTGGATGGTAACTGACAGTCTGTTTTCTGTATTATTTCCTTGAAAGCTCTAACAAGTACCTTCACCCTCCTGATAAGGCCACTGCTCAGGGAGTTGGGAAATGAAGAGAGAACCTGAGCACAGTGGCAATTAGTTGAAAGTACATCTTGTCCCTCAAAAAGCTGGTCCTGTTAAAGAGCACTCAGCCCACCACACTCAGGCCTGAAAGAAAACACCCTGAGTGGTCATTTGGGAAAAACTGTTATATAAAACAACATGTACCAAAACCCACTCAGGGTAAAGTGAAATAAATAAACCGCAAAGAGACCAGCTCCCTTTTAATGCCTTTAATGAGAAAACAGCTCGGGGGGGGGGGGCCCGACGGGTCACGTGTACCACCCCTCCTCCCAATGGACAATCCAGAAGATCCAGAAGAGAAGGAATTCAGCTTTGCTGTGCATCACAGCTGAGTCTTCCATCCTCACAGGAGTCCCTAGGAAGAAACCAGATAATTCCTAGTCCAGGGGTGTCATGTCGATCGGGTGCTGTTGAGGTCATGGTGACAAGACAAAAGAGCCCTGATTGGTGATTTCATCTTCGTCACTGTTTTCTTTACTTGGGAGTACCATTTTTAGTTTTCGATGTTATACTGGCTTGTTGATTTAGGGTTTTATTAGTACTGGATTGTGTCCCATAAGCACTTGTGGTTTTCTTATTTGCCAGGCACATTTTGGGAGCAGCAGTGGCATTGCCCTACCAGAAGGGGATAGGGCATAGGGGCAAGGCAATTCCAGGGAGTGAGAACCAGAACAGAACAATAGTAACAATTAACATAAAAACAGGGTGTTTTCCACAGTTAACAGAACATTAACAGAACATTAACAGAACAAACTTGCGAACTTGTTCATAACATAGACATTCAGGTTCCTGACAAAGTCAACAGCCATCATCCTGAGGGCTGTCTATACCAACAGCTCTTGGCAGCTCCTGCTCCTCCTGTGCCTCTCAATCCTTCTCAGTATTCCACAGCCATCAGGCACTGCCATACTCACTGCCCATCCTAGACAGAGGAAGCTGGAAGGAGTGCTCACTGAGCCACTTCCATAGAATCATAAAGTCACAGAATGGTTTGGGTTAGAAGGGACCTTTAAAGACCATTTAGTTCCAACCCCCTGACGTGAGCAGGGACATCTGTCATTAATCAGATGGCTTAAAAGCCCACCCAACCTGGTCTAGAATATTTCCAATCACAGGACATCATTTGTCAGAGTCCTGGCTAACTGGGGAGGTCCCAGAGTACTGGAGGTCAGCAAATGTGACATTCATTTACAAGAAGGCCTAGAAGGAGGATACAGAGAACCACAGGCCTGTCAGGCTGACCTCAGTGATGCGGAAGGTCATGGAGCAGATAATTTTGAAGGCTGTCATGAGGCACGTGCAGGACAAGCAAGGGATCAGGTCCAGCCAGCAGGGGTTTGTGAAGGGCAGATCCTGCTTGACCAACCTGATCTCTTTCTGTAACAAGGTGGCAAGCTCAGTGGATGTGGGAAAGGTGGATGTTGTCCCTCTGGAGTGTAGTAAAGCCTTTGATACCATTTCCCACAGCACAAGTGTGTCTGGAGCGCAAGTTCCTATGAGGAGCAGTTGAGGGAGCTGGGGGTGTTTAGCCTGGAAAAAAGGAGGCTCAGGGGAAACCTCATCACTCTACAGCTGCCTGAAAGGAGGGGGGAGCCTGGTGGGGTCAGCCTCTTCTGCCAGGTAACAAGCGACGAGAGGAAATGGCCTCAGATTGCACCAAGGAAGGTTTAAATTGGACATCGGGAAAAATTTCTTCCCTGAAAGGGTGGTCAGGCATCGGAACAGGCTGCCCAGGGAAATGGTGGAGTGGCCGTCCCTGGAAGTATTTAAAAGGCACTTAGAGGTGGCACTTAGGGACATGGTTTAGTGGTGGATTTGGCAGTGCTGGGTTATTGGTTGGACTTGATGATCTTAGAGGTCTTCCCCAGCCTAAATGATTCTACGATTCTATTTCATCCCACCAGCACAGTTTTCCCCAGCTCTCCAGCATTTTCTCTGAATTCAGCCAATTCACCCCTCCTCCTGCCCAGTCTCATCACTGCCTGCAGCCCTTGGTAGTGCTGGGACAGTTCACTCCTGCAGCAGCAGCAGCTGAGAGAGAGTCATGGATGGCAGGGGAGGAGCTGCTGGCTCAGAGACCAAGCCCAGCGCTGTGGGATGGAGACTGGGGTGTGAGTGGATGTGTGGGGATGCTATGCTTCAGGAAATGACTGAACATAGCTGGCTCAGAAAAGGAGGAGATGGGGGCAGGAGCAAACCGAGGCCTAGAAGCTGGCCAAAGCTGCACAGGGTTTAAAAGCATCATGAGAATTCCAAATATCAGCCAGCAGCCTTGCAAACATTTCTCCAGAGGCAGGTCATCTGAAGCCACTAATGCTCAAAACTCTTGTAGTTCCCCTTATTTCATGCTTGCAAGAGGAGCACAGCTGTCTTGGCTCAGTCTGTTCCAAGTCCACCTGAATCTCATGCCTACCCTGGAAAAGTCAGCACAGAGTTAAAGCTGATAAATTTAGACAATAAAGAACCTCCTCAGCTGCAACAAATGTCTACACAGTGGGGAAAGTCCCTAAGCCTTGCCTAAATGGACTATCCTGAGCTGGGGAGCATCTGTCCGTAAATGAACAGGAGGGAGATAAGAAAACCGCACTGCTGCAGGTGGAGCAATGTCACTTTCCCCTGTCTCCTTGGTGAAGTCACCGGCTGTGTTGCATTTGCAGAAGTATCCAGACATAGGCTTGCACTAGGTGCCTTTTCTTTCTATTGTTTCTTTCTCAGTCACACCCAGAAAATGCAGCTCATCCGACTGCATTAGGAGCCTCCCCAAAGCACACCATGCTTGGTGTTAAATGCAGGCACATCACTCCCTCAGCCTCGCTTCAGTCGTCACTGCACATGAAAGCTGGCACAGGATAAAGCAGGGATGAGCAAGGCAGCAGAGAGATCAGCGGAGCAGGGATGCTGTGGCAGGGACTGTGGCCTGAGAACTTTGTTAGTCAGAGGGAGAGTTGTGCAGGGGTGACTCAACTTGGGAAAATGTGCTTTCTGGATGACCTAATGAAACATTGTTTAACTGTTAGGTTTTTTGATTTAAATAATTGCTATTACTGATTTGTTGCTAGTGGATATCAAGGAAAGGGAACATGATGGTACTAGCTTATCTAGAAGACTTGTGGCTACCACTTCAAAACATTCTCCATGTGGTGCCACCTGTACCTCAGGCTTCCATTGATGCCATCCCTGTGATTTTGGTGGCTTTACAATTTTGCCAAGTAGGCACCATTTGAATGGAGTGTTGCCATGCAGGTAGTCTGCCTTGAGCTCCTTGTTAGCAACAGGATTGTGGTGTTTCTGCTGTTTCTGAGAGCTAAATTAGGTGGAAGTGTTTTGCAGATCACTGTTTTATACATCACAGGACACAACAGTAGAGGTTGTGGTCTTGAAACACCACCACACGACATGAATGCTTTTGAAATGTATCAGCCTCTGCTTTCTCAGATCTCACATGTTCCCCAGAGACTTCTCCAGACCCAGCTCCTCTGAGGATGCTTTACACCAACACTGGGCCTGCTGTGCCCTGTGCACTGCCTGCCCTCCACATTGGCCATCTCTAGGGGACAGTGACTCATTGCTTCCTCCACAGGGCAATGTCAGAGCAAGACTTTCTCAGCAATAGTTTATTTCAGCTCCTGGGAGACTTGGACCAGAGGCCAGAAAGCCTCTCTGCCCTCTGCTGTTGATACTTCTTCCATTGGCACAGAGAAGCAAGGAGGGAAATGAAGTATCTTTGTTCGAATGCCAAACAGAAATAAGTTCATTCAAGGATAAAAGATATGGGGGGAGGAGGAGCAGGGCCTGAGGAGACAGACAGACTGGAGACAGCAGGGGCAGAAGGGGTCACGCTACCTCGGAGGGGATAAGCAGACGAAGAACAGCCTGTAAGAGGCAAAGCACACTCCTTTCTTGAAACCTGGAACAGGACCCAGCACTGGCAGCTCTCCACATTCCTGTGTAACCAGCAACATCTCCGCCATCAGCCAGAGGAGATGGCGTGGGGGCAGCAGTCAGGACACACGGGTACTGGCACATGGGTGTTCCTGTGGGTCCTGCAGCAGCTTGCTGGCCACAGATCCTTGCAGTCAGCTGCACGTGCCCAAAGAAAGCTTGTGTGAGTCCCCTGGGCTTCAGCAGAGAGGAATTACTGCTCATACATGCTCTGGAAAGGGAAGGAAGGGAGAGAGGAAGGAGCAGGCTGTACACACTGTTATGGTACAAGACCTCTGCTATGACAAAGTAGACATTGCTGAGAATACTGAGAACACCTGGGAAATGCCACCACACGTGCAACCTCCTCTCCATTCCTCAGAGAGAAGGAACAGCCCTTTCTTGTTTCATTCCTCATCTGAGTAACTCCATGCTTTAATTGGCAAACCTGAGTGCCTCCAGGAGCAGAGTCCTACAGCATATCCCCTCCTGCTGCAGCTGCCAAGCTCCTCATCCTCTCTATAAGTCATTCAAGTCATCAGCTTGGGTCTGCTTGTCCAGGAAGGTTCTGTTCCAGGTTCTCAGTTCTCACATCACTCTTCAAATTCGGATTCCTCAGCATATCAATTTTATGTCCACTTATTCTCAGGCTTTTCAAAGTTTTCAAAGTACATAATGTACTACAGAAAGGGCAATCTCTACACTGATAGGCAAGTTCCCAAAGAAGTACCAATCTGACAGTCAGAGTAGGATTGATTTCTTTGATTGCTCATTCTCCTATTGGCTGCATTTGTAACACTGAGTGTTTTTAGAGATGTTGCTGTATGTCAGCTAGTTATTGCACCAGACTGAACTTAAACAGCAGCAGTCTATTGCCAATACTGAAAGTCCACACTGACTAAGATCTATCAGTCTACTATTTTTTGTTCTTGTTTTTTTTTTAACTTTTGCCCAAATCATCTCAAAGAAGACAAGAAGTGCTTTTGAGAGCTTAAGCTCTATACCCGCAGAGCTTTCTGGAAGATGGATTAGATAGTGAATTTATTTGCCATATAAAATGTAACTAAATAAAGCTATAAGAGTGTTCACTAAGAATAATTCAGCACCGGCAGAAAAACAGATTATAACATCTATGTGCCATCTTTTCAACAAGGTCTTACAATTTTAAAGGAAAAGACTCACAGTCCCTGAGAATAAAAACGCGTGCTCTCAATCACTCCCACTTGTAGTTGTGTTTGTCTAATTTTGTGCTGGTGCAGCCTAGATGGGTGCACGGGGACCTGTGTCCCAGGGAAGAGAAGAGTATCTCAACCCTTACAGACTATACCAATGCCCTGGCGCTTTGTTTTGCTTAAGAACTATCACAGAGCATAAGGTTTTTTGGGTGGAAGAGGAGGGATAAACCACCAACAACAGCCACTCACTTTGCCCCCATGCCTTAGGAAACCCCTCCCCACCAATTCCAGCTCTTGCCCTTCCTGCATCTTTCGCATGCCCACCTACAGCTTTGGCCCCAGCCCATGGTTTTAGGAAACATTTTCTGCCCTCCCCTTATGGTCATATTTTCCTAATTCCTTTCCCCCCCCCGTCTTCCTCACTGTCCTCCCTTTCGGCAAATTGTATCCAAAAAGTCCCGGACATCCCGTCCCTTCCACAGCATCTTGGCTGGCCTGGGTAATGGCCACAGTCAACTCCATCCCCCCCACCCAGCCGGGGAAACAAGCGGGGGTGCCCAGGAATTCCTGCACGCCCTGCGCATCAGGAGGCTTTGCGCTGTCCATGGATGAAGGGGACGCGGGAGCTGCCGCACGCCGGGCGGGAGCGCGGTGTCCGCCCGGCCCCGGCACGGCTCGCTCGGTGTCGCAGCTCCACCTGCTGGGACAGCGCGGCTCCTGCTGCTGCCCAGTGCCACCTCCCGGTGTCACCTCCCGGTGCCACCTCCCGGCCAGCGGAACACGGCTGAACCCCGCCCGACACGCCTGGCTTCACCCCGGGAGGGCAACCAAGCCCTGCAGAGCTGCTTGCTCAACCCTCCCTGGATGGGCAAAATCCGGTCCCCATTGCCGCCCAAGCGGTTATTAACCTCTCCTGCTCCCTCAAGCCTGAAAAGGGTTGGAAATCTTGAAAAACCTTGGAAAGCAATGTCTGTGCTTACAGAACATGCACAGTGGTTCCTCTGGTGGAGGATTAGCACGGAATTAGCAATAATGCACCCAAAAGGTGTTAACGAAGTTCCCACCGTAGAAAAATGGTCTGAAGTCGCATCCTGCACAATCCTGGAGAAGACTTCTTGGAGAGTAGCAGGATTTCCATCCCCTCTGCTTCCCATCTTGCTGTCTGTATGGAGCACATTTGCACTCGGAGGCAAATTGAAGTCACCACTGGCAGAGCTGCTGCAGATCTGCTCCATTGTTTATATCAGGGACGCAGCCTATTGCACCTCACCACCTCCCATTTCCATTAGAAGCAGACATGCATTTTCCCTGAGGTTTTGTAAAACTTCTGCTGTACATCCCATTGGAAGTCAGGTTCATCGAATGGAGGGACAAGATCAGGACATGGGGAAGGGCTCACAAACTGTGTATTCTAACCTTGTCCTGCCACACCTGTACATCACCCCAATTTTTTCTACCTTCAAATGAGTAAGAGCAAGGGAACCTTTTTGTCTGCAGTGTAATGAGCTCCTGGGAAAAAAACTTTAGGCTGTGTAGGGGCATGGACTGATGCTCTACAGGGGAGAGCTAAACATTTTGTGTAGAGCTGTACTTGTGGGCTCTTCTTTGAGCAGCAGATGTGTGACCCGTGGGTGGGCAGTGTGTGCCACACCTCTGGCATCAGCATCCCCTGCCACTCTGCCTCCCCTGCCTGCTGCACACACAAATGTGCCACTGGAAAAGTTATGAGCTTTTTATTGTCACTTGTGGAGTGAGATATTGAACCATCGAAGTGCTTATGCATTTCTGGTTATCTGATTGTCGTAATGTTTCTAAACTGCCAGTTGAAGGTAAGAGATAAACTACAGCCAGCCTCAGACTGAGAGGCGCCTTTGACGTAGCCATGTTTTTTTCACCTGGGGATGATATATTATTTATTGACTCACACAGGGTCACCTGGAAATACTTCACGGAGGGAATTGAAAGGGAAGAGTAAATACTAAAACCAAAGGCTGTCAGGACCTCCTTTTGCCACTGGGATGGTTTTTCTCTGCTTGTGTGGCCATGGTGGACACAGACTCAGGGCTGGTGGCTCTGCTTCTTGGAGGGAAGGGGAACTCCTACGCCCTCTGTCACTCCACGAACAAATGCAGCCTGGAGAAAAACAGGCAGTTGTTTATTTATTTCTCAAAGAATTCTCTTTCCCTGTTTTTATAACCTTCCTCTTTTTACACCAGCTCAGAGGTGCCAACCTACTTGAAGGAGTGGAATGCAGGGATCAGTTCAGGGATGGTGGGGAGATCCACATTACTGCTAAAGGAGATCCAGCAGGAGAGAACGTTGCTGTTCTGTAGATTTCCCAGGCTTGCTCTCTAAAAACTAATCCAAATCCATCCCATGAAACAGCATTTGCATTGCAAAATGAAAAAAAAAAAGGCTTTCCCGAGGCTCAGGGGAGTGGTGCATGCACAGAGCAATCAGAGATAACAATTTTCTGAACAAACTTTTGATGTTAGCCTTTCAGTACATCATTTCAATGGGAGGCAGGAGAGACATCCATCTGCTAAAGGAAATATTTGCCTCTTCCATTCTGCATGCAGCTTTGCTGTTGCTATGGTCACACATTGTTATAATTGTCTTTTATAAAGGAGAATCTCCCTTAAAGACTTTTCTACCCAATGCATCCTCCCAGCTCTCTGATTCATGAACGCATGTTTACCTATTTATCCTGCTCAATGTTGGCATTTTTAAGGCCTCGGGGTATTTGGTTTCCAAGCATTGATAGAATTAATAGAGAAGTTCCCAGCATGATCGTGATTTCCTGAAGTCAAAGTCAAGTAGAAAGAGGTGGGATCAGATGTTCTTATGTATCTTTATGAAAAAAAGAAGAAAAAAAGTGTGAAGATTTTTGCTTTTTATCAATCAGAGATCAAGAATAATAGGCTGAAGTAGATTAATTACTGTAATTTGTCTGTTTGGATAGAATGGCTTGTCTGCCTTCTGGCTGAACTTTGTCTCACCTGTTTTTCAAGGGCCTGCAATTGACATACAAATGGATTCTACAATTTCCCTGGAGTCATCACTAGGCTGGGGAAAAGTGTCTTATTTTCAAAAGTAAATTGCTCTGCAGCAAAGCCTTGCTGTGCACCAGACTGGGTGTCAGCAGTGAGGCCAGGGCCCTCTGCACAGGAGCCACTGGAGTTTGTGACATCTCCATCCCTGTCATTCTTCCAGTGTCTCATCACCCTCACAGTTAAGAATTTCTTCCTTGTATCTGGCCTGAATCTCCCTCTTTTAGTTTAAAACTGTTACCCCTTGTCCTATAAATGACCCCATGGAATTATATCTAATTGGAGCAGACCGGTATTGGGCTTTTCTTCACGTGCCTTTCAAGATGGGAAGTTAATTGTTGGCAGCTACTTATTCCCTTCTTTGGTTTGAGAACACAGAGAGGTTGAGTTGGCAATGTCCCCTCCATGTTGAGTGTAAAATGTTGGCTGAGTTCAGTCTGACCTGGCAATGGGACAGAGCTTCTAAAGAAAATTGTGTCTGTATAAATGTCATGGAAGTGGATATAGCCAGATAGAGACAAGGACCCTTTTCAGCAACTTTTCAGAGCAAACAGCTGTAGCTGAGCTTGTGGCTTGTCAGACACTGAGGAACCAGCACAAGTGAGAGCTCTTGTGAACCCTCCAGACAAAAGCAGAGCTGGAGCCAGGCTTATTGCTATTGATGCTGGAGTCAGTCACAAGGCAGGTCTGTAGGCAAGCAGGCTGTAAGAGGCACAGGGCTGAGCACAGCTCTTGAAGCAGCCCCAAATCTGTCTCACAACCACTTTGCCTCCATTGCCAGGTTAACCCCGGCTCAGTCAGGGTGAAAAGCACCACACTGGTCCAGAGGAAAACAGCAAGTGTTACTCTGTAGCAAGGCAATGCTGCAGATGGCTCTGCTGGACAGGGCACATGTGCTGCTGGCTGGTCAGTAGTGCAAACTATAGCAAATCCTAAAGGAGCAAATCCAGCTCCACAGCCGTGTCTTGCTGCTCCTGAGATATGATGCCCAAGTGAATGAATGAGAATGTTCTACAGGCCAGGCTGTCCCCTGTACTACCACTGAAGGGCTCTTACACCCCTTCAAATAGAAGATCTGGTCTCTGTCCAGCTCAACATGTCTGTGCCCACCACGGTCCAGTCAAAGCATTCAGCATTCGTGCTGAGGCACCTTATGCTGGGGGACCAACTGCAGCCAGGGCCCCCCCAAACTGCATTACCATGGCAGTCTCTGCTCTGGCCTCATCCTTCTTGGTCACCCAATACAGCTGGTATCACCTCCTTCTTATGTCTCCTTCTGTGATGTAGTCAGCCTCCACAGTCCCTGCTGAGCTGCTGCTGCTGTCACAAGCCCCATTTTTAGCAGAAGCATCCATTCTTGCTTTTGCTGCACTGATTTGCCATGGTTTGCTGTGCAGCTGCTCTGGGAGCTGTGCTGGTGCTGCTTGGGCACCACAGTGATTACGTCTGATCACTTGTTTTAAACAGTGGGACTGTGGAGCCAGGACCAGGGGCCAGGCCCAATTGGCTTTAAAGGATTGGGAGTGTTGCGCTCAGAGGTTACTGTGAGGGTAAAATGCTAAAGTGTTGCTGACATTTTAGTGGCATTGTTAGGACTTGTTTGCTTTCAGGGAAAATGGGAAAGAAGGGAAGAAGGAAAGAGAAAAACAGGTGGTCGAGTGCCAGAAATTAAATGGCATAGTCAGAAACTCACCCTTTGTTTTCCTGAGGTGAGGAAGTAGAAGGGCAGGTTGATGGGGTTGCATTCCTCCTCCTAATCCTCAGCATCCCTGAGTTCAAGGAGCACTGCCAGGCCCTTGGCAGCAGAGCAGCTCCAAGGGTACACCTCAGTCCTCTGTTCAACTGTGTGATTGTTTGCAATTAGTTTTGTGTAAATCCAGCAGCTGGAGTATGATGGGAGTTACCTGATCCAGCTCTTGAGCAGTTTTCAAAGTATTTGAAGAGCACTGCTAGTCACTAAACCAGGATGGCACAAGGATGATGGTGAGCTCATAGGAGCAGCCATACCAAGCCAGCCCAGCACCCTGTCCCCAGCAGATGGCTGAAGAGAGGAGGAAATGTAGTCTTGTTGAAGTTGTGTTGGTGCCCATCTCTGCCAGAGAAAACCAACAGAAGTGGTTCAAGGGAAGATAAAAGCACCAAGCGAATATATATTCCAAAAATCTGTTCTATTGCACAGTGATCTATGGCTTAGGGACCCAAGACACTTCAGTGGATTTCACTTCCTTGAGGGTGTCCAAAACATATGTGAACCCATGCACTTTTACCTTACATCCATGAAGTCCTCTTACAGGGAACATCACAGATGTAAATACTGTGCAACTCCATAAATTCTGCACTGTATAAAAATAAATCTCATTTTAATTTTCTTGAAATTGCAGCCTCCTGGTTTTGTGTGAGTCGCTCCCACGTTAGAAAAGGCTGATGGGTGGTTCCTTCACCTTCTTCCTGTTGTTTACAATTATAACCTGCCAGAATAACTTCCTGTCTTTCAAGGGGCTAAAGAGTTCTCTCTACCTGTTTTTTTTCCACACACAGAAGCCTTTCTGTACCTTTGTTCCCCTTTGTCAGCTTTCTCCATATCTCTCCAGCCATAAAGTAATATGCCTTGTCACCTGTCAATAGCACTGTGTAAATGCTAAGTAAGGCCAACATGTGCCAATCATTAAGCTCAAGGGAAATCTTTGGAGGCATATGTATCCCACTGAGGTGGATTCAGAGCAAACAGACACAGTGGGGACCAGAGTGAGGAGGGTGGAAAATCTGCAGCACCAGAGACTGAGCAAATTCTCATACCTACAGAAACACAACATTCTCAAATAACAAATATAACAAATATAACAAATTTGATAACAAATGCAAAATTCTCTGTATAGAACACAGGAAAATGCCTGCTGAATCCCTGGAGGGAGATGTCTGAAACGTTGGAAGGGCTGGACACATCCTTACAGTAACAAGCCACACTTCTGGGTCTCCCTTGAACCAAGCAATGGATACAGCTTGAGTCAAAGAGCTAAGCCACTCTGCAGTATCCCGCTGTGTGCAATGTAATACAAAGAGTCTGTGCTGACAGGTACGGGACAATGCAACATTTGAGTGCTTGTCTTAAATTCACAAAAGGTCTGGGTTATACACGGAAAAGTCTCCAGATATGTGGGTTCTGGTGTCACTGTTCATATAATGTGGCAGCCTAGATCCTAACATCAGGTCCTCCTAGATTCTCAGCACGGTCCTTGGAACAGTGACCTTCTTCTTTAACATCCATCACTGAAACGTGTAGCTATAAAAACTGACACAAATCATAGACCCTTTTTTCCCTTCTAGAGCTAGAGGTGACATCTGCTGCTCAGGGTGGTTTTGCAGACCCCATGTGCTGGTGACACCAGAATTAATGAACTACAGACAAAGCCCTCACAGCCTGTTCCTCTAATACTTTCCCTGAGTTTTCCTGCCCAGCTCTATGGCTAGCACACACCTTGAGGATGGAGAAATGAGTCCAGTCCCTGCCTTAACACGTTTCAATTCACATCTCCTTCTTGCCAGGAGAGGTCTGTATTGCCTGCTGTGCAAGTAGTCAGTGTACATAAGAGGGGAGAAGAATGCAAAATACAGTTCTAGGTCACCTGAGCATTGTAAAGGGGAAAGAGCCTTCTTTAGGTGCTGCCTTTTCAGCTCTAAAATCACAAGCCAAACAAGATTAAAATGACAAAAAGCAGTTACTGTTTATTGAATGTCCTTCAGGTGTACTTATGACAGAATGCCCCCATGATACAGGGTTTTGGCACTTTTATAAGTTTAGCAAATTATAATTTACAATAATCCCCATTTAGAAGTACAGTTAATGAACTAATTCCCCTCTTGGAAGCCTCCCACCTTGCTTCTAGCCCCACACTGTTTATGTCTAAATACATGGGAAAGTGACACAGCCTTGGTTCACTGAAGAAGCAAGATTAGAATAGGATTCCAGGAATGTGTTTGTCTAGCAAAATACTGGAGCTAGCTTAAGAAACTATATAGCTATACAATAATACTCTACAGAGCTACAAATATGTGAAAAATATATAAAAAGTAAAAATCTTCTGGCATCATAGAAATTACTTTTCTGACCTGTTGCAGACATCTCCTCTAGGCTGTACTGCAGGTGAGACTGCTTCTCCTCATGCATTTGCAGGAGGAGCTCCAAGACCCCTGGTTCGGACATGGACCCTCATCTCACAGGGCAAACACTTCCCCAGAGCCGCAGTGGACTGACTTCGAGGAAGGCAGAGGAAAAGGTCACCATTATAGATGCCTAGTAGGAATCAGACAGGCCAGGGACACGGTTTTTGGTTCTTGGAGCCCAACCTCACTCCCTTCATATTTCCTCCTTGGCTGCTTCATTCACCACGACACTGAGATCAGCTAAACCCGAAACTGTGTGGTTGTGTCTCTATGTGATGAATATTGAGGCTCAGTGACAAAAGTGTAGGCACTGTTGCCTTGAAAATGTGCTCCTAAGAAGAGGCTGAAAAATGTGAAATACAGGCAGCAAAGGAAAACACAAGCAATGCTGCAGAAGGAAGGAAGACACCCACAGCTCCCTAGCATCAGATACTGCAAGGTTTAAAACCTGGCTTTCAGGAAGATCCCAGAGCCATTTTTATTTGAAGGGTATGAACATTTATAGAGCTCTAAATGTATTAGTGAGCCATGTAAACACTAGGTAATTAATTTAAGTAACATCATAAAGCAAATTAAACCATTTATCTCCTCAGAGATAAAGCGGTCAACAGAGTTAAAAAAATTGGGTCCCTAGCAGAATGGTTATTTTAAAGGGGAAACTTTTACAGTGTTTAACTTATTTCTCCAGAATGAAGAAATTTCCTTATATTTCTGAAACAGATGAGCACAAAATAAAAGGAAATTCATTTGGAAAGCATGTCTTTCCCTCCACTGTTATACCAACATCTGCCCTTTTTTTCAGAAGCGTTGTTTTTTGTCAGCTGGCATAAGCACCTGGAAAGCTGGAGTCCTAATTCCAGTGATTGCTCCCTCAGCTCTGGTCTTCTTCCTCTTGCATATGCATACAAGAGAAGACTTTAACAATGTGCATAAAATATTCTGATGCTGAAATTGGGTTCAGCTGCTTTTCTGCTCCCCCCACTCACTGTGCTTAAGCTAAGTGAAGTGGTCTTTCCCACAGCTGAATTCACCCAAGTCCGCAATCACTGTCTAAGAACTGGGCATTTATTTTCCTTGCAGCCTTCCAGCCTCTCTCCTGAGCTCATGAGCAAGAGCACAAACCAGACCTGGCTGTGTTAACTGGAGGCCACAGCTCTTACTGCCTTTGCCAACCCACACCTGGCCTCTGGCAGAACCTTACATAGCTGAATAAAGGTTTTGAGGTTGTAGCCATATAAACCAATGTAAATACTACATAAAAAATAATCTTCATTGTGGAGGAGGAAGTAATGCAACTTTATGAGTGGGAAGGTCAAGGAGCGTTATCTGCTATTACCCATGAGTTTTGTGGTCTCCATTCACATTTGATCCATTTGCTTTTCTATTGACACTGGCTTGGGATAGAGGAAATTCATGTTAAAATCAGATTGCCTGTCAAGATCCTGACAAAGGGAGGAAACAGCCCTTGATTACCAGGGGCCTGATCTGGCATTCCTCTCAGAGCTCCCTGTCCCTCGGCAGGGCTTGCTGCCCTTTTGCTGGCTGCTTCAGGTGCTTTAGGCTGGCAGCAGGTGTCTGCTGTGACTTGCAGACTGGCTGTTACCACCATGCTTGGAAAATTTCTACTGCAAAAAGCTTCAGAAGAGAGTTCATCATGAATAACAGCACTGTCCCTTCTGGGTACTCCTGGTCCCCTCAACCAAAGTATGATCAGTGTTACTCTTTGTAAAAAGAGGTGTCCATCTAGCAGTAGAACACATTTATGTACCATTAGATATCCATTACATGAGTATATAAATATGTGCAGACACACATGAGATTATATACCAGGAGTAACCTGCTTACATAGTAAAGCTGGAATTTTTTTTTTAAACATCTGATTTTCAAAAAATTATGATAAGGTATTTTGTAAAACATGGGACAAAAATCCTACAATCTATGATTCTAAAAAAAACCAAGTAGAAATTAAGAAGGGGGAAAATTGTACAGGATACACAGGTAATTTCAAAGTTATTTTGCTTTGGATAGTAGCAATTTAACAGCACTGCTGAATTGAAGGACATTCACTGGCACAGAACAAACTCATTATTACATTCTGTCTCTTCAGGTCAGTTTTGAAGATTTTTCTCTCAGGGGGTCTGAAAGAAAACTACATTTGACTCTATTTTCAGATTTATGCCCACGAATCAGAGACTGGAATATGGTTTTCCATATTTGTTCATTACAGAAGTTACAGGAAGACTGAACTTGTCCCTTGGGATTATTTCTGCTCTTGGTTTAAAATGCAGCAGCAGGGAATTCTCTGCCAGTGCAGAGACAATCAGGAATACTGGGCCATCATAAGGATTGAGTGAACAGCCCACCAGGAGAGAGGCTTTGCCCCTGCAAAGGGTTTCCTGGGCTCAGGACAGATAAACTTTCCCATTGACGTAGGCTCGTGTGTGCCTGCACACACACAGAGCCAGCCAAAGCCTCAGGGACTTTTGCCACGATGCTGTTAATCATTATCCAAGCAGAGCTGTACTCTTTGAGATCTCTGACCTGTTTTGCAGCCCTGAAGGGGTTTATTGCAGCCAGCACAGCCTTGGCCAGTGTTTGGATTGCGTGCTGACAGCCAGCCAGCTGGCCCTGGTTCAGAGCTCCGCGATACCCAGCCTTGCACGGCCGCACATTTGTTCTTTTTGGGAAAAGGGAGCAACTCCTGCTTCCATCGGCCAAGGGGGAGTGGGCAGGGACAAGGGTGAGGAGGAAGCAGCCAGGTGAATTTCCCTTGGGTGATAATGAGGTCATGTGGATGTGGTATCTGCAAGGACGTGGATTCAGGACTGAAAAGCAGCTTATTGGGGATGGTGCAAGGAGAGGCCCTGTGTTCAGTGAGCTGTGCCAAACACAAGAAATCTCAGCCCCAAACCTTAACAGGATTCATGCACACAGAAAAGATTTCTCCCACAGGTCTTTAAGTAATTTTAAGGTTTTTTTCAGGTCTCTGGAAGCTTTTCCTGAGTCTTTTATGACTTGCTGGAGCCTTGAACTTCAGCAAGAAATTAATTGAAGCTTGGATTAATTCAAGAATTTAAGTGTTGCTCTATTCATGGTCTCCTAAATTGTAGATAATTTAAAACAAAGAAGAATCAGAACCATTTTGTCAAACATTTTGATTAGCCAGTACCTTGCTGAATCCTGTGTGTCATTTCTGGTTGGTGACACTCAGAGTAGGCATCTGCTTCTAATCCCATGAAAGTATCACACTAAAAAAATTCATAAAGAAGTGGAATTAGGAATTCAAACCCAGTAGCCTTGCTACTGAAAATACAGTAGATACTCTTCAAAGATCCCTTCCAAACCAAACCATCCTGTGGGTCTGTGAGTCTACAATAAGTACATGATGATGCAGTCACTCAGGGAAGTTTGTCTTTGTTCCTAAGAGGGCATAAATGAAGAAAATGGTTCCTTCTTTTCAGTACCAGAAACTCATTAAGATCCCCTGCACCAATTCTAAGGAATGACACATTACGTGGGAGACAGATCAATGGAATTTTTCTGGTTGAGGAAGCTGAACTCTTGCTGCAAAGTGTGCTGCAATCAGGAGAGAATCCTTCTTTCTTCAAACCATGGAAAGATGTGATTTTCGTGGGATCAGGAAAGGGCTGTATTGTTTTGTGGTTTTTTGGCATGTGTGGAAGACCAATACAATTTGAGCCTCTCCTGCCGGCTCACCAGTTCAAATCCCTGCACTTTGCAGAAATGACAGTTCTGTGCAGGAACTTGAAATTGATGGGCCAAGGAAGGCTGCATACTATTGACAAAAGTCTTTTCATCACTTACAGCCAGCTCTCTGGGTGCATATTCCCAAAATCCTTTGAAATTTTGGGGAGTGAATTACTTTGGTTGTGTATCTGTAATTACATATCTGTAATCTTCTTTGGCTTTACTCAGAAGTTTGCAGTGAGCAAATTTTACTCATTAGGGATAAAGATCGTAATTCACTTATGGTTCTATTCAGTTTTACCAACTAAATCACAGACAGTAATCTTTAAGGTATAAAATGTATATGTTCAGCAAAGGGCTATTTTTGTGCAGTCAATAAGTTATAAAGGCACTTTGTGCCCAGGAAAGAACAGTAATTGGGAGTTGTTTTATGAATGCAAGAACAAAGCTCACTTCTAGCAGCTCTCTGCTCTGTGGCTTCTCTGGTGCCTAAGAAAAGGCAGCATGTGTCCAGTGGGGACAAAAAGGGTACAAAACCTTCCCCCAGCTGTCCCTGGAGCTGTCTTTAGATTTTGAAGAGAGAGCTTCTTGATGAGTGGGACGAGGGTATTAGTGTGCACCAAAGGTGTTCGCTGCCACGTGCTCTCTGTGGATTGTGTTTTTGGGGTCTTCCTGAAGGCTAGAAGATGACTTACACTGTGCTGGACATCTGAGGGTGTAGGTGAAGCAGGTTTGCTCTTCCCTTAATACAAATCTGTGAGGAGGCAATGATGCAATTGATGACTTTTGTTAGCAGAGGGCATAGTGCAGAAGAGCACAAATGAGAAGTATAGAAGTGGAAAAGTTAGAGAAGAAAAGAAACAGACGAAAGCATAAGGGTTAACTTTGGTGCCAGTTTTCTTAGAATGGGGATGGAGAGAAGAGCTGAAAAGAACAGAGAAATGAAGAACAGACAGCAGTCTCCAGCTGTCTGATTTATAGGACCCATATAAACCCTTAGTCACACAGCACTTTCATTTTCCAGAAGTCCCAAGTCATGGTGCGGCAGACACCTGTGCTGTGGCTGCACAGGCTCATGCAGGATGCCTCTTATGCCTGGTGTAGGGTGCAGCCTTCTGGACACCTCTGCAGACCAAGCACTGTCAGTACCACTCTGACTTGTGGTCAAAAGACAAGCTGCAGGCATGCTCTGTCCAGAATTTTGACCTAAGTGAATTAAGTTTTCCAAACATCTTGCTCTGTCTGCAGATCTTTGTGTATGTGTTGTCATTCAGGTGCACAGAATTTTTTGTGCAGGTAGTTTAATATGATGTTGTATTCCCAGATCCTAATTATCTCCTCTGTGGAGGTCCCTAGTTGGGAGCAGGAGATTCCTGTCCTTCTCATTACTTTTGCTGATTCAAATCCTTTCAAAGAGCAAGCCCTGGAACAGCAATTTCATGACCTACAGTCACCTTCAGAGTGCCGAGGCTCACTAAAAGGCCACCCACACAGGGCTGGGCAGTGGTGTGTGCAAAATGCCACCCGTGGTGTTGCATTTTCCACAAACTTCCACACAACAGAGTAAGTGCACTGCCCATATCTGAGTGGTGTTGCATGAAATGCAAACACTTAACACATCTTTATATTTCCATAGAATAACGCAACCTGAAACAGGAGCAGAGCAAGTTCACACAATTAAGAGGTACTAAAAAGTGACGGTAGCTGATCAATCAACTGACTAATTGCATCTGACTGCAGCAAGCAGAGATTCTTCTGTCCCGTGTTTGCTTGCAACGAAGCAAGAAAGAGAACTGGGTTACTTAAATGGCCTGGGGCACAGGCTACCCAACGCAATCAATTGCTTCACTCAGTCACCCTTGCAGATGATGGGAAAATCCGAAATGCTCCCTGGTAGCCCTGGAACCTTTAGCTGTGAGGCTGCCTGCAAAGAAACGTTCAGGATAACAGGCATTTTGTATTTTTTATATATTTCTAAAATGTAACTCCTATTTTATCACCTAATCAAGCTATATAGTAGTATTTTATTGCCAAATATGAAATTTATTACAGCTGCTTTGTGGTTATACACCAGTGTTGAATTAGTGCTTTATTACTATAAGCAACTGATAACACCTACCCAATTAAGGTATCTTTGTAT
This sequence comes from Rhabdornis inornatus, assembly GCA_013397075.1. Classification (NCBI taxonomy): domain Eukaryota; kingdom Metazoa; phylum Chordata; class Aves; order Passeriformes; family Rhabdornithidae; genus Rhabdornis; species Rhabdornis inornatus. The sequence continues at coordinate 1,909,727 of VWZS01006232.1, read as the reverse complement.
CTATCTCTATTTGGAACTGTTCCGACACCAAGCTCTTGTCAGTACTGAACAATTGTTGTTATTAGTGACTAAAACAGGACTAAATTAACAGCTAGAGAAGTTGTGATTGCACCACTAAGCTCCTAAGTAGTTTGATTAGTAAATAATACAGTAATACCAATTAAATATAACAGCTGCTTATCTCATGGAGATTATAAAATAAATACATAGTTATAAATATATCTTGTTATGGTACAGTATAGTTTGCATGACTTAAAATACTTTCAAGAAATAATTAAGCTTTCTATGAAGCCAGGCATCAGAAAGAAACAGTGGCCTGTATCTCAACATTGTGAGAACATCATCACAAAAAACATAAGCAAGTAAAAGGAAAATATAAGACTGGTGATTTATGAGATATTATTTTGTGATTCTAAGTTCTAAGTAGTATTTCATGTTCTATTTTGTGTCATTACTTAAAAAAACCAACAAAACAACACAATCAAAGATGGCAGAATATGCATGAAAATTGTGGCCTCATGGCAGAAGGTCTTTGCTGCTAACCAGGCCTTTGAGTCGCAAACATAGGCTATATTTTGGCATTGACCTTCCACTGCTTTCAGAAAATCAAGGGTTGGAATCCTCTGTGTAAATAACAATACCTGTGCAATACCTGCTCCTAGCCAGAGTTTCCTTTTCCAACTACATCCCCTAGGCCAAAATTGTTCCAAAGAACAATAAATATCCCAATTAATGGTCCCCAATGTGGGACAGCTCCTTAACTTATAGCTCAGGAAGGTCATGGAGGTGCTGAGGACACTGTGCTGCTGAAGGAAACAAATCACTGCACAGCATTGGAGCATGGCCCTATTCTTGAGCTTTGTGTGTCTTGGGGGATACTGGAGGCATCTCATTTTCTATTGGGGATTTAGTCTTCTGGGAAAAAATGTCAAGGACCACAGAGAAGATACAAGGCAGATCAATTTGATTTTCTTATAAAGGAAGTGAAGCAGAGACTGTGACATGAGTCATAGTTGCAGTAACTGGGGAATGTGGGAACAGAATGTGGGTTTCATTATTTTGCTTAAAATTTTCTTCTATTTTTTCCTTCCTATAGTTATACTCAGTTATAATTTTATTCGGTTGCTCTCCTCCTCCCCTATTCTCCCTTGTCCCCTAGGACTGACAAATGGAAAGGCAAATGATGAAGGCCAGTACCTGCCACTAAAATTAAGCAGGCAGCAGGGCTGGCGAAAATTCCCTGCTCCCAGCATTTATGGCAGGGTGCAATCAGTGGCTTGTGTTTGCTATTTAGACAAAGGAGCTTTGGAGTTAGAGGGAAGGTCTTCCCCAAGAAGCTGCTGACTCCTGAAACCTGATGTCCTGTTCCTTATCAGGCTGGTTTATGACAGGTTTCGTAAATGTTTTATGAGACCCTGATGACTGCATGGCTGAGCTGGGTGGTGGCAGCTGCCTCCAACTTTGTGGGTTATTGACAAAGGATCAAAGACCAGATTTACCACCCTGATAAGATCAGATGGATAAGAATCCTGAACTGACATTTTCCCCGTTTCCTGCATGAACAAACACGTTGCAGGATTTATTGACAGAGGCTCAGTCCTGAAGACCTCGTTTGGACAAAATTCCTGCCAATTTCTACACCCCTTCCCCTAGGCTTAGTGGAAATTCCATGAAATGGGCACTAGTTTGAGACCCTTGTCTCAACACAAGGTGAGCCACCACTTTGACTGAAAACCTGTATTCCAAGAGTCCCTGGATAGAGGCACATTAAGGGGATCATTGGTCTTGATGGGGTCAGGTTGACAGGATCCACGATGCATTGCCAAATTCCCAGTTGTGCATAAGGCCTCCCTCCACATGTGGCAGAGCTCTGTCTCACTTCCATGTGCAGTCCTCCAGGATGGGATCTGCTGACCACCAGCTGAGACCAGTGGATGCAGCAACTGGGAACATGGGCTGCATGACAGAGGCCAGCCAAGCCTGTCACACTCAAAGCATGAGAGTTTAATGCATCTGAGTTTAGCACATCTGACTTTCTAACAGCCCCTGGGAAGATCCTGAGGTTGGTCTTAGCCAAGGTTTGAGTTAGTGCTTGTCCTACAAAAGACATCTCTCCTAGGCATGTCCACCAGCACTTCCTGCACCAGCAGCACTGTCAGCCCAGCTGGGCACTGTGGTCCCAGGACCTGAAGGCTGCAAGGTGAGAGGGCCACTCAGCATGGTCAGAAGCACATTATCTCCCAGATTTAGGGTGTCAGACATGCTAGCAAGCTAAAGAAAGTTGGTGACAAGGCAGGATTGCAGTGTGCTTCAAACAGAACTGCAGGTCCTAAGAGTTGACTGCTGTTACTATTTTTTGCTGTAAGCTTTCTAGGTAATTGTCAAAAAAATATATCTCTCTTTTCCAAGCCTGGGAAGAGAATATTTTTAGTTTCTTGTCAGGGGATTATTTCATTATTAGTCAAAAACTTTTTGAGACAGCTAAAAATAAGATACTGTGGAAACACTGGGCTCAGTCATTCTGTTTGTTGATTTTTTAAATGCAAGAGCAGAACAACTGTCTTTGAATGACACAGGGCATGCCTGTGTCGTGAAGTTTGTTTTCCAGGAAGCCTGACTACTGACTCAAAAAATGTTCAATAATAGGGCTTAGTGAGACTAAAGTATCACAGAAATTGTCTTCAGAGCCACTTTGACCAGCAGAAGAGATGGGTCAAAGAATTGACTTGCCCAAAGCACTTAAATACAGGCAAGAGTACAAAATAAAGAGAGGTGGAGCGGGATTGAAATTCTGATCGCCAAGTGCTCAGAGCTAGACCCTGCCTTAAATCGGATCCTTCACTTCCAGACACGTCTGGCCTGAGAGACACTGGTGTTCCTCTATTTGGAGAGCGGGGAAAGACTATCTGAACTCACTAGGAAAGATTTAGATTTTCTCATTCTGCTGTGTCAGACAACAGTTGGCTAAACAAGGGATTCTCCCAGGCTTGAAATAGGCAATTTGCTGGGAGCTGCCGTCTGGCTTGAGTGGTATGTTTTCTTCAGTCTCACTGAAAATCAAAATCTAAAAAAAGTGCAAGTTTAAGCATTTTGCTTCTGTCCCTCATGCCAGAAGCTTGCTTCTCTAGAGATCAAAGGAAGATACTTATTTAAAAGGGTGGGGCTAATTGACCATGAAGTAGCCCATCAAGTGGAGATGGCTGCGTTTACCCCACTATTGTGGAAGTATAAGTAACTCCACAAAGTTATGGAGAGCAAAAATCAAGCCTAGGGACCTGAAGTACCTGAGGGACTTGTTTTTTAAAAAACACACATGGAAAATTAGTATATATATAATCTGTCGTATTTTTGCTGGACTTGGTAAGGAAGAAGCAGCTGCTGGTGGCTAAGAAAGGAGCTGAGAAAATTGCGAAGAAGAAGAATACTTTGTTTGAAATATTTCATGTTGCTCACCACTCATCTCTAGAAAATGTTGATGATTGCCAGCAGGGCAGGAGGACAGGCAGCAGAGCCAGCACAGAGGCAGCAGCACCGTCTTTTATAGCGAACGCAGGCAGGTGGACATGGATCTTTATCTTCTTCGAATTCGTTTTCTAAACACTATCAACTCAGATTGCCCTTCACAAATTTCACTCCAAAACTTCAGAGTAATTGCCTTTTACAATGTAGTAAAGAAAGATATTAACTGGTTTGGGGATTGACTAGACAACCATTTACATCACTCTTTTATCAATATTGCCATAATTTGACACTTCTGAATGGAGGAGGATTGTAAAGCGCCTGCAGACCCTGTAAAACATGTTAAATGGAGATTAGTCTTACTGCTTAGTTTAAGCCTAGTGAAAGATAATTAAATTGACTGATGCAGCTGTAAATCTCACTTTTATCAAATCCTGGCTCTCTCTGTCCTTATGATTTTACAGCATCATTAATGTTGTTGTGACAATATCATTAATCTCCTCCTGCTGTTCAGAGAATGAAAGGCAACCAGCAAACACTATAAAAATCTGTTCTCTCCTTACTAGTGTTATCTTGGCTCTCACACAACTTAGACACACATTTCATTCAAGAGGTGATTTCATAAGCTGAAAATTAATTGTAAATACACCATATAGTTTCTTTCGCTGTGGTTTGTGTAAATTGGTTTTATTAGTTTTGGGGTTTTAAAGGTTGTTGGGGATTTTTTTGGTTTGGTTTTTTTTTTTTTTTGTCAAACAAAAGGGATTAGAAGTAATTCCTCAGTGTTCTTCAAAGTTTTGTTTTGGCATTTTTTTCATGCAACTCTTCGTAACAACATAAAAGATCATCAGGCCTACAAGTGAAGCTACACTGCTGTTTTGGAGTTCCTGGAAATTCCACCTTAAGTCATCAGTTTTAATTTTTCCTCACTTTATTAGACGGGGAAGATTGACTATTTTCTGCTTCTGGTTTCCTAGTGAGGACTGTGACTGAACTGGGCATGGGGAGGAGGTGAACAGCCTGAATGGGGAGTCTGTAGCATAACAAGACTGTGTATGCCATTCTGATGTAGTAACTGGAGCTGCTCAACCTGCAGTAGGCTTTGCACATCCCTCCCTGGTGCAGTGGCTGCTGGGGATGTCTCTCACTCCCTTTTTGCTCTGCCTGAACTAAGACACCTCTGCCCAAGGCACCTCTGCTTCTCACAGTGTCTATTCTGCCCACTGCTGTACCTCAACATCTCCACAAAACTATTCCATCTTTCTTTTCTCTGCGTGCATCTCCTCTTTGTGACTGCATATGAGATGTACAGCCTGAATCATACAGCCTTTTAATTTCCAAACTACTTTTCTTTCCAGGGGAAGGACACTTGCCTTCCCAAGGTGTAACCGTGGATGCTGGGTCATGCACCTTGAGTTGATCAGGGCACACAGAATCCCCTCTCTTGGTATGAGGTGGACAAAATAATCCCACCTCAAACAGGAGGAGACTTTAGATAAGTGAAGTACAGATAACCACACTGTCTGTCTTCCCCAAGGTCAGCTAGCTCAGCAGGGCTTTATCCATATGGTTTTACCCAGGATATTTACCTGCAACCTTAAATCCCTTCAAAGCCAGATTTCTACTTGGGCACTTCACTTTAGGTAGTGGATTCCACATGACTGAAATTTTGTGGCATCCTCCTGGAAAAGAAAGAAACAGCAATTCCCTAACAATCTGAATGCTGTTAGGCTTCTCCTAACAAAGGCCTCAGCAGGCTGCTTTCTCTGACTGTATTTTCCTGGTTAATTCAAGGTTTGAGGCTGTCCCTTAGGACTAATGTAAAACCAGAATTGTGCTGCACTTGGCTGAAGTCAATGGAACAAATTTACTACTTTAGCTCACTGTTTATGGAGAAGAGAGTTTATGTAAAAAATATTTCAGAGTTCATAATCTGGCATTTAAGTTGCAGTTAAGCCTAAATATAGTACTTTAATCATCAGCAGCTATAATTTCACTCCAGTATTTCTTTAAACTCTTTGGTTTGAAAGTCCAGAAGATAAGAAGTACTTCTCAGTAATGCAAATAGACAGAGAGCATGGAGTTCACCCGGACTGTTTCTCCAGCCTGGGCTGTGCTTACCTTTTCAGGTCTCAGATAACTGGGAGGAAAAAATTCCATCTCAGCTCTTTCAAATCCTTGAGGCTTGCCCCTCTGCAAAGATCTAGGGCAACACCAGCATCTCTTTTCTGTGTCAGCCCTGTAGATAAACAGCCATGGTGGTTCATGGGTGATCTCTTAGTTCTGCAAAGGGGAGGAAGTGATGAGGAGGGTACAATGGGTAGCAATGCTATGGTATAAAGGAGACTGATGGGAATAAAAGCATAGATTAGTTTGGGTATGATATGTGTTAGGCCAAGCTATTCTTGTAGAAGACTATATATAGAACTGGTGCAGCATCACCTTGAGTCCTGTGTGCAGCCACACACAATATAAAAAGAGGGTGTCCAAAGGAGGGCAGTGAGGATGGTGGAAGGTCTGGAGGGAAAACTGCATGAGGAGCTGCTGAGGTCACTTGGTCTGTTCATCTTGGAGAAAAGGAGACTGAGGGGAGAGCTCATTGCAGTCTGCAGCTTCCTCATGAGGGGAAGAGAAGGGGCAGGCACCAATTTCTTCACTCTCATGAGCAGTGACTGGACTTGAGAAAACTGCCCGAAGTTGAGTCAGGGGAGGTTTAGGCTAGATATTATGTAAAAGTTCTTCACCCAGAGCGTGACTGGGCTCTGGAATGGGCTCCCCAAGAAAGTCATCACAGCCAGCCAGAGTTCAAGAAGCATTTAGACAATGTTCTCAGGCACATGGTGTGACTCTTGGGGTCTCCTGTGTATAGACAGGAGTTGGATTCAATGATTCTGATGGGTCCTCTGGGTAACATATAGTGAGTCCTGTCCAGCAAAGAAATTATCAGAAAAGAGAAACCTGTGTGAACAAAACACAAGGATGACTGTGCAAGACTCCTGCACTTGGTGTGGGCAGCTCACTACTTCCTGCTGCCTGCCAGGGATTTTGGTCAAGCAGAGAGGCCCTGACTCCTGTTCCCTTGGGCAGGAAGGGACATCATGTGGGGCAGGTCAGCAGAGCAGGAGAAGGGTTTTTCCAAGATGTGGATGGCCTCTCGCTGTTCAGAGCTGTCCCCCAAAGCCTGGAGAAACCCTCTAGCAGAGCACCATGTGTGGCTTGTTCCAGGGCACCATGACCTGAAAAATTCTCTCAGGCAGGTCAGCAAGTGCAGGTGCTTAAAAGTCCAAGGGCAGAGTTTTGCCAAAGTTCACTCCTTTATGGCACACAAAGTCCTGCCGCCACATCCGGGCGGCTCCGCTGCACCCAAGTGCAAGGCCTGGGCTGTCCTAGCTCCGGGTGGAGCATTTGTGGCCAAGCAAAACATTGTGTTTTTCAGAACCTACTATGAAACAAGCTCCCAGATGCATCTCTGGGTCCGTCAAATGGCACCGTCAATGCTCAGAGTTGCAGTCGTGCAGCAGCTGGAGGGGCTCCAACATTTGATCCCAAACCAATGGCACATAACATTAGTTATCTGGAAACATAAATAGCAGAAGATACTGAGTGCTGTTAGTCCTCAATAAAAGGTGCACACAATTTGATTCTAATTATGTTTAGTTCAAGTTGCTTCCTAACAATTAGCATTTGAAAGAGATGTCAATAATTTTCACTTTCTTTAAATGAAATAGGGTGATAGCTTTTATAGCAGAGTATAAAGATATCAGCTGGGAAATCTATGGCCATCAATGGCTTTAGTTTTCTCACTTTATCTATTGGTATAGCCCTAATTTGACACTTGCCTGTCGAGGAAGCTTGTAAAGCAACTGCCGACCCTGTTAAATTTAGATTAGTCTTACGGCTCACTTAAAGCCAGTAGAGTGATAATGAAATCCACTCTTGAGCTGTAAACTCCAGAGTATCTGGAAATAGCTCTATTCCTGCCACTGGCAATGCGGCTTCATTAGAATTTATACTGCCTCCTGCTGCAGGGACCCTCCAAACATGGAAGGGAGGGTCTGATCCTGATCTGTCTGACCACACTGCCCAGATCCTGCAGCCTCCTCTGGCCCACGCAGCCTTGTGAAACATCACTTCATTGCTGCCACAAGGCGCTTCTAAGCCTTGGCACAAGGCTGCTATGATGATACTTATCTCTAAATTCAAGCCAGAGGTTACAATGTGGGTCAAAGCCATTCAGTTTATCAGAGAGAAAAGATAGCCCTGCCCTGCTGTTGGGGCAGACAACAAATAATTTTGTGTTGTCCTTTCTTGGCTTCGACTTTGGAATTAGACATTTGGGAGTTGAAGTTCTCAGACTTCAGCTGAGGTTTCTTTGTGTCTCCACTGAGCTTTGCAGCAGGAGGGAGCCCAAATGCCCCACTGCTTTTGTCATCCACAAGCCAAATGTACCGCAGCCCCACGGGGACAGCACAGGGTGGGCTCAGCCACGGATAAGATGAGCAGCTGGAAGAGAGTGTTGCAGTCTGTCCTTCCCTCTTAATGACCAGTTTCTTGGGTCATTTCATTGAGTCTCTGTATCCCTGGCATCCACACATGGATTAGGAAACACAGGGGAAGACAGTCTTCTCTCAGCAGAACCTTACTATGTGTCACTTGGTTTAGAAGGATGCCTGCCACTGCTTGTTTCTTTGGTAGGGGAAGGGATCTAAAACACCCCAAAACTGCTTTCACATATATTAAAAGGAAAGAATTGCACATTGAAAAGGTCATGCAGAGGAGAACAGGTTTCAGGTTTGATCACTGTGACTCAGCAGAAGTCTTATGATGAAAAATGTTTTGAAACACATTCAATGTACTTCGTTGTCTCAGTTCAAGTTTTGTTGGATTTTTTTTAATTTCAAATTTTTTCAGGCAAAGACTGGATCATATTTTCTGAGAAGTTACTGCAGGCCCTTGTCTGTCATAGTCTTTCCCCTTCATCCACCAGTAAAAATATCTGCTATAGCAGGAGGCAGGTGGAGTTTGGGGCTGAATCCAAATAACCATTTCTTTTCTAAATGTATTGAGAAAGTGGGTGAGTAGTGCCCACCTTTGGTTTGATGCCAGCTTGGTGGGAATGTCATGTGTTACATCCCTGCCCTGCCTGGATGTGAGAGAATGAGATAGCTTTGTCCCAAAGTAGCTATATGGGAGGAGCAGTTCAATTTCCAATGAAACTCCCTAAATTTAGCAGCCTGCCTTTCTGTTGTAAGCCCAGCCTCTAGGCTCCCCTTAGAGGTAGTGCTGTGGTCAGGGAAGCAGTGCTGCCAACCCCAAGGCTACCTGGCTGGTCCTAGGAATCTCTGCTTGAGCACAGTGGGCTGCACTAGGATTTCTGGTGATCTCTCGTGTGCTACATGCTCAGTGTGCAAATGGGTGTCTGAAGATAGCTGTCTTGACCTTGGACCGAATTCTTTTATACGAAAACCAGGGTATAATTCATGCAAGTGATAGTCAACATAAAAACTTCTGGAGCCTGGTGCAGTCCCTGATGTGAGGCAGCAGGAGAGAGGTGCGCTGTTTAGACAAGGGCTGTGGTACATACAGCGTTATTTCTGTTTAGCCACTGCTGTTCAGGGTGGCACGAAGGAAGTGCAAGCGTTATCAAAGGAAGCCCAGGGCAGGGAAGGATAGGATCATCACCTCCGGCAGCATCCAGCGCTGCCGCAGCTGTGCCTAGCCGCGGTCCGGTGCTGCCACCCGCCGGGATTCTGCATTGAGAGTTATTTTCCCTTTGGGCTTTCACTCCCCTTCCTTAGACCGGAGTTCAAGGGAGGACAAACCGTCCCTGCCTGGGGACTTCATGTTCCTTGCCAGGGCGGTGGAAGCTGCCACCTCCCAGTCACCAGGATGGCATCTATCATTCCTATCTGCCCAAATGAAACCGTGTTCCTTCTTTGCGTCTGGGGCCTCATGGTGAAACCGTTTGTCTTGACCTTCTCCTTCCACTTCTGCCTCTTTGCAGCCCCACAATTCCCAGCTTCTGCCTTTCAACCCTCTGGCACCTGTCTCATCTTCAGCTGTGATCACCAGAGAGAAAAGCAGAGAATGCAAAACACCCCAAACAGAGACATTTTAATGAGAGGTGGGAGCACAGCAAGACATGAGTGCTCTTTTAAAGTAACCAAGAGTTAGACACTGTCCCATGCTATTTGAAGATATAATAAAATTTAATGCATAGCCTTTCAAGAGTTACCAGTGCGTCTCCCCTTGGCTACCTTCAAAAACACTTTTTAAATATTGAAAATCCCTCTGAGCCTTCCCTATGAAACTTTAATGGACACAGATTCTCTGAGCCTGCTGAAAGGATTTCTCTGCAGCATATATTGGTTAATTTACCGAGCTTCTTTCTCCCCAGCATCTTTCTTCTCTCTCTCTCTCAAGTGCCAGTTCTGCTCTTTATTTCATTTTTCATTTCTTCTTCACTTTTGAACCAGAATTAATTAAACTTTCTAACCATCTTTTTTGCCCATCCCCCTCATTTTATTTTAGGTTTGGGTTTTTTCCCACCTTTTCCCCCTTTTGCTTTCACTTTAAATTGCCTCTTTTCTGTAACTTCAGATGAGCTCTTTTTCTTCTGTATCCTTCTAGGTTTCCATGTTTCCTCTGACAACAAAGTTCATAAGTAATTTAATGTGTTAAAATCACCCATTCTCTTCCAGATCACTGAGCTCAGGAGAACACCCAGCTCAGAAAATTTGACCAAACATAGGGTGAACATAGGTTAAAAAGAAAGTCTTCCAGATGCTGATAACCTCCCTAGACCCCTTGAGTGACAGTCTTCATATCAATGGTCAGACATCTCATCAGAATTTAGGGGATTGCAATATGGCATCTCTTTCTGAGGGCCTTGTTCAACACCTTTATAACTAAAGGCAAGAAATAAGCACTCTGGGGTATAATTCACTGGACAGAATTTAAATACCTGTTTGGATGTCAGACCATCTTCTTTTGTTTTCTATCTGACCTGTCCCACAGAGCCTTAGGCAATAACTGGGTTTTCTTGATGTGATCACTTACTTCTCGTGACATTTTCTTTGAATACAGAGATTATTCAGCACTTTTCTTGAGCTGGACATTAGGCATGAACACAATATCCAGATAGCTCTTGTATCAAACAGGTTCACACATTGCTGGTATGATGATTGGGAAATGGTGTATTATGGTGTGGTGTGTACAAATCTCATCACTAGAGCATGCTGCAGCATGTGGACCTCAGGTGCTTTCAATGGTGTCCCATGTCCTCCAGCACTGCAGCTGCTGGGAATGACCATCTTAGAGGGCAAGGAGTGTTCTAGTTGTCAATTATCTTTTATTCTGAAAATGTAACTATAAAGAAAAGAAGAAATAAGAACAACAGAATCACATAGCAGTTCAACTTCAGTGTTGTCTGTGTTTGCCTCAGGGCATACTTCCAAGAAAAAGTTGCTAGTTCTGGTGAAATAAAGCAGCAATTACCTATTGCCCAAATTTTGCTTTTAAGAGACTCAGTTCCTGGCCATCCTCACTGAAATTGTCCCCAAGGCCAGGGAGTGAGGCTGTGGTGGGTTGACCCGAACCAGCAGCCAAACACCTACACATCTGCTGGTCTCCACTCTGCCACATGATGGGAAGAAGACAGGAGGAAGGCACCCAGATAAAAGTGGTTTGGTAGGTTAAACAAAAACTTCATATTCAAGCAAAACAAAAAGAGGAATTTTTTCACTTTATCCCTTCAGCAACTGATGTTTTTCCACCTCCTGGAAACCAGGGCTTCAGCAGATGCAAAGGTTAGTTGAAGAGACACATGCCATAACCACCAATGTCACCCCTTTCTCCTCCTTCCCTTGAGCTGTTACTGCAGCACGTGTTGCTGCAAGGCAGGAAATAACCCTTTGGCCAGCCTGGCTCAGTTGTCCTGGCTGTGCTCCCTCCCAGCTTCTTGCCAGCCTCCAGCCTATTTGCTGGTGGGGCAGAGTGGGAAAAATAAAAATGCTGTGTTGAGCAAGTGCTGCTCAGCAACAGCCAAAAAACACTGGTGTGTTATCAGCACTGTCCTAGTCACAAATCCAAAACTCAGCACTGTCTGGGCTGGGCTGCTGTGGTGGAAATGACCTGTTTCCCAGTCAAGCACAGCACAGGGAGTCAGCTAGGTGATTCAGCATGTAGGCAAGCATCTCCAGCTGACCTGTTCTCTGAGCTCCCATGACAGTTCAGAGTGTCTCCAGGGCCTCAGCTGGCATGTGGAGGCCCACCAGCCCTGCAGCCACCATTCCCCAAGAGCAGAGGTGTCTCTAAGTCCTGTCCTGTGTCTGCCAGTCCCAAACCAGTGCCTTGGCAGCCTCTGGAAGCAAAAGGATAGTGCCATCCTGGACCTGCAGACACCTGCAGACACCTGCATCTCCTCTCATGCTGGTTCTCCTGCAGAGGCAGCTACACAAGGACCAAGGGATGGATCCTTCTGTGTACTCAGTCCAGGGTAGTTCCTGTCATCTTGAAGGTGCCTGACAGGAAGCAGCTGGCAGAGCATCCAGGAACATCACCTAGAGGAGAGGTTCAACAAATTGCTCATCACATCTTTTAGGTCCTGTTCCCTGCCCATTGTATACTCATTTACGAGCATTCCAAACTACTGTGGTTGATATATTAAGCTTTAATTTTTTTCTAGCATTTGCTATTATTTTACAAAAGATACACTGTATCATACATCCCTTTGCCTCCTTATTTAAAAACTTCAATAATTTAACCTTTCACTTTGTCATTCAAAAAGTAATAATTCTGTTCAGCATCCCCACCATTCATAATTATCCATACATACAAAACGTCATGTCTTTAGGCTTTTGTATCTAGCTGGCAAATAAAGGAACTATCACCTTTCTGGACAAATGCTTCACTTTTATATATCAACACAATCAAGCTCAGTTCATTGATGCCAAACACATCTCTCAGACATATATTTCTCCTGACAGTATTTCTAGCAGGCTAAGAAGTGTTTCTATGTGAGCATGGTCTGAGCATTTTGCTGATGCATAAGATGTTGCAGAGTTGGGGTTTAGTTGTTCCATCAGCTCTGAAAAGTCTTAGACTGGAAAACCAAACCTGCTGGAGCTGCTGTGAAGGCACAAAATAAATCTCTCAACTTCCTCAGCTAATAAAGCTCCTGATCTGAAACAGCTGCTGCTATTTCAGCCCTGAAACCATTTCACAGTTTCACTGAAGTGCACTGGGGCTGCCACATGGCTTAATTTTTCATTGACTCCTTGGAGGCAGCAGAACCAATACAGATCATTTAAGGAGTAGGGGTGAAAATTAATGAAATTGAGAAAAGAAATGAGGTGAGTAGAGAGTGTTTGACCTGTTTTCAATGGTCTGGACCTTGAGGAATAAACACCAGGGTTTCTTCTGGTATTTGCTTCACTGTCAGAAAGACAGCTGGGAAGGGAGAGGCTCTACCTCAGAGGGAAAAAATTCTGTTGTTGTATGAAAAAATGGAGGCTCAATCCACAGAAACAGTTCCTGGAGCACTGGGAATAGATAGATCTAAAATACATTAAATACCATCTGAAAACCTTTGATGGTGATTCAAAATGATACCTTGAGAAATAATTAGTAAAAAACTGGTATGTCAGATCTTTATTCCATTGGCTGGCCCATTTTATGATGCAAGAACTAATGCCATAAGACATTTCTTCATGCAGACAAATTCCTTGTGTTCCCAGACATGCAATCAGGTACATGTAGGAAGAGCTTGGTGGAAATTCATGTAATTCCTCTAGGAGTCACTCCCCTTAATTGACTGTGAAGGAGCTTCCTCCAGGGAAACCAGCCCTTCTTAGTGTCACTGCTCCTAGAAAAGCCTGTTTAGATATTAAGGCTTTGCATATGTATAAATGTCTGTACTATTTCTCCATCTCTTAATCACAGTACTAAACACTTGAGCAGATCTGGTTTGTGCTGTATCACTGTGTCTGGATTGTCTATAAGAATGACTTCATGGTGTGCGAATAGGTCTGTAAGAAGACATCTAAAAATATACAGCTCTAAAATAGCAATTAAAACATAAATGAGCAATCCAGAACTTGCCTCAAAGGACATAAGGAAATTCCAGATGCCTTTCCCTGCATCTCAGATTGTCTCAAAGGATTTTGAAATTAAAATGCTAATAATAACAGTGAAGAAAGCTACTTACTGCAGAATATAAAACTGCTAATGATAACCTGAGCTCTGAGTTGAGTAACATTGTTAATAAGGCAAAAACATCAATAGACATAATTAAAAAAAACAAAACCTTCATAGTGAAAAAGATAAACCATATGAGTTATGCAAATTTCTTTCTTAACCCATTCCCCAGGGACACCAGTTTCTTCTGATTTCCTTGCAGCAATCATCTTCATTCACAATCTGCCTCAAGAACAGTCTGCAGATGATGATGCTGCCCAGAAGATGGCTGGACAAGGCCACATGTCTCCAGTGCTACATGCAAATTAATAGGCAAAAATGCCAGCTGCCTGGGACATGAGGTGGTGTTCTGCCTTGTGGGCATGAATCATAGAACCAGGGAGAAATTTAGTCTGGAAAAGACCTCTAAGATCATTGAGTCCAACCAATAATCCAGCACTGCCAAGTCCACCACTAAACCATGTCCCGAAGTGCCACATGTACATAGCTTTTAAATACCTCCAGGGATGATATCACAACTTCCCTGGGCAGCCTGTTCCAAAACTTGACAACTCTTTCAGGGCAGAAATCTTTCCTAATACCCAACCTAAACCTCCCCTGGTGTAACTTCAGGTTACTTTGTCTTGTTTTATTGCCAAGAGCCCATGAAGAACACATGTGACTGAATGTGTTAATGGATAGGAAAATATCCTTATCTTCAACATGAGACAACCTCCCCCTGGACTTCTGCTGAGCCAGTTCCTGTGGTCTCTTGTGTACCTACATAGTGGTTAGTGTTATAAATGTCTTTGGGAAATCGCCACATTCATTAAAAACTATCGCACTTTATGTGTAAGAATGTTTATGCCGGAAGGACAGCTAAGGTTGAAATGTTCAAGTGCTCAGAAGTTAGGAAATGCCAAAAGTCTGAGTGCCTGAAAAGATTTCAGTCTGGCCCTAGTATGGTACAGCTGGACCAAAAGTGATCCCCTGTGTTTGAAGGACTGGGTCTGACATGGCCCTGTTGTATTTCAGAGATCTAAGGCATTTTAAAGGCCAAAGGGAATTTAAGAATGATCGAGGTGCATATTTTAATTTTAAAATGCATCATCTTCATATTCTATATTATGTCTTAAATAATAAATTAACTTTCCTCTAGAAAAAAAGCACTGAAGAGATGCAATGGATGGATACTGTCCCTCTACTGCAACTTAAAGAAGCGATGTTTGACTTTTTACAGGACTCAGTGTAACTGAAAAGTACATGCCTTCTGTATTCCAAGTACATAACCTCTGTGTTCTCTTATTTTCTATTTGTAGCTTCCTAACTTTTAGAGAGTAAACCTGAATAACTCCACCTCTTGTCACCCCACAAGCTGCTATTATTTTTATTTTTCCTATGGTTATGCCTTTCTGATAAAGTTTTTAATTACATTCAAATGGCCACTGAAGCAAGCAAACAAAGTTTTAAGTAAAACCAAATGTTTTCCTAATTACCGCCTGAATACCTGGTCCATACCTGGTCTAATACCTGAATACCCTTGTCTAGCACAGGAAAGTCCTAGTGCCCAGCCAGCCAAGAATTTGCAGCTTCTGAGTTTAGGAAGGACTGAACAGAAGAATTTATCTTTGCCACGAAATGCCTCCTTTCTTCCTGCTTAGCTGTGTTTTTACCACCACATTTCCCAGGCTTGCTTTGAGGTTTGGAGCCCACGGTGGCGAGAAGTGCTGCCTGTTGCTCTGGCTGGAGCTCCTGCCTGGGCAGCAGCTGTGCACAGAGTGGGAATTGCAAGGCAGTGGGGAAAACACTGCTGCTGCTCAGGGAAGAAGCTGGGAAATCTTTTTAAGCCAGATGTGTTCAGTCTCCTGTGCTTATCGGGAGGCTTGAGAAACCAGTTATCTTTTTTTCAACTGTGGCCATCAACCATAGCCCAGGGCAGAGACAGGAAGTAGAGTGACATTTTTTAAATAGTGATTGGTATTTGACAAGTCAAACTAGGTCCTGTTTCCAGAAGAGACATGTCTGCTCCTTGTATTTTATGCATAGAAATGAAACACAAACTATCATTAAAAAAATGCAGCCTCTGCCAATTTTCATGTACTTGAAAGACGCTGACTCAAAATAGAGGGGAAAAAATCCTCCTGCTTTTTAACTCCCTGTTTTATTTGTTTTCCTTTTTGCTTGCGAGAGCTATTGAACTCTTTCATGTTTGCTTCTAAAAAGAATAAATTGTAATGCTGCTCAGACAGCATGTTATCTCTGGCCAATCTCTCTGCATTGAACAGAACTCCAGGCATCAGAGAGGCTCCCCAGCGTGGGGCTGATTGAACAGCTCCAAGAGTAATGGAGTGATTCCCACCATATATCATATCATATATCAGGAAACAGATCAAGCTTGCCACATACAAATAATTCCTGATACTAGAAACCTTATCTTCTCAGATCATCACCTGTTGCTTAAGAAAGTTACAGATCTTTTTCTGTTCCTGTGGTTTCACAACAGTGGTAAATAACAGAGATGGATATTCCTCCCATCAAGGATCTTCTTTGAACTGAAACAATTTCAAGAACAAACTGTTGAAGTTGAAATTGTTCTTCATTGTCCTGTTATTTCATGAGAGCAAGTAACACCTTGATATGGAAATGCCTTCCCATCTGTACCATCCCCCAGCTCATGCTGGGATGCTAATGAACCTTCTGATGAAAGGTGTCCCCACCCATGGCAGGGGAGTTGGAACTAGATGAGCTTAGGGTCCCTTCCAACTCAAAGCATTCTGATTCTGTGATTCTGTGATAATGCAGAGCTCCTTTTCCTTGAGCATCTTCTAAATTTCTTGCATACGCTCCTGTAGAAGTTCTTACTTTCAATATTTTAGTCTAAACTGTCCTCCAAGGTCTTAGATTTTTCCTCCCTCGTTCTGTGTACACCTTTCAGACTGATACTGCAACCTCTGCCAGCAGGTTCACCCCCATGTGTCTAAAATTACCCCATGAGGTAATTTTGCTTGTGTAGCTGGATGCTGCTTGCGGAACGGGAGCTCCCCTTACTGCAATGCAGCTGGGGTGGAAGATGTCTTGCTGGTCTTCAGCCTCTGATAGTGGCTGAATTATCACTCCGGGCTTCCTTCGGAGGCAGTGACCTTTTTTTTGTCCTTCTGCTGGATATTGTGCTCTAAAAGTACCAGCTTCTTTGCATAACTATGAAAGGAGCCTCTCTCCAGCACCAAGAAATCACTGCTCTGCCACACATGGGGATCACCCACTACCAAGACATCTGGGGAAAGCTACCTGCACACCCCAGCTCCACATTTGATGCTGCCTTATCCTCATTTTCAGGAGTATCCCAGCCTCCCTAATTTCCTCTAAGTCTATCTGTCTCCTCTGGCTATTTCCCTGAGGAGGGTGAGGTCCCCCAGCATGCAAAGCCAAAGGAGGATGCTGCAAAAGAACCTTAATGAGGCCACACAAATTAAGTTCCAGCAGGAGAAGCAAACTAAATACAAGAGCAAAAGCAGCCAGGCTGCCAGCCCACCCTCTCCTGCCATGGCTCTGGAGTAAAACTAAGGAAGCATGTCCTTCTCACTTCCACCGTAAAGATCCAGTTCCCAGTGTAAGGCACCACTCCCTCTCTGGATAAAGCAGGTTGATAAGGTTTGATAATACTTTTTTTACACAACCACTTCTCTTCAAAACATGCATGACTTTCATCCAGAGTTTTAAACCTGGATCAGCCACTTTTAAAACATCAGTGTTGATTTTTTTAGTACGTTTGCAATCAGCTCTGGTTTGCATTATTTTGTCAGTATGACCATCACGATCCCAACCTCCTTGTTGGAAGTTCTTATTGCTGCATGGGCAGTAGCAACCTAACCTGCTCCCATCTGGTTTGCAATCAGGAGGACGTCTTGCTCTGCCTAGGATTCATCCAGGTCCCACTGGAATCAGTCCCTCAGAAAATGGACTACTCTGGAGTTGGTAAAAACACCTGCCATCACTACTGCAGGAGTTCCTCTCCTGCAAGCATTTGGCTAGGACCAATCCACGCCCCAGCCTTGTGGGGTTTGACTCTACATTTTCATTTCTCCAGCAAATCCCAGGTGGTTCTCAGCCCCCTTGTGTGTGCTCCTCACCCCACCTTACAAAAAGGATTGAAACAACAGCAATCAGGTATTTATGTCCTGAGCATCCTTGATGTAAGCACGCAGTCATGCTTCCGCTCTTCCCCCATTCCCCCTGAGGGACATGCCACTGCCCATGGAGGGCCGTAGGCAGTGGCCCAAGTGCTGGGCAGGACTGGTGCAAAACTTCCTTCAGTGGGGTTAACTCACAGTGCTCCTGGGTGATACAAGCACTGCACTGGACNTATTTTATTTTATTTTTATTATTTGTAATAATTCAGTCTGAATCAAAATCGCAGCAAGTCCAGACCAGTTCTGTCTCAGACAGCAGCCAGAACTGAGAAAAACCATGCCAGGCAGTAATATAAAAGCTTTGCTATAAAAGACAAAGGTAAACAGAATGCAATATGAAAGCACATCAGGTTTCATTACAACAGGCCATTCACTTAACAGTTGGACTCGATGATCCTTGTGGGTCCCTTCCAGCTCAGAATATTCTGTGATGAACAAAATAATGAGTTCTAAACGGAGATTGGCTTTTTTCCTAAACTGCCTTTATTTCAGGCACTTCAAAGGCTCTGCCACTAGATGTAGCAAAAGGTCTCTTAACAGTTGCCTCGGATACTCTGCTGTATTTCTTTTTCAAAGTGGGGGAAATGGACTAAAGCTCAACAAGTAATATAAGCATGACCTTAAATCAGGAACAAAAATGTTCGGAAGAAATAGCACCCATGGCAAGCAGCATCACGTAGGGCACAAAAGGTCTCTCAATTAGAAAATATAGATGTGAATGAGATTAGATTATCATGCTTGGAAAACTCTCTGCACACCATTCTGAAATTCTGCTCAGCCTTTTTTGGAGTAATCCTAAGTGTTTTATTAAATGTGCAAATGGGAGCTAGCAAAGGAGAGTCCAACATCCACAGGGGTAGGTAGCTGAAATGCCAGTGCAATTGGGAAGTGCAGGGTGTACTGCTCTTGTATTTATCTTCTTCTTAGACCTGCACTATACTTCAGAAGCAGATATTTTTAGATCCCAAAAATGCAAGAACCAAATGTAATAAACCACAAATAAGATAATGCGGTTTGTTTCATTTACTTAGAGGGTTAAATTCTTAGAGTTTAAACAGAACAGATTGGCGTGGGGGGAAAAAAACTCCTAAATGTCAAAAGTGTTTTTTCTTCCTTTAAAAAACGATATTTAGGCATTTGCAGTGTAAAAAATAAGATATCTGGAAAAATAAAGTATTGCAAGTTAAGAGTACAATTAAGGAGACAGTTACATGAGGTTTTGCAACATCTGAATCCAACATTTCACCTAGCAGTTTCTGATAGAATGAAGATAATTTTTAAAATTATTAAATTATTATTATAAATATAATAATTACTGTTATTAAAATAATAATTACAAATATATTATTAATAATAACTTTATTTAAATTATTTAATAATCATTAAATATATTTA
>VWZS01006232.1:1841670-1889587 GCA_013397075.1 Rhabdornis inornatus | reverse complement strand
TTATTTTAATTATTAAAAATTATTTTTGAATAAGCAGTAAAAAACCCCAAACCAAATATTTTTGCATAGTTGTCAAAAGAAGATAAGAACTGAACAGAGCTTACCATGAAATTATAAACAAACGTAGGAATTTGGGTAGTTCCAGAAACTGTCTTCACCAGGCAGGTCTGGTACACAGTGGGTGGGTTTCCTTCAGTCCCATGGGGATGTGCAAGTCTGAGCTGGTCACCCAAAGGTGCTTTCACAGGCACACAAGTGGTGGCTGATTCATCCTGTCCCAGAACAAATATCCACATTGACCTGGCAAACCACATGCCAAAAGTGGCCATTTCTCCTCACTGAGCCATGGAAAGAGCCTGGGCTGAGCAGTTCATCTGCAGGTTGAAAGAAGAAGAAGGAGGAGAAAGAAGGAGAAGGAGAAGGAGAAGGAGAAGGAGAAGGAGAAGGAGAAGGAGAAGGAGAAGGAGAAGGAGAAGGANAGAAAAAGAAAAAGAAAAAGAAAAAGAAAAAGAAAAAGAAAAAGAAAAAGAAAAAGAAAAAGAAAAAGAAAAAGAAAAAGAAAAAGAAAAAGAAAAAGAAAAAGAAAAAGAAAAAGAAAAAGAAAAAGAAAAAGAAAAAGAAAAAGAAAAAGAAAAAGAAAAAGAAAAAGAAAAAGAAAAAGAAAACAAAAGAAGATGATCTTTGCTCTTTACCAGCACAGGTTGACTTGGTTCTGTCCATGGCTTGGCCAGTCCACCTTTAGTTTTCTCTTGTGCTAGATTTACCTAAAAGCAAACTATATCTGGAGCTTAAAAGAACTTGCTCTAATTTATGCACTCCAGCTCAGTGAGATTTTATTTGAAAGTAAATAATCGTAATTAAACGTATGACTCTGCAGTCCCTGCTCACCTTGCTCACCAGGTGCCATGCAGGGCACGGTGAGGGGACAAGCTGCTTCTCTCTCTGCTTGTAAAATGTGTGGTTGTAAAGACAATCACACAAGAAAACGTGAGGATAAATGTGTCTGTTAGCCATGCAATCTATCCCATGGGGAGAGGGCATCACCTCAGCAGAGGACTGATAACATATATCTCCAGCCCATCATGATTTATTAACAGGTGGTAAAAAAGCATGACAAATAAGGACTTCGAAGTCAAAGCAAATTTGGCACCTAGATAAAATTTTTTCCCTAAACTCAGAAATAGAGGAATGTCTTGTTTCAGAGCACTGTAAGGTCTGCATCTGCAGACTGAGAAAGAACAGAGAAAAAAAGCAATTTTTTCTTTCAACAAAACTCAAGTAGCGCAGATCCCTGCAGCAGAGGGTGTAAAAGTTCCAAACCCAGGTCTCAAGGTCTTCCAGCAGGCAGCTAGCCAGGATTCCATGGGGCTGGCCATCAGCTACAGTAGCCGAGAAACTATCTTTGGGAAGCATGCAGATTTTGTGTCATGACACACCCTGAGAGAGCAGACTAACCCAGGCTGGACATAATCATTAGGAAACAGATGGCCATGGTGCAGGAAAGCAGCTCCTGTACTGATGGAACAAGGCACATCCGGCTCGTGCAAGCACCTTGAAGAGAACAGAGGCTACAAGATTTACAAAGGAGGTCAGAACAACCTGTGTTTGGGACACGTCAGCCACGTTACACAGTCTCTCAAGGGGATCAGGTGCACAAGTGCATAACAGGGATGATTTTCTTTGTGCCATTTTCACAATTGCTCTGAATTCTGACCAGTTTTGAGATGACCTCTGCATAGAAAGCATGTCATGCCTTCCAAGTGTCACAATGTGAACTGGAAAGAAAGTTCACAAGGTGTTATAAGCTATGTAATTTGCTTAATTACTTAGATTGAGCTTATTTAACTCCATATAGTAGAAAGCGCTTCATCTGCAGGATCTTCCATGGATTATATTATCATCTCACATAACCCTGGAAATTAATCGAAAATTTCCTTGCAGAAGCACAGCCTTTCAGAGAAGACCGATGACTATGCTCCTGTACCTGTGAGGGAGAGGACAGGTATTTGGCCATGGACCTTTCAAGCCTGGAAGTCAGAAATGGGGCTCAATGGTGTGAGAAAGGCACCTGGACTGGGATGTCTGGGGTGCAGGCACAGGAGGCACCCTGGCCCTTGAGGGAGAAATGTGATGCTGGACCACAACCCTTCTCTGGCAGTGTCTGGGTTGCCCTGTTGTTTATATGGTCACAGTTTACAAACCTACTGCAACACCAAACAGTGCCTTGTAGAGAAACAGCTCTAATGTCCAGCCATTAGAATAAGCCACTATTGCTTATTCTTTCCATGCCTAATTCCCAATTAAGATTTGGGAATATTCATGTTTTCCTGCTTCTTACAGAGTAAATTAGATTATGTCTTCAATAGAAGATAAAAGTAATTTCTTTGATGGCAATAAGAACTGTGTAAATACAAAAGCAAAACCTGCCCTTATATATGTCAAAGAATCCAGCAGAGCTCCTAGAAGCACACATGTAATGAAAAGCCTGATTTTGTCAGGGCTTTATTTCCATACTAATGACACATCCCAATTCTTGCCACAAATGCAAGACCTTCAAAACCTGTTAATCCGTGCAAACAAATACAAACAGAATGACTTTTTGCATTATTAGAATGATGCCACCCCCTACGACTGTTAGATCTCATTAAGCAAGGAGCCCTTGCAGTAATGTGGATATGGATGTTGCTAATAATATACCTCAGACTAGGTTGTCTGTATGAATTGCAAATGAGTGGCTTTTTTAGCAAAGAGTTTTAACCAACCAGGGGCAATTTCCCCTTACATAACCACCAGTGTCTCTGGTCCATCTTTCCCCCTGCAGCCAGTTGGTGTCCAGGCTAGTGAGGCTGTAAGGGATGTTGCGGTGTGCAGATTTATTCCTGACCCAGCTGGCTGGAGCTATTTCATGTTGATGCTGCTCACAAATTCAGCTCTGCCACATGTGAAGTACCAGGCAGCTTTCAGGCTCTCTGTTCAGCAAAAGAACTTGCATGGACTTATCACTTAGTTATTGCTCTCCTTAAGGTTAATAGCCTATAAAGGTCCTCCATCTTCACATCCTGTCCATTAATCAACAGTATACTTGGCCAATTAAAAATCTAGATGGAGAAGAGAGAAAGTCATAATGTAAAACAGCCTCTGGGACAATAAAATAAGACTGGTTTCCAGACTCCAGCAGTGATGCCCAACACACGGAAGTACTGAAGGCATTGAAGACTCAGATTTAACTCTATCGTCTTTGGTTATTTGCCTTGCACAAAGCCCACATCTACCTCTGTCTCCTCTCTATGGCTTCCTCCAAGCTATTTTCTTATTCTGCCCTTTTCCTTCTGTAATTTCCCCCAGATATCCCCCTGCTTTTTGTCTTGCTCCACTTTGCAGTATTTTCCCCTTTCTTTTTGCCCCTACTCCCTTCCCTGCTGGAGCCTTTTTCTGCTGCCCCACCGATGGTGCCCAGAGCAGGTAATTGTCAGTCCCAAAAGCTCACAGCTCACTGGAACCATCACTTCATACATCTTATTAGACTGGCAAATGAAGACTCACTAGCCTTGACGAGTGACCCACACACACTTCGACCACAGACTGTGACCAACAGGTCATGCAAGGCTGACATGAATGGGGTAAAGCTAATCTGCAAAGCAGTTTTTCAAAATATTAGCAATCATTCAAGTTTGGTAACAAATATTTTTGCAAACATGCAAGTCATAACTCTTAGCAGCCATGAAAATATTTGCACTTTCTTGGACTAGCAGAGGCTGGTGTGTGAAATGCCCCAGATGAGAGGTGGCCACAGGCATATCTGACAGGTGGCTATGGCACAGCTTCCTAACCAGCCATTACACCTAAAACATCTGATGCTGCTGGGGAGTGAGTACAGGTCTGTGGTTACATGGCACTGCAGAATGGGGTGAGGTGAGAAGATGCTGGTGTTGATCCTGCTCAAATTAGTTGAGGTGCCAGGAGCAGAAATGTTGCATTAACACCATGCTCTGTTACTTCCTGCCTGAAGGAAAACATGACCAGAGGCAAGATGTTTGCTTCATTACTGCTCTCTCAAGCTATCGCCTCAGACCAACAGTCAGAGCCCACAGGAATGTCATTCTTCAGGACACACAATCTGTTCTGGTTGCTACCAACAATTTGTATCCTGAAGGCTTTTAAGTCCTGCTTATGATATCATTCAGTAATATAGCCCTGCTCCAGCAGTCCCTCTGCAACCAAGACACTGCCATTAATTTAGGAAACTACTATTGAAAAATATCAGAACAGTCAAACCAAGAGAAAAATGTCTATTTAGCTGCTACACAGGGGATAATGAAGTTTCTCCCCAAGGTTGGCCATCACAATAATGTTAGAAGAGCTATATTTTGTTCAGGTAAAATGTCATATGAACAGCTTGATGGAATCCTACCGAACATAAATAACTTCTTCCAAATGAAGTACAGATGAGCAGTTCTTAACGTAAAAACGCACAAAATAAAGAAAAAGGTGCTATTTTTGCTTTTTTCCCACCCCTTTTTAATCTAAAGATGGATATTCTCTACCAGACTCTCCAGATTAATGGGTGGGGGGGGAGGGATGGGATGGAAGGACAAAACGGCACCTTCGATTCATGTGTAGGATAGATATATTGAAGCTGTGAATCCTACTTTGTTCCCTCACATACCTATTTGCTTCTCCTTTAGACCACATGACCTAAAGGCAAATACAGGCAGTTCTTTCTATAATGTTAAGCAACGATGACAAACCACTGTCTAGAGACAGAGTTTTTTAGAACCCACTGAGACCATCCAGTCTTTCCCATCCAGATGGAGGGTTTCATCCCCTGCAACAATGATCTAATGTTACATTTGTCAGTACTGACTTTCTGTGTCAGTGCAGCAGGGACATGTGGTCTTAATCTTAGGAGTGACATTTTATCAGCCAGGAAACTATATAGTGAAATATTTTATCCATAACAACTTCATATTCTTAAGAATAAAGGGAAATGTGCTCACTGCCCCACAGAGAGCATGTTCATCATGAGGGAAGCAGCATGCAGAGCATGAGGGTTGTCCATAGCCTGCCCATGAAGGAGAATGGGAAAGATGAGGAAAATGGAAATCACACCATGCTGCTACACACACTCAGGCTGGGCTGCTCCGCTGAGTCAGGAAACTGGTTTTCTCCACCTTACTCCTGTTAAGCTGCATCATTATCTTAACAGCAAGAGAAGCATCTGGACTCAGGATGAGTGATTATTTCAAGAACTTGGTCTCAAAACTGTATCCACTTGTAAAGTTTCCAAGTCATCTACAAACATCTGAATTGCTTCACTGCACACACCTGGGTGCTGGCCATGGGATGCCCCTGTGTTCCGGATGGGCACCAACAGAGGCATCACCAATGGACTCTCTTCCCACTTCTCTTGGGATAAAAGCAGTCCCTGCCTGAAGTGCATGCTCCCTTTTATTGGCTTTAGGAATTCATTGGTGGGATCAGATTAGACTTAGGCAATGGACTTAGACTGAGTTGGGTGAGGTGACCTCCCCTGCAACCATTTGCTCCTCATAGGTGACTGTTCCTAGCAGTGTCACAGCCTTGCTGTCCTGCCTTGGTGGCCACAGGAGCAGGTCAGGCTGGGCAGCTTAGTGCCCAGGTTCTGTAGGAAACCACATCTCGTTGTGCTTGCTCTTGTAGGCTCCCCATAAAATATGACTGGTGGAGATCTCTCCAGTCATGTAAATCAGGACTGGGTATTCCACCAAATTCAAACTAGGACGGTCATGTACTTCCTTAGATTAATCTCACTTTTATTTAGCTGTATGCAACATAAGTCTCTCTATCTCAGATAGGCTCACCAAGCTCCCTACATACAGAGAAATGAAGAGAAAGTGTGAAATCTTGTTTTTATGGGACTGATTTTCCCCCAAGCCAGACATCTGAGGATGATCAGGCAAGTTGTCTGCTTCTTCCTGCTGACTACAAAGGAAGGCTAAAGCTAAACTGAGGATATCTGCATTTGGCAGGGTATAAACTACATAATATGCATATGCAAAGTGTGTGTTATACTCGAGAAATTAATAATGATTTTCCTTAGTGAATAGTTCTTGACAAAATACATGAAAGCAGAAGTTGTGTCAAATCTAACCTTAAATTGTAGGCCTTTGGCTCATTTTACTTTAAAATGCATTTCTTAGTTTATTCATGGTAAAATAATGGCAGAGCAAGTGATCTTAGCAAGCAATCACAGATTAGCATCTGTGACTAATTGCAAACAATCACAACCTGAAATTATATTTTCATGTCTTTATTTGGAAAATTAGTCCCTTGATTATTGTTGGTATGCTACTGTGCTGCCTAATTTAACAGAGAGAAGCTACTGTTTTCTTTTGAGGTCATTGCAACATCTATTCCTCTACTGATCCCACACCCTGCAAGGCAAGTTTTTGGGGTTTTTTTGCTGCCTATTACAAGTTTAGAAGGTTGAAGGTTGCACTTGATGATCTTCTAAGTCTCTTCCAACCTTAATAATTTAATAATACTAAATTAAAATTAGCTAAAGAAAGCTCTTTCCCCTGACCAAGGAAAGTGGAAAAC
Source organism: Rhabdornis inornatus (assembly GCA_013397075.1). Taxonomy (NCBI): domain Eukaryota; kingdom Metazoa; phylum Chordata; class Aves; order Passeriformes; family Rhabdornithidae; genus Rhabdornis; species Rhabdornis inornatus. The sequence continues at coordinate 1,883,008 of VWZS01006232.1, read as the reverse complement.
CTTGAACCTACCTTCTGTGAACAAGGCATTAGTCACAATCACTGAATATTACAGGTAGTATCATAGTGGCATGTCATACCTGGAAAATATTTCACTGTCTATTTGTCCCATGTAATAATTCAGCTAAAGCAATGGCTACAGCTACAGAAAGGTTTAAAAAGCAAAATGAACCCAAAGCATCAGCTTGAGGCAGGGGATGGACTGATACTGGCTGGTTCTGCCTAGCTGCTCCAGGTTATACCACTGCAGGAGGTTTAGCCTTGGGATCAAGCTGCAGCACAGGAGATCTTTGGACCTGTGCTGAAGATGGCTAGGAAAAAGTGGACAAGATTGGATTATTTCAATGTCTGTCCTGAGGGCAATGGATTTGTCATCATGTGGGGCAGGCAGTATTAATATGGCACTGGTTGGCTTGGGAATTTCGCCTGAGGGTGGCCAGCAGCAGCAGCAGAGAGCAGATCTGCACATGGCAAAGTCTCCCAGAAGGCTCGTGCCAGCCTCTGAAGAGATGCAGAACAGGGTTTCACCTCAGCTCCAGCTGGAGCTGCACCATCTCAAAACCACATCAGCAGCATTTTTTGCTGAGATTTATTTCCTAAACTAGGGGAGAGAGTGCTGGGCATCACTGTGCTGTTTCTACAATGGGAGATTGGAAATGTTTTCAGTCTGCCAGGTCTTAGCACACCCTTCATTATAATCTGGCCCCTACCTGGGCAATTCAATCCACCACTCCCACCATGGTTTCCATAGAAAGGATGGAGGCACAGAGGCAGGCCAGAGCTGTAGAGCACTTTTTTACCCTAGAAACAGCCAGAGGGATTGAGGAGTAGGAGGGTATTCCCAGAACCGTGCAGAATCAGGGGCCTTTCAGTGCCTGCTAAAACGGCGTCAAAAACAGTGCTTCTTCTGCAGCCAGGTGCATCTGCATCTCTGAAGGGTGTGAAGTGAAGAAAGAATACTGAGATTGTGACTTCAAAGAGAAAAGCCCAATAAGTCTTTTCAGGCATATATCCCTCATCAGCACACCAAAACATGATAGTTTTATTCATTTGGCTTGCATTTGCTCACCTTTTTTCATTTAAATTCTTCTGCTTTACAGGATACCTGTCCTTGGTCAGTTTTGCCACATGTCTGCTGCTAAATGCATTAGGAGGCTCACTGTGTTTGCTCATGCCTCCAGCAAGGATAAAGAGCTAAAAAAAAGATCTATTCCACTCAGCCTCTGACATATGTGGACAGTAGATGTTCCACAGAAACAGGGGTATAAGCTATTTTCAGATTATAAGTCAGATGTCCATGATCTACTATTAAAACCCCCTCTGCTATTAATTTATTAGGTGCTATTAGTACACGACGACACATTTCCATTACTAAGCACCGCTAGTAGTATGGACTTGTACTAATTATCTGCATTATCATTGTAATCTATGCAGGCTTTGCAGGTGTGTTGGACTTTTCAGCTCTTCCCCAAGAAGAACAGCAGAACCCAAAAAGCCAGTTGTCCCTTGGATATCTGTTTTGTTACCTACAGCTTTCCAGACTGATAAACCTGGCTCTCCCTCAGTGCATCTATCCTCAGTGCACTCATACCATCACAACATCCTCAGATCCACACAAAAGTTATCAGCCCAAAGCACATGCAGAAGGACTGAGAGGAGCAGAATATTCCTGACGTAACCCTAGACCTGAAAGATATTCAGGGGAAGCTTAACATCATTTCACTGATGGCCGAGCGCTCACACAAGAAACCAGAGACATCTGCCCTTCTGCAGACCACCAAGTCCACCACCCCTTTCATTGTCTGGGGCTCAGCAGATGTAACAATACTGTGAAAGAGCTCCTCCTGTATCAGCTCAGTCCCAGCTAACAGATTAATTGCTTGCTTGTATGTCAAGGCTAAAGAGAAACATCTGAAACAAGGCTTTGTGCAACTCAGTGCTACATCCATTTCTACATTAAGAAATGCAAAAGGCTGCGGACATAGCACTGCAAAAGAAAGAAGCACCACATCCAAACAGCGGCCCTGGGCACAAGTCAGTGCATAAACACTCCCAAAATGTCAGGAGCCACTGGCAATATTTGCAGGGGTACAGATTCAAAATCCAAAGACTTCAGGAGCTGTTGATTTTCTTTTTTAAACCAGTCAGTTCTTGAAAGACTTTCAGAAGACCGTAACCTGCCTTAGGCAGTGCACAGTGTCTCATGTTTCAGAAGCAGCCTGGGGCCAGTGCCCCATAGCTCTGCACTTCACACTGCTAGTAGCCCTGGGGACAGGTAATAGCACGGGAAGGGAGCTGCTTTCAGCACCCCAGCAAGGGGGTCCAGAGTTCCTGAGCCATGTCCACCCATTTCACAACCTCCTTCTCTGAAGAGCTACATCTAGCGCAGCACCTGGTTTAGACTTCTGTTTACTTTATAGATGTTCTTTCCTGGCAATTACTCCCCCTTTCTATGTATCTCTACAGAAAACTTTATGCTCCTGCTAGGGCACCTCCTGGGTATCCTGGGGGAAAGCACAATGCTTCTAATGAGCTTGATGCATAATTTCCTATCAGATTTATCCAAGAGTAGATCAGTCAATGTTTTAAAATGAGAGAGGAAATGCAGACTCCTATCCGGAGATAACAGAGGCAACAAACCCGGTGCACACATCATTGAAGGTTGGAAGGTCTCAGTGGCATCTGGCTCCAGAGAGCAAACATTCCTGTCACATAATTAGCTCGTTACCTTTTTTTAATCCATCAATGCTCTGATTTCTCAGGTGACCCTGGGCAAGGCAGTGCACTAGAATTACTGCTAGAATGGAATTTTATTGTTCCCCCTTTGCTGCCCCTTTTACACCAGGAGCCCTGTGGGTATGGTGAGTGCCACAGCAGCTGCCACAGGGACGTTCCTCATCTCAAATTGCTCCTTTAAGCATTCATGTAGCACAGTTTTCACAGAATCAGTATTTACCAACTAGATCCACAAGCAGTTCATTTTCTGTGCATTAGTGTCACTGCAAGACGGTGATTTACTACCTCAGCGAGGAGATGCTTTCTCTGGGGAAGAAGCTCATTTAACCCTCCCCCAAGCCCTGCCAGATGCCTCTAGTCAGCATGAGGAAGAGAGTGGTGGTCTGCAGCATCCTGACACCTGGGGGCTGTGTGGTGCCTGGCTGTGCTGTGCTGCAGCACAAGGAGTGCCAGCCCAGGGCATCCTGAGAGCTCAGCTTCCTGCACGTGAGCTGAATCTAAGCCAGATACAGAGGAGCTTTGAAACACTGCCTGCTTTTAAAAGGATCATTTCAACAAAAAGGTCTCATCATTCTTGTGCACAGAACAAGCTGGGTGACATTCCTGATGCCTTCAGCACATGGCACACTCATTCTGACTGCTGCTTGTGTCACAAGACAGATGGTCCTTCATCTGAGGAATATTCAAGTTATATATCCTTCATTTCCTTCATTGCAATTTCCTGGGTGAACTCAGTTTTTTGAGAGTGCAGAGATCAGGGCAAGAGCTGGGATAGTGCCCTCACTCTTCCAGTAAATCGCTATGGTCTTGCTGATGAGGTAGGAGACATGCTTGACTTTATTTTTTTCCATACAGTTTCCATGTATAGTTTAGATTATTGGTATTTGGTTATTTTTCCTTTTGAAAGGAAGGTGTGTTTGTCCTATGGCTGCAAGGTGCCTTCTTTTCTGAGAGGGAGTGAGAGGAGCAGGCTGGGTTTGGATATGAATGGAAGGCATGAACTGTGAAAGTCTCCCCAGGTGGCAGATTCCCCTGCCCTAACTTTCATCTTCCTTTTTTGCACATACAGGGGAAGAATACCAGTTTTGTGGGTGCAGGGTGAGGGATACATCAGCATCTCACTTCTTCTCCTGTCAAACAGAGGAAAGAGCCACATTTCCCAAAGTGAAGAATGTGGAAATGTTCTTAGTCTTCCCCTAGAAGGATGTAGGATAAGACATGAATCCGAGACCTACAGAGAAACATTCTCCATCTGTTTTATCAAATTAAATTACTCATTCTTATAAGCCTATAGTGAAATAATGCCTTTTCTTTTTCACAAGGCAGATTCTAAAGATACCAAAAGCCAATCCTGAAAATATCAGCAACCTAGAATATGAAATGGAGACAATTGGCAGCCCTGCATACAGCTAGCTGGCAACACATCCAAGATGTTTGCCTTCTAATAATAGAAAGCTGTAAGAGGCATATGGAGAAATTAAGCTCTAAGATTTTTATTTCCTATGTATAAATACACTGAAGTCACAGATGTCTCTGCAGTCTCAATCTGCCAAGACCAAATGCAAGGAACAGACCCCAAAGACACCAAGAAATGTGGAATAGCAAGCTCCCCATATTGAAGAGTTTACTCCCTTTCTGATAGCAGGGTGTTTGAAAAGCTCTACCAACCAATCTGAAACAAACTGACTGATCTATTAAAAAGCCACATTTTCTTCACACTCTCTTTTCCCATTAAGCCAGGGTGTCAGTGCTTGTACTACCAAGGGAAGACATGTCTTGCCAGGAGCATGTCTGATCACCTCCCAGAGTCATGAGAATACTGTCAGCTCTACTAGAAGTCTCCAAAAAAGTGCAAAACATTGTGAAAACAGCTGTTGTGTAGGTAAAATCTGGTTTTTATGTGTTCCTGGTACACTTGGATTAGATCTTTGCCATGTTAACAGAAGCTTTGAGTTCTAAAGAATGAGAATGTAATTTTCTTGCATATCTTGTAAACAGAAATTTTAAAAATTCATGGCATTTACAGTCTCCAGCACTGCAAGCAACACTTTTACACACCAGACCAGCTAGTAACCTGTGAGCCTTATGAGATAATGCCTGTGATTGATACTCATAAAATCTGCAAGGGGAGTCTGTAAGTCCCAGGAGAGCCATAGGCTGTCTATAGCTTTTACAAGTTCTACTGTAGCAGGAGGCCAAATCTTCAATTGCCAGGAGAGAAATATTTATGGGTCATGAACCTTCAGGCTGAGCCAGGAGAGCCTTCAGCAGTTGTCAGGAGCATATATAAACCCTGCTTTTATGTTACTCAGTTGTCCAGACATAGGGAAATTGAATTCATGCCAGTACTGCCGATATCTGCTGAACTGCTTGTAATTTTTTTTTTTGTCATTTCTTTATGATGTATCAGGCAGAGTATGACAGATTTATTATTATAGTCGTATGGGAGGCAAAATGCTTTTGCTCACTTTTTCTAGGGTCATCAAAGTCTTGTAAAATCTGGAAAGCTCCGTGAACAAGTGAGAAAAAGAAGGGACCAGGAAAGTGAAAGGTGATCAGGCTAAGTGAAAAGGTATTTCTTACCAAACTAATTTATTTTTTAACTTCTTTGAAATTTGTACTAGTAGAGTGAAGAGAAGGTGGGCTCTCTTTTCTCTTAAGTATTTAGGATTGCATCTTTCCCATTGCTGAGAAGGTAAGATGACACTCAATATTCATTAGTTCACTATTCATTAGTTCCTTTCAATAAACAAAGAAACAAAAAGATTTGATATTCCCCATAATTTCAAGAACGCTAATTAAATAATTAAAAAGTGCTTTCTAAAATAAGTCACAAAAACAGGCTTCCTACATAAGATTTTTAAAACACCTTGTTCCTCCTGTAAATCTTTCAGTAATTTATGAAGCCTTTTGAGATAATTTGTATTATATTGCAATAAAAATGGAAGCTATTATGACAGCTGGTGTCATTTGGTGCAAAGGAACATGTATAATCAGCCATGAAACACCTTTCTACTAGAAGAAGTCAGTCCACAATTAAAAAGCAGGGCTAATCTCATCCCTGATTGTATATATAAGGCAGCAACCATCACGACAAGTAATGGCACAATTCAAATAAATTTCCAGATGTCCTTGAACAGATGTCCTTCAAATTGTAAGAATATATTTATTAACGACTGAATCATACAGCAGCAAAGTAGCTGTCAGAAAAGCTTGGCTATTTTTTCTAGTGATATCTGTTTCTCTAATAAAAGATATTACCTCTTGCTCCAAACTTCGGCATTTTTGAAACCATTCCTAGAACCCATACTACTTTTTTTTGTAGGGAGCAGCAAACATAATTCAAACCTTCTCCCAGTTGTTTTTTGTGAGACTTCTTTGCTGTTTTTCTCAGGCACTGTAATTTGGCATTCAGCATCTGCTGTGTCTGATAAAACACCAGGATAAAAATCAAGTCTGCCTTGTCCAGAGCCCCAGCCTGACATGTATAAAACATTATTTTCCTTCCAGCAGCAACCTCTGCAGATCATTCCTTACCCCAGTGCCTGGGTCTTCTGCAAAGCCATCTGTTAGTCTTGCAAAAAGATGGGGATCCTGACACTGCTGCATGAGGGATTGGAGCCTGAATGCAATTAAGTGCCAATGTCACAACATCGCTGTGCTTCAGCTGTTCCCACTTACAGAAAACACTAAAGAAACAAGAAAAAGCAGTGCAACCTCAAGGAGATGGTGCTAGCATCAAGCAAATACCAAGGAGATACAAGAGGAAGTGACTCCCTTCAATGTGCACAGGCAGGGGAATTCTGCTGCCTCTTTGTTCTGCAGGCAGTCTGTGGGTTATACAGCAACATCAGCACAGTGAGATGGAGAGGGGAGAAAGGGGCTCCCAGCACTTTTCCTTTCCTGTCTTGCTGCTGACGAGGAGCTCTCCTGAGTTCTCCATCACAGAATCACAGAATAAGCTGAGTTGAAAGGGATCCATAAGGAAGGGAGGCAGGTCATGAGAGAGGTGATGGAAAGACAGCACGAACGTGAAATCTGCATCTCCTGAAGGAGTCAAATGCACTTTTTCTATGCCTTTGGTGATCCATGTGTAGCACATTTTCAGTTCTATCCAATCTGCCAACAGAATTAGCATGATGGAATGTGAAACTCCTGTTGTTGTTGCTGTTTATTTTAAAGAGGGTTTATGCCAAACATCAGAATCCCCCCATCCTTGTCCTAGGAAGTATTTTAAGAGCCATCTCCTCTTCCTGCCACTATTTGCCTTATCCCTCTGTGATGGGGCCTTCCCATGTGCTCCCTCTCCTTGCCCTCAGCAGCTCAGGCAGGAGATGCTCTGGCTGCTTCCCTTCCTTTCCAGGAGCTGCTTTTCACAACGTCCATTGCAGCTCTCTCTGAGCAGACTACTTGTGCAGGAAGAGAGGTCCCCTTTCAAGTGTCAGCACTGAGTCTTATTTAAATCCATCTGAAAAATCCCTCATGTTTCATCCAACAAGAACAGGGTTGCTTTAAGCATTTCAGAAAACCCTGTCTTTGTAGGCATAATGTTATAACCAAGCATGAGAGTGGGGACTGCTTCAATCCAGCTTGTTCAGCTGCTGCTGATGGGGCTGACTCCACACACACAAACCTTCCTGGTTGTGCCCCTCCATCATGTGGGACAGCACAGAGGGGGACAGCATAGCATGAACCACAGGGACAGCATCCAGACAGCCCCAAATTGCATTAAAAACTGGCAATCTTGAAAAGACACACATAAGCAACCCACCCCTCTGTCCTGCCAAGGTCCTTTTAAATATATATGTATAGTTGTATGTGTCTGTAACTTTTTGTGGCAGGAAAAGAAAGTGTTTTCAAATTCCACACCCTCTCCTGTGGAAACAATTTCTTTTGCCTTCTCTTTTTCAGTACTAGTAGCAAGAAAATACAGTGCACCTCATGAGCAACAGCTGAACAAGGTAGGTCTTCTTTGCTTCAGACCTGCCACTCACACATAATTCAAGCTGCAAGTTTCCAAACCAGGAATATAAAAGTGCTGTTTCCACCCACCATATCAACCTGCTGTGCAGAAAATCACATGCAAAAAATTCACTTTAGATCTCTTAAGTATGTGGCCAACACCCAAGCTGTGAAAATAATCTGATTTTCCCTTATTCCAGGCTGCCCCAACAGAAAAAATAAAACAACAAATGTGAGTCTATATCAGTAATCATGAGTATTGGCAGAGACAAAAGCCAAAGGTGGAGCAGAAGTAAGAAGTCTCTTGCCTGAAGCAGGGACAGGCAACACAGTGGGCAGGAGCCAAGGAAATCCTTGGCGGAGAGCTGGGAGGTGTGATCCTATAGCAGAGCCAACTTGGCATTGAAAACTCATATGCACTGAATGAGTGCATCAGAAACAACCAGGAAAGATGGAGAAGGGCCCAGGACTGAGGGTGTACCAAGGAGTGCTTTGCAGAGTGCCTCTAGTCTGGGGCAGAGGTGTCAGGGAACAGAGGAATGGAGGTGGCAGAGGGCTCTGCAGCCCTGGGAGGAGGTGACTGCAGTCGCATGCCACACCAGGATATCATACACCATTCATCACATGGAATTCTCTGTATAGTGACCCCTCAAGGCTTTTTATTGAGGCAGATGCTAGACCAATATTAAAAGGAGAAGCTGGAAAGCTCAGCCTCTGCAGGATTCCCTGAGAAGGTACAAATTCATAGTGTATGTGAAACCATCACAACATTTAAAGGAAATCCAAAAGTTGTTACAAAGAAATCCCCATAAGTAATCCCAAATTAGAACCTTGGTGTGAAGTTGAAGGTCAGGTGTTTCTCAGATAGGGCTGGTGAACACAGCTTGGATGACAGCAATCAGTGCTGGGGGGCTGGTGCTTCAGCTTGCTGCCACATGTTGCAGGGTAGAAGCTGGTGAACATGGGCACTGGCTTCTCCTGTGACTAGTATAAGTAATGTGACCGAAAATGGACTTTCCAGGGTCATGCCTCAAAACATGCCAAGAAAACCACATGCAGTTGAAAAGACAGTACTAGAAACTTCCTTAATGGAAAATCCCCTATTTATCAGTAATTTAAATTAGATAACTGTGCAGGTACCTCTTGGTATTTACTGTAAAGTACATTTTTTTCAGAAATGTGACAGATAAAAAGCACAGGGACTGTCAATTCACTCTGCTCCTTTTTCCCCAGCTAGGCTTTTCTGGGCTATTGCTCAACAGCATAGTAATGAATGCAGTAAATCTGTTTAACTTGACAGGTAATGTATAAATGAAAAAGTGCCACCCCCTCCAAACACACACTTGACAATTTTATAAACTGTGGATTAATTTAGGTTGATAGGACTTGTGGAGGTCCTCTGATCCGCCTCCTACTCGAGCATGGACTCAAATACTTCATCCATTTTCTGACTTTGCATCCTGAGAGGAGAGAAAACTCTCTCATACTTATAACCCAAACCATAGAGGGGTGAGGTTTAAAACATATGTCAGTCTTTAGCATTTCTCCTGTTGTCTGACTTAGGCAAAGTCCATGCTTCCTAGTGCTCAGGCATTCCCAGAAAGTTTGCAGGGAGGATGTTTCCTAAACCATTCAGAAGAGGGGCTGAAATTTCCCGGTGATTTTTGGTGTAGTACATGGTGAAGGATAATAAAATGGAAGATGCAAATTGATGTAGATAAACAGAAAGAAATGCACATGAGGAAAAAGTGCTTCTGTTGTAGACAGGGTGAAAAACTCTGAACTAGCTGTTCAGGAAAGGTCTTGGATCAAGATATTTTTTAAAAATGACAGCTCAGTACTCAGGAGAGGTCAAATGAAAGGTTAGAAATGTATCTGGGAAAGGCACAGCAAGGGACATTTTGCTGGCTGTCAGCATGCCATGCACGGTACAGCTCTCTTCATTTCAGAAATGAAGGGGAACTGAGAAGGAGACAAAAATAAGGGAGAAGGATGGCCAAAGGCTTCTGTGCAAAGAGAGACTGAGCAGACCAGGCCCCTTCAGTTGGGAGAAGACATTGCTGAGAAAGGAGATGAGAAAGCTCCTCAAAATCATGAAAGGTGTGGGGACTTCAAAAGGAAATTATTTTCATTGCCTCACTGATACAGAAATTACAAAACACCTAGTAAGTTTACCAGGTGGCAGACTCAAAACAATGAGGAGATGTTCCTTCATGCAATGCATGACAAGCTGTGGAGCTACTTGCTGCAAGACACTGCAGGCAGTGAGATTTTTCATAGCTCCAAGGAAGATCAAAGCCAAAGAGACATTTTTTCAAGGATCAGTAAATACAAAGGCATCACTCCTGGCTCAAGAAGTCAGCATAGGTCTGTCTTCCTGCTATCCACATCACCACACCTGTGTTTCGGCCTGTGAATGCTACAATTACATAGTCATGGCTATGCCTCAGAGATGCAGGTTCCAAAGGAGAGAAGAGATGTCAGAGAAGATGATTCGCAGGGCCCAGCATCTGGTTCCACACTAGCAGCCCTCATAGATAAGCAAAGCTTCAGGCTGGCATGAAACTGGTGGGTGCAAATTAACCCGTTCAAGACTTCTGAAGAAGCAGAGTGCTTGGGGAGCACCTGACACCACAATGATCCATTTTAGTCTGAGCTAGGATCACACAAGCAGGATTTACTATATCCTTGAACCACAAACTCAGCTGTGCTGCTCAAACCAGATCTGTGAGGTCACCTGGCTGAACAAAACACATGTAAAGTCAAATTTTCTTTCTGTCAAAAGAAACAAATAGTTTTCTTTAAAATGCATCCTCTCATGGATCTTTCTAAGCCACAGAAGCAAAAAACAGGGCAACCAGCCCACCCTGGAGAGATGAAATTCCTCCAGATGCTGGAGTCCCCTAATTGCCCTGCTGCTAAGGGATGTGTGATGAGGAACAGCCCCCTCCTTGCATTACAGCTCCTTACTCTTTTCTGGTCTGCACTGCTGTATTTTCCACACTGATCCTTAATGCCCAAGAACATATCTGCTGGGTTTGTTACTTGAAAACAGAGCTGGGAAAAAAGAAAAAAACCTCTTTTATTGAACTGCCTGCTATTTGATTGAGAAATATAACACCCTGAGGTGAGTTATTGGCTCAATTGTCACTCAGGAAATGTGTGCTCTTGGTCCCAGACTGAGTGTGCATTGCACGTTTGCACAGTTCTCTCAACACCTGGAGCCTGATTTTTTTGCAGCTTGCCTTCCACATGTGGTACAGATGCCCCCCAACTTCCCGCTCCATACAGAACACCAGAAAATCCAGTCTGACGCAGTTTAAATTTACATCTCTGTGGCTTGGTTTTCTTAATTATGTAATGGGTGGATTTGAGCACTGGTGCTGTGAATATGAAGCAAACCTTTGAGGAAGCCCCCGCAGTTCGTGGCATAGCTGCTGTAACACCGTGTCAATCACTCCAGCTCTGAGCACAGAAGGCTGCAGTGGCACTGTTAGATTTCGAATAAAGATCATTCATGGTGGAACTGGGTAATTTCTCTGCATGGAGCTGTCTATTTCAGGTGCCTGGAAGAGAAATGGGAGCTAAATATCGTTCATTATGTTTTACTCATCTGATTTTTAAAAGAAGAAATTTGCGTCAAAATGGCTTTAAAGCTCTCTCCTCTGGATCTCTGGGTATTTCAGTCGCCTGAGGCTGGGAAGGAAGGGTGCACCATTTCTTTTCCTGTCCTCAATTTCAATTTCATTGCTAAATGGTGAAATGCAATAAAAACTGTGTCCATGTGAAGACACTTCCATAGCTGTGAACATCCCTATGTCACACACAGGTTCAGCACAGATGACCACAGACGATCTTGCCTCACCCAGGCAAGCTCTACAAAAGTTCTCTGCTGAGCCAAGACAATGCCTTGTGTGCAAAGGCTGGATTTTCCGCTAAGAATCTGGCTCCTGGCATAGCATTAAGTGTTCATGATTTTTCTGAAAGGTTTGGTTTACTATATATGCTGCCTTTGTAATAACCTCCCCTGGGAATTGTGTCTGATATCAGATATATATCTCAAATGCCTGGCTGTGGCAATAATTTTGCAATAATGTAATTAATTGCACCTTCTAAGGCAGGGAACCTAAGCGGCTATTGAAAACTTTAATTTATATTAAATCAATAAAGTTAATTGCCTGTCCATAACAGATGAAAAAGAAATACATGCTTTGGAAGATGGCCATAGGTCTCCATTTGATATAAATTGAATGTGCTTCTACATATTTCAGAGCAAAATTTTATTTCAGTACTTCATTGGGTATTCTAGGAATTCCTTGACAACCTGCTGCTAGGAAATCAGGTTAGCCACATATTCCTCCAGAAGGCATGGGAAGGCCAAGTTCAATAGAGACAAAAGGGTGTACATCACCATCCCATGGCAAAGGCGCTGTTTACTTCTTAGGTTTATAAAAAATAACATAATATGAAAAAATAAACATAAAATATATTGCATATTTCATTAGTAACTAAGAATTACTATTATAACCTTTGTAACCCAGCTATGTGCAGAGAAAAATACATACTGGTTTATAATTCTCTACCATTCCTCATAGTAGTGAGACTTTTTGCAGGAATAAGAACAAAACCCCGCTCAGCTGAGTATGAACTGAAAGGTCAGGCCAAATTTAAGTATTACAAGGTAGTGAATCGCCTGTCACTTTCACTCATGAAAAACTGTTCTCTCTGATTTTGGGTGGTTGCAGGAGAACAGCCTTACAGTCAGGAAATGAACTTGTCAAAACCTTTTTCAGCTTGAGAATCTTGGCTTTTGACCAGATTTTTACTACCCCTTGGGTTTAGCTGAACTGAAAATATTCTTAGAAAAGGAGATCATCTGAATCTCTGCAATCACGGGCTCAAGCAAAACCAGAACATTCAGAGGGAGGCTGAACCAAGATGAGAGAGCAGAGGACTTTGATTTGGGTAAAAATACATTTAACTCAAATATTTGTCACATTTGATAAAAAAATGTAATTGTATTATAATACAACTTCACTATTTGGGAAGGTACACACACTCAGGCAGTAAAAAACTGCATCATAGAACTTCTGTGACAATGGAGCAGCACACATGGAAGCCATGAGGAAGGTGACCTGGGCTTGCACCAGTGTTTTCACTGGAAGTTGGCTTCTCTATGTCATTTGGATGCTCAAGCTGTGAAAGTCTGCTTGATGCTACTTACAAAATTCTGCCCTTAAATGAGCACACACAAAATAGAGCAGCCAAAGACCAGGACATATTCTGGGACTTGAAATCTGCTTGCCATCCCTGGGGAAGTGTTTTGCCTGCCCTTTGTTTCAGTGCTTCCTTTGTGGAATATAAACCTTGCTCCTTAAACCAGCTAGTGAGTAAGCCCCAGATATATGCATCCCATCCAACAGGACATGGCACATCTTTGCATGTGTCCACCTCCTCTCAGGATGAAGGGCTGTAAGAATGAAGTCCAAGGAAGATCATGCTAATATGTGATTGAGTCACGGAGATAGATGAATCACACAAGCTGCATGCACAAAATGATCACTTTTCATCATGTGATTTCATAAAGAGGAGCTTGTTTGCAACAGAAGGAAAAAGTTATTCCTGACTCTGAATCATGTTGCTCCAGTCCAACCTATTGAAATTGCATGGGTGAAACCAGAAGGTGGAAAGATTATCCAGCTGAAACCAAGTGTCTCCATTATGCAATGAACAACCTCTGATTATAGTGCTGGTGTCCATAATTAATTAGAATCCACCAAGCTGGACCATTTCAATATTTCTAATTTTATCATCTGGCAATTATTCTACTTTTGGTGATATAGTGTTTTCTGTAAAAAGAAACTACTGCCTGCTCTCAAGCCTTGCTAGATGGAGAAGGACCACAAAAATAGATGAGAAAAGGTGTACTGTATATGTATTTTCCAGCAGCTGAGAACACTGTAAGGAAGAGCAGGAGTGCAACACAAGTAAATCTTCCCAGTCACCTGAAATGTCTGGTTATTCATTTATAATAATGTCGTTTATGATCAATTACACTCATAATCCCAAGAAGGCTTTGCATATCATGTATGGTTACTAAGGTTCTGTTTTTTACAGGACTATTTATGGGTTTTTGAAGAAGAACTCTTATGCCAATAGAAATAATAGTAATTGTTATTAGTGGCAGAAGGAAGGGATGACACTGAGAGATTGGATAGCAACGAAGCAAAAATTAGTTCATCCACCACAACAATCTCTCAGATACAGGACTGTCCCTAGAAGATTGTTTCATCATCCCTTCAGAATAAGTTGTTATAAGTCCATTCACTATGCCCACTGCAGTAATTTCTCCTGAGCTTACCAAAGACCAGAGTTGTGGTTGCAGAGTGCATACATGGTGTTGGTACTTGACAAAGAGGGTTTGCTTACTGCCCATTCAACATCATATGGAGAAGATGGGAAAGGTGCAGTCTAGCCAAGACTGGGCAATACCCACTCCACCCTGGCTCACAATCCCAGCTCAGCCAAGCCTGACCCACACATCCCTGACAGACATGTGGAACTCAGTCCCAGTACACAGCAAGAAATTGTGCACAGAATTGTGCACAGGAGGAAAACCTCTCAGTGGCTGGTCTGTAACTGGAATTCAGGCACAGAAAGGTTTTCAGCTCACCATTGTTAAACAATAACCTCAGGGACTTGACTCAGAGATCTAATGGGCAGGCTTTAGAGGACTAGTTTTCTTTATGCCAGAAGCAATCCCCCATAGACAGTTTTCATGTAACCATGCTGTTTTGGAGGCTGAAAGAATTTATTGGGGTGATTCCCAAGCTGACCTAAGTTCCAGAGGACCATCTTCAATCTGTTTAATTTTGGAGCATAGATGAAGCCAAAATGTCTTGCTGTATTCTCACTTCCAAGAACCATGGCCATGCAAAAGAAAAAAGCAAAGCCTCTCTTTTTCAGTTCAACAGTTCTTTTATTAAAATATATTTTAAATATACCTTTGAGCCAGCAGGTTTTCTAAGACTGTCACCTTTTTCTTTATTCCTTTTGCTTTTAAGTCTTGGATTCCTTTTCCATGGAAGCCATTAGCTATGCATTGAGGAATACAAAGGGGAATGTTTCAATGACAGCAAGATGCAGCACTAGGTGCAATGTTATATTCTGAGTAAATGATACCATTCAAAGGGCAAGCAGAGCATGAATAGCATTGATTTCCAGAAGAGCTATTTCAGTACTTAGCAAAGTTTGATAAGACTGCTCTCCTTCACTGCCTGAGTTGTTAAGAGGCTGTGTCCCACACCAGCCGGCAGCAATATGGTCTGAGCTAAATGTAACTCATCACCTCCTGTGGGGTTGTCAGCATTAAATTATGCCTGGGCTCATCCCCCCAGTCTTGTGGAAAACTCAAGAGCATCCCACAGCACCTCTTGTGCTAAGGTAGGAGCACCCAAACTGCACTTTGCACTCTAAAAGGGCTCACAAAGCAGGTTTGTATCAGCAAAGCACTCAGTGACTGACTCCAAGGGTATCCTAAAATCACCTGGCATCCAAGGGTGAAGACTGATGGCTGAGAGCCCGCAGGGGTGAAGCAGGAGGAGACCCTTTGGAGCCAGTCAAGCCAATGGGATGCTCTTTCAAAACTTCAAAACCAAGAGCAGCAGCATCACTTCAGAGAACCATTAGTTTACCTAATGGGTTTCATCTGCCTCAAGACAAGGTGAGCTACAACTTGAGAGCGCTGCCTTCTTTGCTTTAAGTGGGGTCTGGAGAGCCAGCTCAAGTGCAAAAAAAAGTACATTCACAGGTTTGAATACACAAAGCCATCTCCAAGCAAGGGGTTGCACTTTGCCCACCCATACAAATAGCTGTAATAAAACCAAAAGATTTGCAGCCAAAATCCATACATTTATATAACCTTTCAGAGCAAGTTGTATGAAATTGAAGTTAAAAAGTTTTGCAGGTGATTTCAAAAGAGAAAATAACCTAACTTTTGCTCAAATAACCTCTTTTGCTACTGCATAAGATCTATTTTTTTAACAGATTTTGAAGTACCGTATAATATCTTACCTTAGCTGAAATACAATGTTTTAAACCTACTTCTGGTTTTGAAAGTTTTTTGAAAGTAACTTTCAGCTACTTTACAAGCATAAATGTGTCAATACGATGCTGTCTTATTAGAATGCCCTTCAACCACCTGAATAATTCAATATTGGCAGCAGTTCAGACCACACATCTTGGCAGGCAAACAACCTGGCTATATATCCATAGCTATCACTGAGCACACTTTTTGTGGCATGCCAACCTTGAGTACCTTGAAAGTGTATGAGTATTTTAAGAAGGTTAAAATGTTGTTGTCAGTTTGTCTATTATATCATTTCACCAGTTACCACAGCTTTGACAAATCCTTAGATGTCACAGGTCTCTTGAAGCTGCTGCCAAATTAGAAAAGGAAGAGGCATGGATCAGCAGAGCCATTGAGGGAGTGAGAGTCCCTGTGTCACCATGTCTGGAGACTAGAGGATTGTTTACTTCAGTTTTAGCCTGTTTATTGAACATTGAACTGGGAATCTTGATTGCTCCTGAGTAAGTAAATAGAAGTTGTTGTATTTTTGAAGTTCGAAATTCTTCGTGAGGTGCTGTGGAAACACAGCAGTTGTGGGCAGGAGAGGATTGTGATGGGATTGATCTTTCCAAAGATAAATTGGTGGTAAAATCATGTTCCTAATCTTGTTGCTCCTCCAGCTCTCGTTCTTCATGACCCACCTTATCCACCCACAGCCCACACTGTGAGAGCTACCAGGCTCTGGACTGGTGTTTACAATCACAGCAGTTACCAAAGCAGCTCTGACATCAGGGTCTGGCTCAGGCCTCCCACCTTTTCCAATGTATCACCCCTTCTTTCATGCTCTCTGACTGTTCCTCTCAGCTAACTCTCAGACATGCACAAGGTCATTGCTCCAGAGCCTGACTCCCCCTAGAGAAAACCTTTCCCTTACATATCACCCCTTCTGCTAATGTTTCACCTGCATCTTTACTGTCCTGCTCATCACCCAGCACTTCCCCTGCATTGCCCCTGGCTGTTCACCTCCTCCCTGCCTCTCTGATAACTGGACAGCCAGCAAAAGAGGCAGCAGGCCAGCAGAGTTAATGTTGTCCTGTCAAATCCCAAATCATCTACTTCCAATCCTGGCTGGTTCCTTCAAGGAGAAACAAAACAAAACAAAACAAAAAACCAAAACAAAACAAAACCAAAAAAAATAAACCTAGAACACAGAAGCATGAAAATGCCTTTGCAAAGTTTGACTGCTGATGTTCAGGTTCTTGGCATGATGAATTTACCCAGAAAAACTGTATCTCAAGCATACAGGAATCTGTTAGAAAAAGGCACTGCAAGTAGCTGGCAGGCAGCAAGATATTGTGTCAATGACCATTACCCTTCTCGGGTAATATCCTTGTCAAAGGCAATAGGACCGTTCTGCATATATAGGATGCAGAAGCAGCCACTGAGTAGGCAAATTCCAACTCATTTCACCAGCCATAAAATAAATCCTGAGTCCATCAGTGCTTGTGTAGAAATGAAAGCTTTTTTATTACCAAAGCATAAGAAAGCCCTTCAAATGGCCACTTCAAAGTCTAAAGCTTTCTTACACTTGTGACACTTTCAATCCCTTTAGCTTTTTGCTATGAGTGCAGTTTAAGCAACAACAGGAAAGAAATAACACCACGAAACTGTTTTAGCACCACACATGAATTCTTATTTACAAGCTACCGATAGCAGCATTTTTCTCCCTGGCTCAGCTCTAGCTGCAGCAGCAAGTCTGAAAGCAGCTGCACAGCTCAGGGCTGACAGCAAGAAGGGCACTGCCTCATCCCAGCCCCTGCTCCTCTCTCATGAGGCCCCACACCACTGAGGGCATCAGGTATTGCCATCCAAGTGCCCCTGTGTCAGTGGGAGATCAGGGACTCACCATGCACCAGTATGACCTACTGCTGCCCAGGCCCCTTCCCTTCTATTTCTGACCTTCTGATTTTCTCACCTCATACAAAAAGGGCTGCTCTTATTGGTGTTATTTTCTGCTCCACAGAGTGCCAAAATTTCAATGGTGCCTGAAAGGAGAGCAGCCACTGATAAAAACTGAGCACAAGCCTGTGCCCAAAGGTACCCACATAGGGAGGAGTCAGAGGTTCTGGTTCCCAATCCCCAGAGCATATTGTACCAAGAACAGGGGCAGGAGCTCTGAACTCATCTTTGCCCCTGTGTTACTCACATCTCCAGCGCCTCTTTATCTATTGCATTTATACACAGCTGGTTATAAATATCAGTACATGAAATAAAGTGGTTTGGGGCTTTTTATCTAGCTGACATTCCTCATGTTTTCCCACATTTCTTATGGCATGTGGTAGGGGAGGAGATCCCACAAAATCCATCATCCTTTTTCATGGATTTTCAGCAAGACATGCAGTGAGGCAGTAATTAAGACCACAAATCTACATTTTGGCAAGGTTTTCAGTGGATTAATTTGAAATACATAACAAGATAATGATGTCTTAATGATCTTTTAAGGTTATTATATAAATCACACCACTCTCTCCAGAATGATGAAGGGTTCTATTTATTATTCCCTCTTCAGTTTCCATCACTTGCTGTTGCCCCAAAACATTTAGAGCTGCTGTGATATCTCTTCCCAATGCATGAAAGTACAATTTTCCTGTTGCTATTGCAAAACCCCAAAGACCAGACGAAGTGATTGGGATTTTTGTTTGAATCTAGGAAGGAAAGTTCCAGTAACATAACAATAAGCTATAAATAACATCAACTCGGGTGCACATGACAATTGCAAGCCATAAAAATCCAAAAAGGACTGTAACATGCTCCAAACAATTTTAAGATCTTTCATCTAAAAGACTAAAGGCCTCAGATATGACAATGTGCATGCACATAAAAAAAGCCAAACAAAAAAACAAAAAATACCCCACCCAAAAACCCAGAAGAAATGAAAAGTATAATTTTCCTCATGTTTCTGTAGGAACAGAGAGTCTATTACATAACAGAGCTGAGATGACCCTAAAAAAGACTCTAAGCTGTAAAAAGAAAAATTGATAGTGCTTGCTAATTTGACCTGAAGATAAATTCCTTCCTGGTCTTAAACCTCCTGACTGGATCTGGCGGGCTGTATCTATCTCCATTTCAGCCCTACCACACAATAGGATTTTTTAGCATAAGTATTTTGTTCATAATGTAAATCAGGCATGTAGTTCCATCTTTCCCTAGGAAAGCTGTTCTCTATTTGCTTAAACTAAGAAACTTGGCAGTGTGACTAAGCTGAGGCTCCCAAATATGTTTCATTTTACTGTGAGAGTCATTATTAGCATGCAGAAGTCCTGGACTAGCCTGTTAAAATTGATACAGCCCCTGCCCTGTGATGTGCACATGAGACAGAAGAGGCAGGTAGAGCTGGACAGAAGGAAAGAGCAGAGTGAAACAAGTCAGCACTAGAATTGTCCACGGGCCGCTCTCTGTGCAACCAGCAGTGATTTATTTTAAACATCACAGCAAGGCAGATTTTACTGGGGAATCAGAATGCAAGTAGTGAGGGAACTTTGCCACTATTTATCTGGAGCTTCTCCACACACACTTAGGGAGACATTCAGCAAGTAAAGTTCCATAGGTAAGTTCAGAAGTTCTCTTACACCTTCTCTTAAGCCAGAGGAGAAAATGTAAAGTTATTTGCAGGAGTGGTTTATCCAAGCTGTCACACATTCATGAAACAAAATCAAACTCCAGTTTGGCAAGATCAAGGGATTTTTCAGAGTTCTATTTATTTCAAGAAACCTGGAGGAACTCCAAGTAGGGTTGTTTTACTAAAAGCCAGAGAGAGAAAGTACCTCATCTGACCTGCAAAAATCTGAGTGCTGCTTATGTATCATGAATGCTAAAACTGAAATGGCTTGTGGATGCTGCGCCAGAGAGAACTCAGTTTTCAGCTCAGAATAGCCAGTACCCATTGTGGTTGATGCAAAGGCTGAGTTCCAGCCCTGCTTGTTGCTGAATCAGGGAAGCAGTGACACCTCTACATGTCGCATCCCAACAGAGTACCCTTGTCTTTACACCTCTCGTCATCCTTAGTGAATGCATTTTGAAAAGTTTGCAGCTTCATTTTGACACAAAAAGAAAATGGATTTTGGAACTGCAACATCTCTCCATGGGATAGAGTCCTTGCTTTTCAGCCCAACTGAGCATTAAGCTTTAGTTTTCAATGCCTACTGCAAATAATTTGAAATAGGAACACTGAAAGGCCTGGATGTATTCTAAGCACTAGCATCACAAATCAGTAAACATAAGACTTATTTTAAACTCATTCCTGTTTCTTTAATCCAAACTTCATAGTAAGCAAAGTAGAAATCTTCCTACAAATTCAAAAGCAAACCACTTTCCAATCTCCCTTCATCTGTTTAAATTATGCTGATTGCCATAGAAAGCATACCCTTTAAAAATAACAGATGATTAAACAGCCTGCCTCACCTGTAAATAAGCATGGAATTTGGTTGTTAGACATGTTATTTGCTTTGCACCTACTAGTCAAGCTCAAGTCCTGTGACTATTTATCTGCCAGAGAGCCTCCAGGTTTTTTTCATTTGAAATAAATGCCAAATGACAAATTGCTTTTGACTCCAGAGATTTGGAAACCGAACTGCTGCCACACTTGTAAGCTTTTTTTGCTGGGGAGCCATCTGCAAGGCAAACACAAAACTCTAACATTATTATTCCAACCCAACATGAAATACTGCAAAATACAAACTCAGCCTCCAGTGTCACTCTACTAATAGCACACAACATAAGATTCAAATAAAAATGTTCAGCTGTGAAAATTTATGTCTTATTCTTAGCTCCATTGTGTTTAGAGGCTTAGTGAACCTTTGGTTGCTTCTCATCCTCCAAACAGACAACACAGAAAGATTTTTGTGCCAATCCCGTACCAGCATCTGCAAGATAGAAAGAACATGACAAAGGTACACAAAATGTAGGAAGAGGTTTGCTGATGCTTGCTGCATTTCAAATGGATGTTTAAAAAATGTGAGAAGTTTTGCTGATTGCAGGATATACTTTCAAGAACCATCAGATTTCTTATGTGTGGTAGTCTAACTTCACTGTCATATCTCCAGCCAAAATTGCAGCAAGGTGCCAGTGGGCTCCAGAAATCTCTGATGTTTCAGTTGTGTTTCTCCACCTAGGGCCATTGGGCAAATCATGCAGTTCTGTCACACAGTTTTCTCTGAAGACATAGAAAAAATCTTTCTGAACCTCCTCATTAGAAAAAAGCATTACCTGGCAAATCCAACATGCTTATGCTATTAATGGAAATAAATGAGAAACCATGCCTCTCACTTGCCTTTCAGACACTAAAATTAACATTCATTATTATATATCTGAGCATAACTGGGCAAGTTGCATAAGCCCTGCTGGAAAAGGTGAAGAGTAATGAAATAAACTAGTGCAAATGTGATCTGAGCAGTAAAAATCCATTATAAAAGCAATACATGACTGCCTTTTCTAAACAATTACAGTACTGACAAAAATAATAGTGGCAACAGCTCTGCAGTCACTGATAACTATTTCTTAAGGCCCCACCATAAAACACTATGCATTAAAGATATTGCAAAACAACAACTTTTGAAAAACTGAACATACACTAAAATACAGAATCTGAACACAGAGATGAATCAAGAGAGGAAAATCTGTGTTTTAGCAGCTGTGTTCTTTCCCTCTGATTTGGATTTAAATACTGTCCTGGAGGACACAAGTGTTGAGATGCTGCCAGTAATGGTGTATCTGATATAATTAAAGGAAGAAGTAGTAACATACACAGTTTCTCCCACGTGTCTGACCATGAAACTTGTTCACAGTGACTCGGGTACACTAATTATGATTTCAGGCAGGAGACACCAGGACTATCCATGCCCTCCGCCAGAAGTTTTACATCTAAGTTTTATCACTGGCAAGCACTTTTATGAACCTTTGTGATTCTACTGGATTAAGGGAATCTTTTAGAAGATTTTCTAAAGAGAAATGCAAAGCTGTCAGTGTGATCCTAGTAGGATTTTTTCCACTGCCACTTGGTTGATCTCTCCAAACTGACTCACAGCTGAAGGCACCATAAAAATCTGAGGATTTGTTTGTCCAAGGCACTGGCAAGGTCCCCATCACTAAATGGGATTA
The DNA here is from genome assembly GCA_013397075.1 of Rhabdornis inornatus. Classification (NCBI taxonomy): domain Eukaryota; kingdom Metazoa; phylum Chordata; class Aves; order Passeriformes; family Rhabdornithidae; genus Rhabdornis; species Rhabdornis inornatus. Next base: position 1,861,087 of record VWZS01006232.1, on the reverse strand, counting down.
TCCAAATGGCTCTGGAATTAACTTTTTTTAACAATTTGAACATATTTAACCTGATATTACCCCCACTGTTTCACAGAGTATTATACATATGAGGAATTACAGCACAAAGAGGCTAATGTTCAGATCCTGGAAAAAGGATACTAACAATAATTTACCATTATGTGCCATTGCAATGCCCAGCTTTCAGCATCCTTGTCCTCCTGATGGAATATGGACCTCTGATGGTCTGATTACTTGGATACCTCATGCTGAGGGGCACCCAAGGCAGCAGGGAACAGCACAGGGCAAGGAATAGCAACCTAGTTCAAATCCTGCCCTCCTTCTATGGCAGCAGAGAGGCACCCCAAAGCTTCCCTGAAGGTGATGATGGATACACACTGAAGAGATATAGCAAGAGAATTCCATAATAGTAAGCTGGATAGATAAGCAGCCTTTCAGGGAGCTGTAGAGAACAGTGTTTTGCCAGATCCACCAACCTGGTTACAAGGCAAGAGTGGTGTAGGCATGTTATCTTGTGCATCATTTGAAGGTGGTATTGTCATATTTTAGGAGTAGAAGAGATCTTTAAGGAGTTAAAGCAAACTGTCCCTTGACTATACAGCTAGACTTACGCCTTTAAACATGAACTTGGTATTGTCCTTAAAAATTTACCTCAAGACTTCAGCATTGCAAATTGGAACACATTTTAGAACAAAAGGAACTGTTAGATGCTCATAAGTACATTACCTTGTTCATCACAAGTTCTGGGTTTTTTCCCATGATTACCCCTGCAATCAGCCAAAAATTTAACTTTGTTTTAAGGAAATATTAGGACCTGGACAAACTGCCAGGGACATTAGAACAGTCGTGCATGGCACAGCAATGGTCCATCCAGTCCTGTGTTCTGTCCCCATTCTCTGTCTGGCCCAAACGCAGGTGCCCAGACCAGTGCATGACAGCAGGGCAAGCACCCATCAGCACCTGCCCTGGTTATGGTTATGCTCCTGGTCTCCTTCAGTCTGTGGCTCTGGGACCTCCTGGGCCAGGCAAAGAATAAACAAGCAAAGTGATAAAGATCAATACCAAGCGAGCACCCAGAACTAAAAATGCCCCTTATATTACTTATTGTAAAGCATTATCTTCAGAAAAAGTATGTGACCTTTCCGCAACTTCCGCAAATTTTTATCATTCTTTTTTTGAATGTGTGAACTGGGTGCAGCCTTTGAGTACCAAACCTACCAATGCTAAGCACAGAGTTTAGCTCCCTTTTGACTCAGAAGTCTTTTAGCTACATATCTTGTGAGCATTTTTCGCTGTAGCACCAAACTAGAATTTAATATTCAAGTACATGCTCACTGGGATTCTTAAGTTTTTATCAGTATCACTCTTTTCCTATGAAAAGCATCTGTTTGATTACACTTAAATACAACTTTGTGTAACAAGGCCAACTTATCCAGCACTCCAGACTTCTCTGTACATCTGCCCCCTCATCTCTACAGGTCTTTCTACAGTCTTTGTGTGAGTTGCAAGTTTTCTTCTAGCTTTGAGTTCAGTACCAAAAATACTGAGTCTTTCTGGTGTATGTATGGAGCCTTGAAGACTCTCATGAGACACACTTTAATCTGGCGATGATTTCCTATGACAAGCTTCTATACTTATGCAAATTCAAGACAATTTAAGGTGTTTTTAGGAATATTGCTCCAAAAATAAATCTTTTATGCTACTCATGTCTTGCTTTCTATGCGTAATCCAGAGATGTGTGCTGGAGAGTTTGGCTTTAAGTATGGCTATCACAAAACACAAATGGACCCAGGTTTGGTATGTATCAAAATAAAGTGAGCAGAAGTGTGAACAGGGTGGGAGTGAGAGCTTTTACACACGCAGTGAGTGCCAATTAACAAACATCAGAAGTTCGTACCAGTGTGAAGGAGGTGTTCCCAGCCCCCCCCACCCACCACCAAGCTCTGCTCTGCAGGGACGCATGACAAATGTGAGCCAAAGGCAATCAGGGCTGTGGAGACAAAGGAGTGCCAACCTGAGACTATCAGGAATAGAAAAAGAGGGCGATGAGGATGGTAGGGTTGATTTGGGGTTCTGGTCTGTAGACATGGGATGGGAGAAGGGGATGGGAGAAGAGGATGGAGCTTCATATCCAAGCGTTTAAAGGATGGGTGATGTGGCAAGCGCTGCTTTGAGGATGTGGCACGGCAGGGATGGGACCTCCTAGTATTCAAAGCCAAAAACTTTTTCTTCTAAATAATTACAAGTCTTTCTCTCTTCTCTTTTTGTTTTGTTTTGGTTTGGTTTTTGTTGGGTTTTTGGGTTTTTTTATAAATATGATTCTTTTTAGCTTCCACCAATTAGCTGGATACTAATCTATTAAATGTGTACATTCTCGATAATGTAGGGGTACTTTTGCAATCCAAATGTCAAGTTGCAGATACAAATGCTTCTCTCAAAATTTAAAGAAAATGCATGTGCTCTGTTCCTTTCATGTGCGACATTTATAATCTCAGCAAAAATGAAAGCAGATTTGCTTGACGAGATATAGCACGAAACATTGAAATCCCCCTTTGCCGTGGCTTGCCAGCCAAATAAATCACAGGCCACTTCACTGAGTCCCTGTCTGAATACATAAACATGACAGGACAGCTTTGGGAACATCTAGTAAATCTCATTAAACACTTCCACTGTTAGCATAATAACATGCTAAGCATATTCCAGCTGCCACACTGCACTAAGAATCAGAGTGCCTCTCTCCTGCTTTTTGTAATGCTGAGCCTTGCTTCCATAAAAAGAAAGATACTATCATAGATTTTTTTTAAAATACTGGCTCACCCTGCAGGTTGTATATTTTCAAAACTCAGCTTTTCTCACTCTCGTTTTTGGGACATATCATTTGTTAACCTTGGACGCTCTCCTGACAAGGTGAAAACTCATTAACCACCTCTGTATAATTTAAACACACAGCTTTGTTACTATGCTGGCACCAGCCCACAGGGACGGCTGAGTTCCTGTGGCAATAGCTTGTTCTCATGGCAGGTATGTCCTCAATAGCTTTCTCTGGGACAGAAGATAATTACCTGCCCAGTAAAAGAATCACAGTGCCAGAAAATCCACAAAAATGCTGTATGAACTTGTATAAGGCAAGATCACCTCACTCAGGACTGTCATAGAGCAGAAAAAATATAATGCTGCACTAGAATTTCCCTTTTCATGTTATCTGAACAGTCCCCATGGGAACGATTCCTTTCCCTGTCTCTCCCAGTACCTGACAGTGCGAGAGAGAGGCACACACAAAAACTTTCAGCTCTCATGTCAAACACTTTTCTTCCCTCAGCAGCCATTTCAGTGGTAGACAGCTTTTCAAAAGTGATTGTTCTTAATAACAGCAACAGGAGAACAATTTCAATGCTGGGTATCTCTAACACTTTATATCACTCTCCCCTGTAACAGGCAAAAAACACTAACACTGCTGCAGGACTTCAGGGAAGTGGTAGATGGATCCAAGTGGCAGGGGAACAGCCCTATCAGTTTGGAGCCACCTTCCTCAGCACCATAGCTACATCCAGCTGATCCCTAGCCACATTTGCTTAATGTGGGCTCCTTGTGGTTACCTTTCACCCCTCTGCCAACCTCTCAAGTGTTGTTCCAGGGATAAAGGCTCCTTCAGCGAGGATCACTGATTTACATTCACTTTACAGAGCAGGCTTTTATGCCTGCTCATTGCTCCGGTGACTGGGTGCATCCAGCTCCGGCAGACTTCCAAAGTCACCATAGACCCACCAGGCTTCAAAAGCTTGTGGTAGCAATATCTGACAGCAAAATAAGAACTGCATCATTTAATTTACGATAGTGTGGGAGATGGAGAAGAAGCTGCTTAGCATGGTACGCACTGGGTGAAGGTATTAGCAAATGAAAGCCACTGGAACACCTACGTCAGATTTCCCCACATGCATTTATTTCTAGGCTGAATGCTAAGCAGGATCTGTCTACTTTCCAATTTCAGTCTGAATGATGTCAAAATCTTTTGAGCACAACCCAAGGAAGTCAAAGTGGCAGATACCCATTTCACTAAAGAAAAAATGGTCTAGGAAGCTCTCTGGAGTGCAATAAAGACCAGACACAGAGAGAACCTTGAGATGTGGTTTGGCATTCACATTGCAGAGGGCTGCTGACATTTGGCAAGTCCCCCACATTGCCACTTCCAGTGTCTCAGGTGCCACCTAGAGCTGCTTGCTGTCTACTCTGATGAAGATATAGTGACAGTCCAGGGACAACAGCAAGAAAGCAAGAAGAGAAAAGAAAATTTAGTCTAGCATTTACAGAGCCAAATTCACCAATTTATTCTCAACATAATTAAAATGGCATGAGACAATTTTGAATGGATCAAACTAACTTTTTCATATGGTTCACCTTACCCCTCATATACTCCTTTATCCCATTCTCATAATTTTCCACCACAGAACAACTGAGGCCTTGCAAGTCCTTGCCATTGCACCAGAACCCTTCCTTATTCTTCTTTCCTGATCCTTCAAAACAGGACTGACCACCTGCTTAAGGGCTGTCTAGATAGAGGCAAGGGTTGCAACACCTAGGAACCTCATTTCTTACCACGTTTGCCTGTGTGTAAGGCTCTGGGTGGGAATAAATCCATGGTTCTGGCCCACACCTGGAGCACTGCACCAGCTCCAAGGGCAGCACAGCAGCCAACCTGTGTTCCATGCTGACAGGGAGGTACCATGGCCTGATTCAAACCTCCACAAATTAGTGGCAACACTCCCATTGACCTGGATGGAGTCTAGGTCAGCACTATGAGGGGACAATTATGGAGGTAATCTAAGTGGAAGATTCCAAGTAATGATTGCCAATAAATGAGGAGCTGATGAGCAGAAGGGAGAGATTGTGGCAGGAGGGAAAAAATTTAGCAGAAGGAGCAACCAGTCAACAGCGGTAAAGTAGAATAAATAAAATTCCTACAGGATGATACATAGATAACTTCTCATGGTTTCCTCTCTGTAACCCCCTCCTTGCAAATATCTTTTATTCACACATAGTTTACATTGGCACCGATTTTACCTCCAAATCTGGACTAACACATTTCAGATCCATGCAGCAAGCACATTTCATAGCATAGACAATACAAAGAAAAGTCTCTTTCTTAATTCCCTCCCAGTTCACATTTGTGTGGATCCTTCTCCATCTTTGGGATAACAAAAGCTGTCTCCGTGGCCATGGCAGCAACTTTTACCATGAAAATTGATTCTTAAGGAAGTATTTAATGCTGTTTATTTGGCATTAATTTAGAAACTTCCCTTTTTTAGGAAGGTGACCATATCTCTAGGCAGAAAGTGCCAGTGAGCCTTTTACAGCAAATCAGTGCATGGAAATTGCTTGTAGAACTATGTGGAGGCCAATGCCAGAGATGCATTCAAAAGATCCAGCTGCAGGCACTTAAAGGAGGAGGCTGGAAACCTACAGTCCAAGGAGAAGGAAAGAGAATTCCAAAGGCATCCTAGACTGGATTGAGCCCTCTCACAAGGTACCTGCCTCCTTCCCTCACTGTGGAAGCCAAATTTTGCCTAATACAGACCTGTGTTTAGAGGAAATGGATCTTGTGAAATGAACTGGCTGCTCAGGTAACACGAGACTGAGCAGATGAAACCGCTGAGATCATTTTTCCTTTTAATCATCTAGTTCTGTGGTGCTGGAAATAGTTGATGTGGGCACTTGCTCATTCAGGCAAACAGTGAAAACTTTGGAGGGCAGCAGGGTCAACCAAGCACCCAGGTTATCATGCATGTTTGTCATGATGGGGCAGGTCCCACAGGTCAGGACCACACTCCACAGAGGCACCCAGGCTCAGAACTGCCCTGGGGTGGCCAGGGCTGTGGAGAGCTGGAGACCTGCACTGCTGCTAATGGCCAGGGCAGTGGCACGATGGGGCCCTGGCCCATCAGCAGGATGGGGGGAGTTCCTGGAGGAGGTCAAGCAAGGACAACAGAGCCTGTTAGTGCCCTAAGGACCCTGGCAGTAGCTTGGCTGTAAAGGTTCGAGGACTCCAGCTTTATCAGATTTCATTAAAATGAATGGGATGAAATCATATCTATTCATAATGTGTCTTGCCCTCCTGTTCCAAAAATGTAAAAGTCTGTCACTATAAGCACAGCTTTAAGAACAGCTGCAAGAATGGTTTATTATGGAGAACCCAACCTGCGGTGCTGTAGGCTACTGCAATTACCTAAATCTTTACCACTGTTGCAAATTACTCTCGTTTCTCAATGTCCCCATCCTGTCCAACCCGTGATATGTTATCACTGCCTTTGGATTTGAATATTCCACAACGCTGCATTTGTTGCAGAAGGAATCTATTAAAAAGCAGCATGAAATTTAGAGAAGACTTCTGATTACAGATAGCCTGTGTAATACTACATTAACACTCATCAGTCTTCACTAATTTATTCTTGCTCCCTTATAATATGCCTGCAGACGCTGTGTAAACAGGAGCTCTGTCAGAAAGAATGATGCAGTTTCATTCCTCAAGCACAGTAGACAGATTCTCATTCCATAAACTGTTCCATTTGTAAATTATCCTATAGGTTAATAGATTTTAGAGCCTGAAGTGACTTCTGGCATCATCTAGCCTACTCTTGTGTAACCACTGCATGTATTAGGTGTACAGTTTTATCCAGTGACTCCTAGCAAAGAAGAAATTATTCTCCCAAACTTATTGCAGTTGAGGATCTTTGAGGGGAAAACTATGAATGAGATAAATAATCTTTTGCCCTTAAAAATTACTTTTAAAAGGATATTTCCTTGGTATATAAATCACCAGTAGTTAAAGGCAGTTTACATTTATAATAAATGATAGATGTTAGATGTTATCAAAGTGATTTCAGGCTTTACTCCACAAAGGCATTTAAGAGTGAATAGCTTTAAACTCGTGAATTGCCTTGTAGGTTTCTGTGGGATCACTCCTGGGCTTCCAACAGACTCTGTATGTAAGAGCTTGCTAGAATAACTCTTGCAAAAGCTGACTGAATACATCTATAAAACAGCAGTGGATGAGCTTCAGTGTGAACTAAAACTGCAGACTCTAATAGCTGCACTGCAGCAAAATGCCTTCAAGGCAGGTCTGGAAACATTATGGTTTCTGTATATCACACCCAGCTGATTTCAGCTTGTCTGTGAGCATGGTGATATTCCATTTTTAAAAATCAACCCTGTTACATGACACTCAGGCTCAAAAATCTTGGATTCTGCTATCAGTAATCACAAAATGATGCTAATTTCTGCAGCATATGACAAGAAGTAGTTGGTGTCTGTGGTACATATTGAGCAAAGACTGGCTTTTAGACGGTGATTACAGCAGCTGTGAATGTTTGTTTAGCTGAAGCCACCTTCATTCACCTGCCCTTGGAGAAGACAGCATTGTCACAACAGCTGTGTCATGTCATAAACTCAACTTCTAAACAACAATAATTGGAATCCATGGGAAGCGCCTGATACTTTCAGGAAAACACAAAATTGTGTCAAAGCACATCAAAGAAAAGTAAGTTGCACAACAAGAAAGATATCAAAGTAGTATCAATATAGGCAAATAAGAAGGTGAAAGGTGAAATGCAACAAACATTATTGCCAGCTTTTGGAAATAACTGTAGAATATCCAGGTGAATGACAAAAAATTAATTAGGACACTGGGAAAAGAAAAAGTTAGCTCACTGGCAAGTTAGGTATGAGCTAGGAACCTAACTAAAACTAACAAGACTCAATAATATGGCTTCAAGGTGAAACTGTGAACTTCATAGAATCCATACAACAGTGAGCTGATTTCGGGATATCTTCAGGTAGACCATTATCCAGTCTATATCTTAAAGAACATCCTTTATTTCCTTGATTTGTTCCACAGGTTTGTCCCCACCTCTGATGCTGAAGATTCTTTTATCATGAGGTCTGAATCAATTAATTAAGCCTCTGAAAATCACCAATAAGATTCTGACTAATCTTTCCCTTAGAGCAGAGCCTGAAAAAAACTACAGTACCCTAGCAGTAGTAATAACAATGGTGCTCCAAAAACAGTAGAGTTATTTTGCTTTCCTCCTCTCCTAAGGTGGCAGTGAATGGGATACTTGCACAAAAAATTATGAAACAGACTGCTCAGTTAAGACTTTGTCAGTTATGGTACTCCCCTAAACCTTTGGTTTTGTGGTCGTAACTTGAAAAGAAATTATATTCCAAAGCTCTAGAAAGGTTTGTTAGTGGCTATGATGACAATAAAGTGATACCTACATGTGGCGTACTGAGGAGCAAAAGGAATGCCTTCACTGAGTCAAACAGCCCCATGCAACCTGCACAAGCCACCTACACCCCACAAGCAGCAGCAGTGCACAGGGTACTTCTGAAGGGCATCTTTGGTTTAGTTACGTTTGAAGGGAATTCAATCTGTGTGCTCCAAGACCAATTTTTGATGTGAACCAAAGCATGCTAAGGGGGCTGCTAATGCACACTCTTACTTTGCACTAAAATATCACTGGCACGTTGCCTGCAGGCACCAGCCTGCTCTGCTGGGTTCAGAAGCTGAGCAGCAAGTTAATGCTTCTGGCAGGACTTGAAAACAGGTTTACTAAGGCTCTTTGGGATTTCTAATGTAAGTTCAATACTCAGAGGGAAAGATCAGGCCTTCAGGTGTTTTACTGTAGCTGCTGTTGAGTTCTGAGTGCCAAGCTAGTCACAGAAGACTTCAGGAGTATCTTTGATACTAGAAAAATAAATCAATCCCCTTCAAGTTTTGTACAGAGACTGAAAGTCTCATTAATGATCTGAAGCGGAAAATTTCAAAAAATTAGGATGGAGACAAGAGTTCAAGATTGATTGGACATGGGCACACAAAAAATTAGGAAAACTGAGGAAACCACTGCAAGGGCTCACTTTCTCACTATAAAATTCAGCAGAACTTGAAGGACTGAAATCTTTGGCTGAAGGATAAAAACACAGTGAGGACTGGAGGTGCAAAAAACCATGAGTGACCTGCTTAGAACTTTGAATCCCAAGAAGGAAATCAGCAATACAGAAGAGAAACTTCTCTAGTAATGGTAGGTCCTACAATCTTCTTGGGCCACATCTGTTTCCTGCTGTAAGTTTCTATTTTGGCACTGAAGCATGCCAGCTGCCCAAACAATTGTTTTGTGCAGGTACAATCTAGACACAAACAGTGGTATAAATGTTTTGGGGTTTTGTTATTTGGTTGCTTCTAAGAATGATTTTCTTGGCTTTGCAAAGACTAGTCTGTGTCCAAACAGGTGGCACATAGAGTAAAAGAGACAGAACAAGTTAAACACAAAGCAGTATCACATCAGTCCCTCTTGTCTGCCTTGTGCTGTACAGTTTCCTGTAGCAGAACTGATACTCCACATGCTCCCCATGCAACACGATCAGACCAGTACGTTTATGCAGTGGGTTTCTAGCTGCAGTTCTCTGACATACTGTGTTTTCAGGATACATTTTTAGATACAATCAACACACTCCCACCCTGGCTAACTTGAACTTACCTTAGCAATGTGGCCAAAAATGAGAAGCCTCAGGCATACAGACAATTACCAGGCAGTGACAAGTCACTATGTGCCAGCTACCTTGCAGTGGTTATCTGCACTGATGCTATTAAATGTCTGCAAGGAAAGACTTGTGGCTGTGATTTGCTTCTGCCACAGACTGTGTGCACACTTGCAGCACATCAGCTGATAGGAGGTCATTTCTTTCCCACTTTCATCCTGCCTGTGCTGCCTGTAGAATTTTGCTGGCTGATTTGACAGGCCCTGTGCAGACACAGGCTGTGGATGGCTGGAAGCTTGTTTCTATAATTTCCCACTTCTCTCTGTTTGAAGGACAGCCTGGCAGTGTGTATACACAGACACGGGTCTGGCAGGCACTGGTTGGCAGAGGGCCCAGGGAAGCACCCATGGAGTGGGAAGAAAACATTGGTGATAATTTAGTGGTTGGGCAGGAAAGAAGAGGGCATAGAGAGAAAAATTATGCAGATGCTTCTCAGTGGAGTAAGGACAACAAGGGTTCATAGAGGCTGGAAGATAATAGCAGATAGTATGATTGTGGTTCTGAGGGCGTTGACTCAAAACAAAGGAAAAAGCTGTCATGTCCAGCAGGACCCTCAGCTCACTCCCTATAAAAGCATAAAGATATTGGGAAGACAGAGGGAAACAAAACCTGCTTGTTGTCTTTTTGTTTTCTTCTTTTTCTCTGAAGGCTGGTACAGTACAACAGGAAATTTAGAAGCACACTGAAAAGAAATTTCAGCGAAGTGCCTTCTCTGAGAAAAACCTATGAATTAACTTTAAGACTGAAGTTCAAAAATACTGCTATACCTCTTTTTACACCAAAGGCTTCAGTGTTTCAAATCAGCTTATTTCAAAGCTTACAACATTACCTTGTTACAGTTCCCATTTGAGCCTAGTAAATGTTTACAATAATAAGAAAATAAATTGTTTCAGGGAGAAAATAGCTACTGCAGATATTTGCTTGCATTGTAAAAATGATTGGGTCAAAGAACAACTTCCCCAGAGGAAAAAAAATAGAGATCCAAATAAAACCAGGGACATAAACAGAAACATGCATCACATCTTTATCCTGGCAACCAGCATGAGGGTTCAACAAATCTGCACCAAATGACATCTAGCTCAAGGTCCAGCATTTCGCCTTTATTATTTAGCTTTTTTGATTAAAGCTTTGGAGTTTTTTCACTGTCATATTTTGAGTGATTGGGACATGCCTTTCACAAATTAAAATGTCCTTTTTTCTTAAAAATGCTGGGTTTTGATGGCTGGCAGGTCACCTGTATTTAAACAGAAAAACTGGCACTCTCTTTTTACTCAAATTGACTACACAAAACAGCATAGATCAAACCAAGCAAAGTCTCATGGGAACAATAGACAGGGAAAGACACACACTCCAGAATTTGCTGGATTATTTATAAAACATGATGACTTTAAATAGGTGGTTTCTGTAGCAGCTCCTGGATCCTCTGTATGCCTGAGATTCATGGATTCATGTTGTTTCCTTTTTTTTTTTTTAAATTTTATTTTATCTCCTGGGTTTCTTAAAATATAAGTTGGATATTTCTGCTTGTTTGCCTTCCCTCCCCAAATACCAACAAAATTTCTAGAATTGGCACTATCACTCTGGATGCATAAAGCAGCAACTTTTCAAATTAAGCCATGCACAATTTAATTTCTCTTGGGGTCTTAATAACCACAATATCTTTCAAACATAAGGTACAATGCTTCATTTAAGAAAAAAAAAAGGCTTCAATTTGTACATGACTGCCTTATTCCTCTACTAAAGACAAGATCTCAAATTCTCTAAGCAACAAAGGTAGAGGCAGCTACTTAGTTATCTGAATTCGTTTATCATCATTGTTTACTATTTATATCCCAGTGGCATTATGTTATACACAGTGCAATATAGATGAAGACAGTCCTCTGCATCACACAGCTTACAGAGATAACTGTAGCTAATAAGAAAAAGGAAGAGCAGGATGGTCTCAATCTCTCTGCCTCAGTTCATCACATTTAAAAGAATGGCATTTGTGCTCAGAACTCTTGGTCATGTGTCTACCATGGAAAAAAGTGATAGTAAAACATTTAAGTAGCTGGACACTTTTACAGACTTCAACGGAAAAATAATTTCAGCACTTCTAGCTTCACTGTTGCGTGTGGAAAACACAGCACATTAGTTACAAATGTGGGCTGCATGTTTGTGAGAATCCTAACAGCTGAAAGACAGAGGGGAAATAAGACAACCACAATTTATTACTAAATAAACTAGAAAGAACCTTGTATTATGAAGGCTGTTCTCACAAACTTTAGATGTGCAAGTCATGGTTTGAAATATTCGAGGTTGCAGGCTTTGCCCCTGCGTTTTTCACATCTCATCATCAGCACACATCTTTATGTTGTTCTGCAATATGTCAAGCATTGCATCTTAAAATCTGTAGATTTGAAAGTATGAATCAGCAAAATTCTTACCTTTTTATTTTACTGTTAGAGAATGGCTAAGCAAACTACAAATGTAATCCAAAAAAACAGACAATAAACATTCAATTGAACTAGTTGGTTTCTGGTTTACAGGCTCTTACACTCGGCTCCCACCAGCGGGAGGATTAGATATGTTATAGTTAAAAAACATATTTGCAAAATTAATTCACAGTTCATTTATGGTGGGAATCATTTGTTTCTTACCCCTCAGGAAGTTTCACTTGGTTGCTTAAACAAAAGAGGAACAATTCTTCTGGATATAGGAAAATGATCTTATACTTTTTTATTTTTTCCTCCTCTCATCACTTTTCCCTTTTACCTTTGCTATTTACCACTCTGTCTTGCAGGCTGCTATTTAGTTAAGCGAAGATAGATGTACTTTGCTCCAGAACACATCACTGTGAGGAAAAGCCACATAAACACTAACTGTGCGGAAGAGAGGACTGAAACAAAGCAACTCAGAGTCAAGCTGTGTAATGAATCTCCATAGGAAACATATATGTAATTAATTAAACGTTAGAAGACTAAAAGCTGCCAGCTGGGTCACCAAGTAACAATAAAAAAACAATAAAACAATAAAAAACATCCAAGAGGCCAACTCACCAACTCAGGAAGTGAGGGCAGCTTCTCTGATCAGCTAAACCAGAGATTACTTTCACTGCTACCCTAATACATCTCAAGAATTTGCAGGATAAAATCTGCCTGAAAGCTTAATTCTCCCTCCTGTCAAAACTTTCTCAGATTCTGCCTTTCGTATGTGAACTGGGTACTGCCTCACCAAGCCACTGTGGCCTTAAATGCCTCCAGACTGAGCTCCATTATGTATTCTAGCTGAGCATACCTAGTAAACAGATACATGAGCCAAACTAATGATCAGGTTTATAAAAACCTGCTGCACTGTCATCTCCTCCCTTCTCACACATACCACCTGTTCTCCAGCTCATCTGGTTTGGGGTGTTTTTTCCCTTATCCATCTGTTATACCTTCCACTGTCTTCGCTGGTAAGCCCTGTGCTGTATCCTTGTATAGTAAGTGGCACAAAATTACACCTGCCAGCACTGAGCTATTAATTAAGTTAGCAATAGTGGGATGATAACAGGACCCTGGCTCAGTACAATTTTCACCTGAACCAGCTGAACACATTTACCTAAACAAAGGCTGCTATTCCATCATTTTACATATTCATAATTTTTATTCATGGCACAATTAACCATTTCTACCATTACAGACCATGCTGGACAGTTTTATTTGAACAGTGGTCTGTCTTTCCTGGACTGAGCAGTAAAGCACTGACCTCTTGGTAGGGAACAGCAGACAGGCTTGCTTTTGCTCTGTAGCAGCAACAGCTCCCTGCAATGCTGTAATAAGCATGCTGTGACAATCAGTAATGACACCAGCCAGAAGACATCTGAAAAACACTGCAGTAATGTTGAAGTGAACAAAATATTTAACTCTGCAATTTCTTTACAGAGAACCTGGCATTGAACCCAGGCTGGCTGCTTGCTGAAAGCAAGACCCTGTGCAGCTGCACAGGGCCAGACTGGGACAGTGATCACTTCAGTGTGCAAAGAATTGTGTGTAAAGACGGGAGTTTTTTGTTCCTTCTCTAGAAAGCAGAAGACTGTCCCTTGCTTGCCACACATGATGTATGTTTGCACAGATATGTATTAAAATATGTCTGCATAAAGTAACTTGCCTTTCTCCATCTCTCCCAGTCAAGAGAGATGGAGAATGTGAGTTCATTACACAGCCAAGGTACCAAGTAAGCAAGTGGAGTACTTGTAACCCTCCCCTTTTACCTAAAAGAGCTTAAACTATGCATATTTTCTTTCTTTTATACTTCCATGCTACATTTCAGGGAGGAATTTCTCCTTCCCTGTGTCTGGACATCTTTGATTTATGGAGGAACTAACCACTTCTCTTAACTTTGACCTAAATTCAAAAGTAATCTGACTGTTTGAACAGGGGTTGAAAAAGGCTAATGAAGAAAACACAGCAGCTTTCTAGAACCCGTGTCCATCCAAGCATTTCACTCAGCACTGGCTGTTGTCACAGTCAAGTAAATCTCAGTTACCTACTCCCTTACCAGCTCAGGAATGTATTTTACAAAAGATGCATAATGAGGAAAATAACAAACTGCTACATTTAATCTCCCCATCTATCCACTCTGCGCATACTATCCAAGGCACTGAATCCCAACAACCTAGAAGTTAAAAAATACTTATTGATTTCTGGGTTTGATGACTAAGGCAGCATTTCATCAGGGACCTGCTCAAAATTATGTAAACAGAGGGAATAAAAAAAAGGGCCTCCAGACTTCAAGGACTGGCTGAATTCTCCCTTACAGCAATTTTGTGATCCATGTTTACATTTTTCATACGGAGCTACTGGCACTTTTTGAAGTTCAGTTTACATCTTGACAGCTCCAGCTGTCAAGTCAGTGCTGCAGACCAAGAGAAGCTAGGAGGGTCAGGGCCTTCTCTCAAAGTCCTGGTTGTTTCAAAAAGTCTGTAGCCAGTTATACAGAAATGGAATGTTCCCTTCATGAAGTACTGTAGTTCAGACCGTTTCCTCTTAATTAGTGAAGAAATAAGGCCTTTCGATACTTTCTTTCTCATGTGTTCCATCCCCTTTGTATCAGAGATTTCCATTACTTTTCGCATGGCTCTCACTTAAGATTTTAGACTTCTTTCATTCTCATCATAAAGATAGAAGAGCAGATTACTCCGTAGGAAAATGCACATGAAATGAAATGTTCTTTCCCTGAACCACACAGTCTGCTCCGTGGAGAAAGAAGCTAAATGCCTCTGCAGTGCCAATAGGTGCCTAGTACAAAAGAGAGTAGGCAAAATAGAAGTAACCTGCTCTACAAACTACTGGCACAGATGCAAGTATTACCCTGTGCAGGTATCCAAAATGCAACACTAGAGTCAAATACATATCTCCCTGCAGCTTTGCCAGAGTTACAGCACCAATGCTTTTGTCTCCTCTGCTTTCTTTAATTAGTGTCACATCCATTACTGAGCTGCAGCAAAACTGACATTTCAGGAAACAATGTCTGGCTCTTGCTAATCAGAAAGAGAGCTGTAAATCTTGCAAGGAGATTGGTTTTAATTTGTGCCTATGGGATTCTGATATTGAAATACTGGCCTTAAATATCTGTTCTGTAGGGAGTTACTGCTGCACATTAATTCTGAACTTACTAGTTGTTGAGCTGCAATAAGACTAAAAAAAGAGCGATGAGTGACAAAACACTAAGTGACATAGCACCAGGAATGCCGTGGCAGACGCAGGGGCGCACTCATCTGTGAAGCACACCACACCTATATTCACCCCCTAACACAGCCTGTACTATCCACTTGGAGGAGGAACCAGCTTCAGACAGCCCAGCTTTACCAGAGATCCTCTCCTACATACACAGAGAGAAAGTTACATGGAACAGCAACACAGCCCATTGGAGAGACTTGGGAGGTCACCATCTGATTTTACACTTCATGCCGTATTTTCTTTCTTTGGCTATAATGACTCATACTGGGACATTTCATTGAGTCATCTTCATGTAGCCTGTTATCAAAAAAAAAAAAAAAAAAAGTTCAGATAAACTTAGTAAAGTTTTCTGAAGTGCTGCTCTCCAGCTTAACACACTTTTTAATTATGCAGCTTCCTATCTTTTTTGTGAGGTGACATGAGATCATCATGATTCATTCAAGCTGTCCATATTTCACTATATTCACTGCTGGAAATGGCACTCCAGAATGCAGATGGCCTTCGAATTCCACAGTCAAAGGAAAAACTTCCACACCATATTTAGAAAGGCACAAATCCCTCTTTGCTGTGGCCCTTCATAGAGGAACTTTTCCCAGGGATGGCTGTAAGGGGGATTGCTGCTTATTTTTTAAGGTTTAAGGGTCTGTCCCCAATAAGACAGTTTAAGGATCTGTTCCTTCGTTAGAAGTCTTGGTAATATACATACCATTACATTTTTGCTTTTACATAAGCCTGTAAAAATATGTAAAAATTCAGATTTCCCACATTTTATATGCAAAATCTCTCTAATACCAAATGGTAGCAAAAATATATTTGGCAAATGCAAAACTACAAGGAAGTCTCAATTGGATGGAGACAGGTCTCCTTTTCACATGAGATAAATATTTATGTTCATATAAGCTTCTATTATGATTCATAAATATCTCAGAATTATTAGCATCCTTGTGGCAGCTTCCTGAGGCATGGTAATGCTGCCATGTCTGCTTCAGAGAGGAGGAGTGAAAAACTCAGGTTCACCACACAGAACTTTTAGTTTCTTAAACTGAATGATTAACCTGGGTTACTGTCATCATGAAGTAAAAGAGAAGCAATCACTTTCAGATTGACTGGTCCTTCTTAAACTTGGCTGGTTGAAATTACACTCAGACATTATCTAACCCTAAACTAGATACATAGAGAAACTGGAGGGCTAGAGGATACAAGACACTAATTTTGGTCCCATGCATAGGGACTTAGTTAACAAAGAAAGTATGCAGCAAAACGTGATTTTGACCTCATATTTCTCAAAAGTCAAGCCCACATCTTAACTATTGAGTAACGTAAAAGAGTGGGCAAGACACTAAAATAAGCATTTGCTAAAACTCTTCTTTGATGGATTTGATGCAATAAGGAAATTACAAGATTAGTTTAATCTATCAATAATTCTATAAAACAGCAATTATGGATGCAGACCAAAGTAGCTTGTTTGAAAATGCTTGACAGGTACAATGACGTATGAAAAAGTTATTACGTATGAGAATGGTAAATAGTGACAAAGTTGAATGCTGCAAACAACTCAAAATTGCATGCAGCAAGTCATCAAACACATAACTGGATCATGCAGTTATTTTTTCTTTTGAATCCACTAGAACAGAAAATTAAGCAGTAAGGTCAAAAACCAGCCTGGATTTCTGGACTAAAATGTACCAACTAATCAACTAATAATGCAGATTTAAGGAACCATCTTGTTCATTTGTCAAACATAATTTTATTTGTTTTCCTTTACTTTGTTTCTATTTCCTTGAAATATTCCCCTGTCACAAATCTTTCCTGGAGCTTCAGTATGAAATATGTCAGATTTCAAGAAATACAAGGTCAGGAGCAATAAGTTGGCATCCAAAGAGAAAAGAGAGAATGAAGCCAGAAGAGCATAGTTGAGTTTTAAGCCTGTTACAGTCATCTTATAAAATCCCCATTAGTTTGGCTAGTTACACTGTAGTTTTTCCCCAAGATTTCTTTTCCAGAAGAAATGAAGTGTGATACTGCAGGCCGTGTTCAAAGTCAACTGCTATCGCCGATTTCAGTAGAGCCATTCAGAGTGTAAAGCTAAGTGCAGAACTGTGGTCTGTCTTGTACAGCTAAATGAAAACAGGTGTTTAGAACAGACAGAAAAATGGTAGCCAAACCACAGGTCTATTAAAACTAGTATTAAATGTATTCCACATTTGGGAAGCTGAGTCACAACCAAAGTGTTTTGGGTTTTACATAGTGAGTGATTTTATTTATTTCACTTTTACAATGATTTGACAATAACCAAGGTAATCAATTTTGAATTTCAGGCAAATTTCTGGTTTCTGCTCGACTTGTTTTTGTGTGCTGTAGTACAGCTGAGAAACCTATGAGGAGTATTCCTTCTTTTACTTTACCAAACCTGGCCAGTTTTCAACATTTGTATTTATTCTGAAATCAATTCAGATTGACTCACTTCTAATAATCCCGCTCCTGCATCTACAGTTTTAAAGAGAGACCAAAATGCTTTAAAATAAATGTATTCCAAATCTTGCTTACTCTGGTAACCAGAGTTTACACAGTGCACAAGCAAGGAAATGTCAAAGCAATGAAATAAAAGACCAAAGAAGTCAGTCTGTAGAACCAATACACAACTACGCCACAGCAGCTAGAGAATAAAAAAACAAAAAAAAAAAAGGCACAGCAGAGTGCTCCTATGGTTTAGATGAGTGGTTCCAGGCAGCTTGTCAATACACTGGCTGTACAATCTCTTCCTCTTTTTTACATGATGGAAAGGCATACACGAATATTTAGGTCAAATAAATAATACATATCTCATAAATAGTACAAACCAGTGGGCATGTCCTTGGAGGTTTCACTTTAGCGGGCAACATTTGTATCTTGAAAACAGGTGCAAGTGTGCTTTAACCGTTTGTATCAAGATGTGCCGGTTTGGGCTGGGATAAAGTTAATTTTCTTCACAGTAGCTGGTGCAGGGCTGTGTTTTGGGTTTGTGCTGGAAACAGTAATAACATGGGGATGTTTTGGTTACTGCTGAGCAGGGCTTACACAGGGTCAAAGCCTTTTCTGCCTCCCACCCACCCCACCAGCGAGTGCACTGGAGGTGCACACGGAGCTGGGAGGGGACACAGCAGGGACAGCTGATCCCAGCTGACCAAAGGGAGATCCCAGACTGTGTGGTGTCATGCTCAGTATACAGACTAGGGGGAAAGTTGGCTGGAGGCAGCTGTTCAGGGACTGGCTGGGCACTGGTCATTGTTTTTTATCTGCATCACTTGTCTTTCTAGGGTTTTATTAATATTTTTTTTTTTTATCTTTTTCCCATTACAAGTTATCAATATTAATATCATTATTTTATTTCAATTATTAAACCATTCTTATCTCAGTCCACAAGTCTGCTCATTCTTACCCTTCTAATTCTCTTCCTCACCATCCTTCTGGCAAGGGTGGGGAGTGAAGGACCAGCTGTGTGATGCTTAGTTGCCAGATGGGGTTAAACAACAACACAAGAGCACTGCTGATTCAGTGATTTATATATTGTTCCTTTTTTTTTTAATATCCATATCCAGAATGATGTACTTNCAGCTGATCCCAGCTGACCAAAGGGAGATCCCAGACTGTGTGGTGTCATGCTCAGTATACAGACTAGGGGGAAAGTTGGCTGGAGGCAGCTGTTCAGGGACTGGCTGGGCACTGGTCATTGTTTTTTATCTGCATCACTTGTCTTTCTAGGGTTTTATTAATATTTTTTTTTTTTATCTTTTTCCCATTACAAGTTATCAATATTAATATCATTATTTTATTTCAATTATTAAACCATTCTTATCTCAGTCCACAAGTCTGCTCATTCTTACCCTTCTAATTCTCTTCCTCACCATCCTTCTGGCAAGGGTGGGGAGTGAAGGACCAGCTGTGTGATGCTTAGTTGCCAGATGGGGTTAAACAACAACACAAGAGCACTGCTGATTCAGTGATTTATATATTGTTCCTTTTTTTTTTAATATCCATATCCAGAATGATGTACTTAGCAAAACAAAACAAAACAAAACCAAAAAAAAAATTAAATAAACAAACAAAACAAAACAACAACAACAACAAAAAAAAAAAAAAACCCAAAA
>VWZS01006232.1:1734527-1841663 GCA_013397075.1 Rhabdornis inornatus | reverse complement strand
AAAAAAAAGAAAAAGAAAAAAATAATCTGGAAAATAAAATCAAGGAAACACATTCCAGGCATAAATGAAAATATACTGGGTCAGTTGCTGGTTGCTAGATCATTTTCTCTCATAAATAGGTTTCTTAGCTACTCTTCTCTAGCTACTGAGTAGTCCAGAATTCTCCTCTTTCACTCGCCACAGATCTGAATTCTGAAATAAAGACTAAAATAAAGACTATAAGAT
This sequence comes from Rhabdornis inornatus, assembly GCA_013397075.1. NCBI lineage: Eukaryota > Metazoa > Chordata > Aves > Passeriformes > Rhabdornithidae > Rhabdornis > Rhabdornis inornatus. The sequence goes on along the minus strand of VWZS01006232.1, from coordinate 1,841,438 downwards.
TAATCACTTATAAAAGAGTATACAAAAGCATGGAAAATTAGGAATCAAAATGCAGATAGAGTGAAACCTACAGCAGTCTGAGACCAACAACTGTGTATTCCAGTTTCTATTGTAATATGTATTTATTTTTTCTTTACATCATACCACACATTCTCCTATTCATTATCAGCCAGCTACTATCAGGGATGACCATGTGCTCTCTAAATCACTGCTTTGCTTAATAATGCACTTGCTATATCTTCTTGTCTCACTTACTACACTTGTCACATTTCCAAGCACCTATTTCAAGCAGCTAATTACAGTCATAATTGGGGCACTTTCAGACCAGCATACAAGCCTCGTGTTTGCCAGATGGTTGATCCAGATCTCCCTATCTTGTGTGTACTCAGCAAACAGATAAAACCACAGCCCAACATTTTGGAAATCTGTTTTAGATCAATGTTGCATCAGTATGTCACTGAGAACTGACTTAGCCTACATCAATAGAAGTTAGTTCTGCTAACCTATTTCATACTGAATTTCCCCAAGAGCTGCTCTGATACTAAAAAACTTTAGACAAAATATTATAAAGATTCTAACCCCCAAAAAGATCAGAATCTGCAACTTGCCTATCTGAATTTTAAGAGTGCTATGACAATTTAGGGCAATAACAACCTCAAGGTCCTGTCACTGGATTCACTACTCAGGATCTAACATGTCTGCAGCTCCGAGTTTCACAGCTTTTGTAATCGCAGCTTGTCCTGCTCAGCACACAAGGTAATAATGTAACGACAGGCAAATCTCAAGCTGACAGCCATAGAATTAATTAAAAACATGTAAGAAGAAGAAGAAGAAGATGAAATGTTTAAGCTAGGATGCTTACAGTTCATGGCTTGGAGCGTTTCTGCCATAGGAACTTTACAGTTGCAAGGATGTAAGCACAGGTGTATTTACTTTTTCCACACAATAGTCACCACACAGAAATTCAGAAACTTCTCATGTTATAGTTGATCAGCATTGTACTCCTTCATCTGGCCACTTATCTCCCTTCTGTACTATTCCATGCAGCATAAACCATCCCTGTGCCACAGAGCTTTAGGAAGAAAGATGGAAAGAAGAAATGTACAAGCCACTTCATCCATAAATGAGGATGGAGTATTGTTATAGCTTCTGGTCAGGCCATTTCTGCAGTGGTTATTGGCACATACAGCAGATCTCCTGGAAACAGCTGAAACCTGAAGGATTACAGCAGCCTTTGTGGCAAGACTGTTAAAAACAGCTAAACAAAGTGATAAAGATACAAAAAGCAAGGCTAGATTCTTCAGTACTGGGAATGAGTTTGCTACAGTGTTAAGCTATGAGTGTGGACTAATTTTACACAAAGGCACTGGAACAGCATTACTTTAGATTCAGAAGTGGTGCTTTCCCCCAGGAAGGCTCCCAGGAGAACCGCTTCCAATGGTTTTTGTCACACCCCCCTTTCCTCTCAACCCTGTGAAGAAGTGCTGTATTTCCACCCCTGACAGCAAAAGAAAAATCATTCTACCAGGCTTGAAATCCCCAAATGCTTTTAGTGGTTGTAATTTCCCCAGTGAGCAATTTTTAGCAGAATGAGCAGATAAAATTACACTGCAAACCATCAGACTGAAGGATAGAATCTTCATCATAATCAGGCATCATTTTTGCAACTGTTTCATCTCAGGAATTCCTTGCATATTCATCCCTCTTAAAGGCAAGGAGACAGAGGTCTCTGAATAGATGGTGTATCCAGGAGTTCCTCCTCCATTTTATTGCAGCAGAAACAGTGGCTGTATTTACTGGGCCTGTATTTGTTGTTCTATCAGGGTAAGCCAAGGCAGTCCAGTGTTCCCAGTGTACAGCAGCTGTACAGTTGCACTGTTTGCACCATTGCTGCACCAGCCCTGGGTTCCCTACCAGGACTGTGGATTATTAAATACCAGTCAGGCACTGAACCCAAATATGTACAGGTGACATCAAGCAATAACAGATTTACAATCATGTAAATTAAATCATGATGAACCACCAGCTCTGCTCATCACACTTTTCCTCCTGGTCCTCAATCTGTCTTTCAAGTACTATTTTTTATTTCATATGACTGCTGTGAAAAATTATGGCTCTTATAAATCTTCACAGGTTCAGATACTTAATCACACATCTGCATCTATGGCCAGGGTAGCAGCCCTATAGACCTGGATTTATAAGACCACATTTCAATTATCAGCTCTATGGTCACATATTTTACCATTCCTCTTTCCTTCACAGTTTCTAAATGTCAGATGCATAAAGTATTTGACATTTAGGGAAATACCAGCATTATAACAAATATGACAATACACTAATTTTCAGACAATGCACGCTAGTAAGCATGTAATTTTCAAGACTTAATTTCAACCCTAGTATACATATTTTAATTTTATAATTTAAATGAGAACAATTGCCAGTATAAAAAAATTTAATTATAAGCATGATCACTGAACCAAAAATAGGAGTGAGTTATAATTACCATGCCAGCATATAAATGCCATAGTAAGAACCGATACTGGTTACAAATAATTGATCTGTGAATAGCTATGTTCTCTATGAACTTCAGAAATCTGTAACTCAAAATCATTCTCATTACAGAAACTGGTCATCTTAGCTGAAAATACTTCTATGGATGAATGATCCAAGAAAATCAATCACTTTTATGGCCACAGAAAGAGGTTGTTCTGGGTCACTGTCCAGATAGTAAAATATTAGAAGCCTGTGATCTAGTGTATAATTCATGATGCGCTGTAGTTAGCCCTACAGATATTAAAAAACCCTTTCTTCTCCTGAAACAGAAATTGCTCTAGAGACCTCTGCAGCTTCCAGAGTTTAAATACCAAGTCCAATGATTTTGTTAATATATGTCTGTAAATTACAAAATTTTCGAATAATGTGTTTTTTAGTATTTGAGGTGGGCATACCAAAAGAAAACAAACCTAGATGTTAAAATTTCAGTATTGCTGTGTTGTCCAAAAAGTACAATAGTAACTTTATTCTATCGCTATTTGTTTAACAGAGGAGTGGGAGTGAACACAAGATGAGTCAATAGGAAACACAGGTTCTAATTTTTACCACACCTTTGCCTTTGAAAGGGAATTCTGAAAGCAATCAAGAAGAAGCCCACGTGTTGATGTTTCATTATCTGTCACTGGGATCATGGTCTGCTGTCTGATATCCAGCACCACCAATAGTAATAATAGTTTTTTTCTGTGTATTAATTTGGTCTGTATTAGCCAAATGGGAAGATTTGGTCTAGACAGCTCAGTAGCAAAAGCAATCAGAGGAGAAGGGGGATTCTGAAGAGGCTGTCTTCAGGTATCACATAAATTAATAGAAAAATACAGAAAAGGCTCATTGAATACCTCTGGTTTTTACAAAATAAGAACACTTTTAGAAACATGATACACAGAAGTAAAATGTATCAAATATACCCAGATACCTACACGGCACACAGCATGCACAGCACAAAGATCAAACAAGACACAGAAATCATTGAGATTCCTAACATTTAGGACCGAAGTGTATCTTTGAATCAACAAGTCTGACCTCTGTAAGACCTCATCTAATAATTCTTACATTTGAATTAATGAGTCAACAGCTTAAACGGTCATTTGAAAGGGGATAATGAGGTGGTGACAAAGATGTTTTACAGGACACACATGCCAAGTGTCAAAGGAAGTGATCAATAGATAGAAGAGGATGGCTCCAGAAGCTCATTACAGGTGGTGAACACATCTCAATACTAAATTTAATGTTTCCCAAAGGGTACTGGAAGAGAAAATGAGCCCCTCGTATTTAAAGTTTGAGAGGCCACAGTAGATGGAAGGTTGTTAAGAGAGGATTAAATTGTTAAAAGCACTGCTCTCAGCAAGTGACCTCTGCAGGCAGCATTTTGGATGGATATCAGCTGGAGAAAGCTCCGTTTGTTGAGCTTGGATAGAATTGTTCTTCAGTGATGAGGGACTGGGCAAGAGTAATCACCATGCAGAGGTTTGAGAAAGGCAGCATCATAACCTAAAGGACATAGCTTGAGTCTGAATGCAGAGAGACAGGGCTGAGTGGGAGAATAACCCACGAAAAATAAGTAGGGTGGTGACCACTGACCAAGGCAGGAAATAACTGGGAAAGTCAGGTAAAGAGGTGAGACTAGCCATGCCAGTCTAGGGAAGTTTCATAACATGTGTTCCCTTTTAATAAAGGTGGGTGAATAGCTTTTGCTTCTGTCTGGAATGCTTTCTTTCACTCATTCATTCTCTAAGGAATACACACACACATATATTTCCTTTTTCTAAAGATGACTGGATGAAAAAAAAGCAATTCTTAACTTGTTTTTGTTGTGATGTCTTGTTAGAAAACTTAAAAGCAGTTCTGTTACTGCTACTCTATAGACATGGTCATATGTGGTAGCCATTATTAATATTTAAGATTCGAGAGGTCTGGCTAAGAAGTTTATAGTAACTAAAAGAATATTCCTTTCAAGTAAAAGCTAGCAGTGATGGTTTCCAGCTCCCCACTTTTCCACATCAGTAACTATGATCATATATAATTTTCTATCTGACCTGTCCTAAATTGTACTTGTGTTATTACACACTTGGATTCCCTAGATCTCTGACACTGCTATTTACAAATAAGCAATTCAGAAAGGTGCTGTCATTCAGTGGACCCGCAAGCTTTTTCTTTTGGTGGACTTTTCCCAGGAAAAAAACAACAATCTAAGTTTCAATTGATTATGTGGATTGGAGTGAAGCATCACTTCTATGGAGGTGATAATTCTGTGAAAGACACATTGGATCCACAAAGAATTTCTGACATTTTCTGCTTTGACCCAGAAAAGGAAGTCAAACCCTTCCATTCAGTGGATTTTGCTACCAACCAAGCTCACAGCTAAACCCCTCTCACCAAACATCCCACGTAATACAAAGCAATAATCAGACAATAAAGCTAATGTTTCTGCAGAAGGAGTGCATGTTGCTGGACAACTCCTCCATCCAACCTCCTCGCACAGCTAACATTTCCCATGCCATACACTGTAACACATCTGACTTCAATAATTTTTAATGACATTTGTGAGCTTGATAACATATCTTTAAGCATTATTACCACTATTTCCACCAAGATGCAAGCATGAACATTTAAATCATCTTTTATATGTCTCAACAATATGATCCCTACCCCTTCAGAGAACTGTCTATTATAACTGGACATGCTTTTCAGAATACTCCCAGAAATATTCTCCATGCTTTTAAGAGCCATGATACCCATTATCTTCTTATAAAATAAGCAGAATAATCAACATGCCTCAAATCATTTTCCACTTTGGGATACTACTTTGCTGGCCAACAGAGCAACCAAATATAGCTGCAAGCCAGCCTTTCTACTTAAGCATGGTCAATATAGGGGTTTGTAGCACTAACTTTTCCCAGAACAGCATACACCTTTTAATATCTTTAATATGCTTGCCTTTTTTTCTCTTCCCTGATGTCCTCTGGTCTTTTGATGAACTCCAAGTACTTTGTGGGCTCTAAAGAAGCTCGGTTCTTCTCACTCATTCATCTTGTGCTTTACGCCCAATTAGTAAATGAAGACTGTAATGAAAACAATTTCTGTCAATGTAATAAAAAACTAGCAAAAAGCTGCTAATAAAAGTCAAAGCAAAGTGCACTTTCTTCAGTTCCAGAATAATCCACCCATGATAAATTACTACCCACCATCCCTCCCCCCAAAAAAAGAAAAAAAAAAAAAAAGAGAAGAAGAGAAGAAAGTTATTTAAAGTACCTATGAGAAGAAGTAAAAGAAAAACATTCTGTTGTATTAAAGGGAGCAGGAAAGAGACACTAGCTACCAAGAAAAACATGAGATATAGTTGTGGGGAAAGATGCCCCAAGACAGACAGTTCTGAAGACCATGGAAATTCAGCAATTTATCAGACATGGGCAAGGAGCCCATCAGGGCAGGACAACTCCTCAGAGCAGCCCAGACTACTGAGAACCCAAGGGAAAAGAGTTTGTTTTCAAACATCCCAGACCATGAGAGTACCATGTTCTTTTATTCTTTTGCCTGAAAAGGACAAACTGTGATTTATAAGAAACTTTTCCTTGCTATAATGGCCCACAAAAAGGAAAAATGAAATTACTAATAATTTTGGGTAAGGTTTTTATTCTGGCATGTACCTGTATAGAATTTGGTTTTGATAAGGGTGTCTTGCAAAAAGGTGTCAAGAGGAAATGGAACCATTACTTGCCCTGGATGTGTTGATCCAGAGCACAATAATCTTGGTATTAAAATTTTGATCTTAATTTTGAATCTGAACTTCTCTAACTTCAGCTTCCAGACACTACACCCTTTTCTGATAGATTTAAGAGCTATTCAAAATCATGGTGAAAGTATGCTGTATGCTTTAATCCATGCATTTCTTGATCTTCTCTGAGACTAACTGAACAGAGTAATTTCTATAAATCCTTCACTAGGAGAAATTTCCTCAGTTCTTCAGAATACTTTTTGTGACTCCTTCCTGCATTTGCTCTCATTTCTCAGTACTTTTAAAAACATACTGGCCTTGACAGTATAAAGCTTTCAAATATTTATTTCATCAGTTCCCCGTCCAGAATAATTATTTCCCTGCTTCTGTTCATGATTCTCCTTTTATCACAGCAGACCTCTGTCACAGCTGTGCATAGGGAACTCAGATACAACCAGCTACTTTCCCATGCACAGTCAGTGCTGTCCCATACTTGCTACCCTATAATGTAGGAATGACTAAATCATTTTCTGTTAGACATACAGTTATGTTTATAGCTGTATATATTAAAAAATAAATTGCCTGAACAAGCTGTGTGACAAAATGCCCCCCCCCAAGTGCTCTGCTGTCTTCTTTGTTTACCATGATGTCCACCTGTCTTTATAACACATCCATTCTTTGCCTGTTCTGTGGGTTATGGAATAACCCTGCAAGTCTGGCACAGGCTCTGTCGGAAGCAGGTGTTTTAAGAGGTTTTAAGAAAACAGGTATTAAGCCCCTTCACAAGAATTTCAATGAAAATTGGCACTTCTGTTACAATGGCATATGATAAGACAAGTGCCTTTCAAAAATCTGTTGCATCTGTGGAGGAACAACAAAATATGTTTTCCCATTGTAATAATATCTGTGTGACAAGACTTATTCTCTATTAAATCTATATAAATTGGCAACTATTCTTTTATGCTCCATTCTCTTTCTTTCCTTTGGAAATGGACAAACACTGATTTAAAATAAACCCAAAATAATCTTTATATAATAACCTCTACTTTAGTTATGGTCCTAATTGTTTCCAGCTTGCCTAGCAATTCAGAAAAAATAAGTGAAGAGTTCAACAATTGATTCACCAATGGGAGGGAAAAAATAGAAAGTTAAAACAAAAAACAAAGGTTAAATGGGCTGTGCAGCGCCCAGGGTACGCTGACTCAAAGATTCTGAAAGATCAGTAATAACTGCACAGAACTGTGCATGGGAAGAATTTGGTTCATTACATGGTCTGAGTGTCCAAATTACATTCATGTAACACTGAAGATTAAATCAATGTGAAGATGAAATCTCCTGAAAGGAAATTCTAACAAAAGCCATTTCTACAATGCACACAGGCTGCTGTCATATATTTAGGGTTTTCACACTTCTTTTGTACAGCAAACCATCACTATCTGCAATAGTTGTTATCAGAATATGAACTATATTTTCTTAATTTTATTTAAATTACTATATGGCTACACATGGGGAAAAATGAAATCCAAAGGAAAAATAAGTCCAGGTAATGAGGACTCACACTTGACTAGGTGTTCCTTCAGGGTGGTTTTGATTACAAGGATGAATGACTAGGAGTCAAAACACGGAGATTTAGAATAGAGAGAAGGTGCTTAGGAAGGAATAAGAGAGGCATGGGACCCTCTTGGGTTTCCTGAAGGGAGGCCTGCTAGATGGTAGGGACACAGATGAAAAATATGTCAATGTGTTATTTCAGGATAATTTCTGTATTTGAATGGGAGTGTTTAGTTTCTGTGGATAGATCTACAACTCACTGGCTGGTAACTCAGGATGCATCCCAAAGCCTGATGCTCCTACTGTTCAGACCAGGAAGGCAATGGAGCAGATGACATTTTTCATCCCTCAACTGCATGAAGAGGCTCCCCATCCATGGCACATGGTGTCCTGGAAGCAGACTTGCCCCTCAGGACACGGCTGGAGCATGACCCTGGAGAGGAGATTGCCAGTTGCAGACACCTGAAAGAAAGAATGTCCCTGAATTCACCCGAACCTCCTGGACACAGCAGGTCACAGACTGCCTGAAGAGTGTGAAACTTCCAGACTATGACCAAGACAGGTAACAGCACTAGACTCCACAGGTATATTATTCCCCACAGGCACATATATTCCTCAGGATATGCCATTCTTGTGCAAAGTCATGTTGTGTTACCTGAGCTGGGCCAGAGTATCTTTGTACGTCACCATGGCAGTCGCAGCGTCAGACAGAGATCCTAAGATCCCAGCTCCAAAGCCAGCACAGCCCGACCTCTGCTTCCTGTTCCAGCACTAGGCTGTTCTGTGCTAGTTGAGGGTCAGCAAACATCTCTATCAGCAGGTTCATGAAAGACAGAAATAAATAGCAAGGTAGTGGTACAAAAGCTCTTTAGCTATGACCTGTCACTAATTTTTGCATCTGGTAATCTTCATAGTGCCAGAGATTTTAATAAACAGAGATTTTCCTCTAAACAACAAGTGTTCTGTTTCACTGGGCGAAATCCATGCCAATGCCATTTGCCCTAATGATGACAGTCCAACATTTCAGGAAAAAGTGGCAAACTGGCAATACAGGATACAAACATTAGCTTGTTTATAATGTGTTATAATTGGAATGGAAATCATTCACAAATTAAATAAGTGAATAAACACAGCTCTCCAAAGTCCTAAATTAAAATATTCAATTGAAACGCTTGTCTTTGCCATTTGTGAAACAAATGTTAAAACATTTGAAGAAAAGCTTTTGCATTTTCATTGCAACTGTTCTAAATGGAAGAGTGACAGATGATGAAACACACCAAACATATTCAGTCCAGATCACAGGGAAGTGTTTGTCACACTGTCACATAAGAAATCACTGCATAAAACTGGAAGACAATGATCAGCAGCAAGGTGATATCCATTTTTAATCCTTGTTAAAAAGCAGGAGGGGCACCAGAAATATGAATGAATCATCTTGAGTCATCCAGCAAAGTTTCACAAGCCTTAGTACAGTGACTGAGGTTGATCTGAATGAAGGACAGCACCACGCAGACTTGCTGAGTCCACAACTCAACAAGAGAGAAGGAAATCTTCCCTCCAGAGTCCAATCATCTCCCAGAGCCTGATTTTCCAGAGGGTTTTAGGTGTATAGCAGTGTAAATGAGGACAAATAATGTTTTCCTAAAATTTCCCAGGCTCCTCTGTAGACCAACTTATCCCACTGCTTTCATATACCCTAGAGGAGACACTTCTCTCCCCTTACTGTACAGAGGACTTTGGGAGACTATCTTCTGTGCAAAAACCATCTGTATCTGGCATTTAAAGCTGTTTGGTGTGGCTCCTCTGACCCAGTGGCCTATATCCGAGTTTAGTTCCAACTCACTCCAAGCCCCACTGGCCTGCCTGCACTACTCAATACCTAACACCTTTTAAAATATGTCCGTATGTCCCCAATGTCAACACCCAAAGATGGCAGGCATCCCCATGCCCATGCTCCAGCAGGCTCCCTGCACAGGCAGAAGCTACCTGCTCTAGACCTGACACTGGGCATCACTCTTGTAAATTTTTTATACCATATATTCATTTTCATGTGGTTGTAAACCACAGAATCATGAAAAGGTTGAGGCTCCAGGGTGCCTCTGGGGGTGGTCTGGCCCAGCCCCACTTCTCAAAGTAGGGTCAGCTAGAAGAGGTCATTCTATTGGAAAGGAGGGTGTAGCCAGGTGGGGATCGGCCTCTTCTCCCCGGTGACAAGTGACAGCATGAGAGGACACAGCCTTAAGCTGTGCCAGGGGAGGCTTAGGTTGGACATGGGGGGGAATTTCTTCAGAGAAAGGGTGATTTAACATTGGGATAGGCTGCCCAGGGAAGTGGACAGTGCCTCCACCATCCCTGGAAATGTATAAGGAAAGACTAGTTGTGGCACTCGGTGCCATGGTCTGGTTGACTTGGTGGCGTTCAAGTCATGGGTTGAACTCAATGATCACAGAGTTTTTTTTCCAAACGAATTGATTCTAGCATTCTATGATTCATTTTCATATGGTTGAATACCACAGGATCACAGAAAGGTTAGGCTCCAGGGCGCCTCTGGTGATGGTCTGGTCCAGCCCCACTTCTCAAAGCACTGCCAATCGGAATAGTTCATTCAGGACGACGGACTCAAAGAACTGTAGGATGGTTTGGGCTGGAAGGAACTTTACAGACCAAGTTCCAAATGCCCTGCCATAGGCAGGGATGCCACCCACTGGATCAGGCCAGTGGGGAGCCCACCCAACCTGGCCTCGAACACTACCAGGGACAGCGATGCCATCGTCTTTTGAGTTACCTCCAGACGCAGAGACACCACAACCTCTCTGGGCAAGCCCGTGCCGCCAGCACTCGACCACCCCCACAGCACGAGGATAATTTCCATTCAAATAATTTCCGGAGACTCCTGCAGCACGGGAAAAGCCGGCTAGTCCCCGCGGAGCAGCGGGTGGCCAGCGGGCCGCCCTGGGCGCGGCGGTTCCTCGGGGGCGGAGGAGCGGAGCTGGGCGGGGGCGTCCGCCCCTTTTCCCCCCTCACCGCCTCCCACNGCCTCCTCCTCCTCCTTCCTTCATCCATCCATCCTTCCTCCGAGCCGCCGGGGGACAGCCCAGGTGATCCGCCGCTGGGGGTGCGTGGGGGATGTCTGTCTATCCGTGTGTGTGTGTGTGTGTGTGTGGTGTCCGCGTCGAGTTTGCAAGTTCTCAGAGGACATCGCCCTGCTCTCCCCACAGCCCGGGCGGGGTTCCCTCACTGGGGGTCGGTGAAAGATATTCCGCCTGCCCTCGTCCTTGCCCATGCTGTCCGCTCCCTCCGTGACCGATACAATCCCTCGCTGGAACCGCGGCTGCAGGATCGCGGGGTTTAGCGGCCCCCACCCCAAATTGCGGCGCTTACAGGGGGCTTTGGCCGCTTTATGGGCTGCCTCCCGTGCCCGTGCCTCCTTCCCTGTGCAGGTTACCCTAAGGATCGCTCAGCCTCCGCGCATCGGTCCCTTGGAGGATAATCTCGGGCAGTTTTAAATATCCTCCCCCCGCCCCCGTTTTTTGTTTTTATTTTCTATTGTCCCATTTATGTAACAAGTGCCCGCCCGCACATCAGGCTGGTGTTGCTGTCTAGGGCGTTGCATGTTCCGGGGGGGTGATGTATACGGTGCTGTGGCTGAACATTAAAAATAATGTCTTTCTGTTGAAGAAGACAGGGGTTAAAATGAATGAAGATCTGAAGGTTAATTTGAGCTGGCTGCCACAGGATCATGTAGAAGCCAGCTCTACAGAGAATGCCTCAGCTGCAGGCTCCTCCCTGGTTCCTGCCGTAGACCCTGAGCCAGAGCTTTTGGTAAACCCCTGGGACATTGTCTTGTGTACTTCAGGGACCCTTATCTCCTGCGAAAATGCCATTGTGGTTCTGATCATTTTCCATAATCCCAGTCTTCGCGCCCCCATGTTCCTACTGATAGGCAGCCTGGCCCTGGCAGATCTCTTAGCAGGCATTGGATTGATCATCAATTTTGTTTTTGCCTACCTTCTGCAGTCAGAAGCTACGAAACTGGTTACGATTGGACTGATTGTTGCCTCTTTCTCAGCATCTGTTGGCAGCTTGCTGGCTATCACTGTTGATCGTTACCTCTCCCTGTATTATGCTCTGACTTACAATTCAGAGAGGACTGTCACTTTTACCTATGTCATGCTTATATTGCTCTGGGGAGCATCTATCTGTATTGGACTGCTGCCTGTAATGGGCTGGAACTGCCTCAGAGATGAATCCACCTGCAGTGTTGTCAGACCACTCACTAAAAATAATGCAGCTGTCCTTTCAGTTTCTTTCTTGCTTATGTTTGCCCTCATGCTGCAGCTCTACATCCAGATCTGTAAAATTGTGATGCGCCATGCCCATCAGATTGCCTTGCAACACCATTTCCTGGCCACTTCCCACTATGTGACCACCCGAAAAGGAGTGTCTACTTTGGCCATTATTTTGGGGACTTTTGCTGCTTGCTGGATGCCTTTTACGCTCTATTCTTTAATAGCAGATTACACCTATCCTTCTATATACACCTATGCCACACTCCTGCCAGCTACCTACAATTCCATCATCAACCCTGTCATATATGCTTTTAGAAACCAGGAGATACAGAAAGCACTTTGGCTCGTCTGTTGTGGCTGTATTCCTTCTAACCTGTCTCAGAGGGCAAGATCACCCAGTGATGTCTGATTGGCAGCCACGAGGATGCTCCTTAACATGTTACTTTCCAGACATTCTGTCTTTGGTTTAGATGCATTCTTTAAATGATGTGTGATGGGTTCACATAAAAACCGCAGGATGGACTGACCTTTTTGTAAAGAGAAAACCCCAGCGACCGAAATCAATCGGGTGGTTTAAGGAAGATTTCCAAAATCAAAATAATCAGTGTTCTTAACAGATTTATAATGTTGCTCAGGGTCTTTTTGTCACATTACCCAGACTTTGCCATGTTTGCCATGATTTTACATTAAGTTTTCTAATTAAAATTAGACTGAAACAGCATACTTCTTTAAAATTGTTTATGTGATTGAGTTTAGTCATACTGCATGTTACAATCTGTTGTTAGGATATTTTTTTCCTCTTTAATTTCTTTTTAAATGGAAAAAATACCCCAAACCCCATCTGTATATCATCAGAATACTCTTCAAAATAATGGCCAATTGTACTGATTTATATGGAATTTATTGTAATAATCTCAGTGCAACAAATTTGCTCTTAAGTGAGAAGGTTATTGATCAGCTTTTTATTTTACATCTCAGCATTAATTAATCTGTTTTCAAGAGTTACCTGTTCTCTCATGTTTTCTGGCTGGATGTTAAAGCAAGAGATATGTGTTGCTTTCCTTTTCAAAAGTCAGACATATGTTTTCACTTGCATGTGAGACATTGGAGCTATGATGTTCATTTTAAAACTGACGAGGGTATCTTTGAAATTGATGAAACAATATGGCCTCTTTTGGCTATGCATTTGTAATAGATTGAAAACTAGGTTTCTCAGACAAGTTTATCTTTTCAGAAGAGTATAAGAAATGTTTCATAAAACAGCCTACAGATTGCTTGCAGCACATATTTAGCACTACGTGAAATGGTTCCCCTGCATTTGTTACCAAGTCAATACTATTGCCATTTATTTGTTTTCACTATTCTCCTATGAAATTTTAAATACCGACATTTATAAATTCTCAAAGCATATCTGGTTCATAATTATATGCAATCAGGATTGCAAGACAAAACAGTGTTTTCTCCTTTTCTGGCAGTTTCATTCTTTGCACTATACACATGTCAGTTCACTTCATTATAGGACTTTGTTATAGTTCTGGTCTAGAAAGCAGAGCTTCCTCTCATGAATGGTGAAATTTCAAACTGCTTCTAACCTTCCACTGAAGCCACATTAAAATGCACTAGAAATAAAGCGTTGTTTTCTGACTTGAAGACTACTTGACTGTCAGAAAGAAAATCTTCCTGGCACTTGTCTTCATGAAACTTATGGTGTACCTTCATGTCAGCACAGTGAACAGTGGGAGTTTAGAGAACTGCTTCCATTAGTGCTGATGGGAGCTCAATGTGTTCATGCCCTGGCATCAGCAGGAGGTTATACACCCTTGAATGTCAAAGTCAGCATATTGTATTGTTGCTTCAGTACCTTCCATTAAAAAAAAAATCTAAAACTCAAGTGTAAAAATAGCAATATTTACAGTTCAATGAAAAAATATACCTGTGTAGTAGAGATAGTAGAGACAACTGCGCTGCTGGTCTGGATTTTTCCAAATGGAATCTGTCCTTTTCACGTAGACGTTTGGATGACTGTAGCTTTTTGTGGCAAAGTTTCTGTGACGTTAAGAATCATATGCTATACACAAAGCTGAATCTCAAATGTGAGTTGTCTGTAAACAAGGCTCTGTAGAGATTTTTATAAGCAATAATTAATTTTAGTTGCAATGCTGGGTTTAAATTCCATTATTTATTTGGTTCAACCTTCATGATATTTGGTTCTTACTTCGTAATCTGATTAGTTTAATAATAATTGCATGGCATGACCCAGTAGGGCTGTGAATTTGAAGCTCCCCTGGCTTCCCTGTGATTTACAGATGCTCAGCAAGTTAGGCTATGACCTCTGCTCAGTGTAGGATATTGGTGTTCTTTATCTACTTATGAATGATACTGAAACTCTAGTCATTGAATTTTCTTACAACATTTTGTATAAGAAATACTCACTTCCTAAATATCCATGCTACATATGTGTGCAGTTTTTCAAGTATGCAAACTATTGGGAAATAATGGCAGCAAAAGTCATGTGATGAATAATGTAGAGAGGTTGAATAATGTATGATGGCACTTTTAAAAGAAAAAATAAGTTTGAGTCATGCAAACTTTGCTCTCCCTGCTTTTTCCCTTATTTGTTCCTCTGTATCAAATTGCTAAAGGTATGATGAAGATGAGCAGCTACAACTGTGACCAGAACTCAGTCCTGAGGGCAACTGTTGTTTTCCTTATGCAGACGTGTTCTCATCCTCTTGGATAACCTCACAGGCATTAGTGTTTTTCTCTAGGCAACACCTATGTGGTAGGAAAGTCAGAGAAAAAGAGCACAGAGGGAGATAATGTCATCCCCTCTTCTCATGCTGTTTGACCTCGTGTCCTTGTCATCTTCCTCACTCCACAGGCTGCTCAATTCCACAGAGGCTCTCCAGTGTGCCGGGGGAGCCGACCTCTTCCTTGTGCCAGAGCAGAGAGATTTGTAATTGGAAGCTTCTCTCCTGAGGAGCAGAGCAAGTCCAACAGAGGAAAGAAGGATTAATTATAGCAATCCCACAAAGCTAGCTCATAGGGATGTGATTTGCTCTTGTTTGAGGAGTTGTGCATGGTTACCTTCCACCACAAACAGATGAGAAACATGATTCTGCTCCAAAGATACTGCTGTGACCTCCAGTGAAGATTTTGCCTCTTCCAGAAATATGTTCCAAAACTGAGGCTGTGCAGCATAGGCCAGAAAATCCTACTGAAAGTCAATGGCATAGGTTTGCCTGCCGCTGTCAGGGCAAACTTTACCATGGTCTGCAGCACTGGGATGGGTGCTACATAACACACCTCTGAATGAGCTCTGGGAAATAGGGGCAGAGCTGTGCGTGCAGAGCTGCCTACCTCACTCACACACAAGAATTCCTTGACAGCCAGCCACCTTTCAGACCCTGCAGAATTACTCAACTCTCTGCTGTCCCCTCAGAGTGACAGTGGAGGCCCCTGTTCTGTATGGTGAAGTGCCAGTATCCATCCAAGGTCTCCTGAAACTGGCAAAAATCCATCAACTTGCAGTTTCTGATATTTTGTTGTCCCATCAAACAACTACAGTGCATAAGACCAGTGGGGTTAGATTCACCATTCTGTGTACACTGAAGCAGCTTTTTTATCTCCATTGTAATGACAAAAGGGTTTGTTTTTCTTTCTTAATACGCAATTTAGTTTAAAGAATTGAAGTTCATGTTTATTTATTAACACACTTGACCCAAAATTAGTAATAGGTTGTATCCTGATGGGAAAAATTTATTGTGGTCAGTCTTTTTCATACATTCATCCTCAAAGCTTAGGAGAGGATTTTATTTTTTTTTTTTAACCATTTCCCCCAATAGTAGTATTTCAGCAATAAGGAAAAATATGTTTTTGGCACAAGAGCAATAAAATCCTCCATGATGTGTATACTATAAACTGCTGAGTAAACTCAGAGCAATAGAGAGGAAGCAATATACACTTTAGACAAAAAAAAGTAACTTGCATAAGGACTTTCAGTAAGTGTAGGTCTTCCTTTTTTAAGCACATCCTATCAGACCAATGTGAGGCATTATTTCTGGTTGATTTGTTTTATAATCATTGAATTCCTGAATAGAATTACACAGCAATAACATTTTACCTTAATTCTTGGATCCTTAATTTGTGCTATTTGCAGTAAGAATTATGTACTGCATTGGGGAGCTTTATTCTTTTCATTGTTTGGCATTTAGTTGTACAGCATTTTGTGGATGAATTAATAGTGTTCAGGATTTCCAGTTATAACCTAATCCCGAGAAAACCTGGATTTGTCGTGCTCATCAGGGTGACTGTGATAAATGGTGCTAGCCTGTTCTGAAGACAGCTTGCTTATGATACCAGTGAAGAAAACCCCTACCAATACCCAGGCTCTTTGGAAGCAAGCTCAAAGGACTGATACTGCTTCTCTATCTTCCTGCTGTGGACACTCAGTGAGATAAACAGTTGCATCCATCCTTTAGTGTTCAGAGACCAGCTTTGAGGCATCTTGGAGTCGCTAAAACTCCTCCATGGACAGAAGTGAACTTTGGCATAGACCAGCACTCATGCTGTCCCCAAAGAGCTATTATTCTCTTGCCTCGCTTTTTTAGGGATTTTTTTAGCTTTTAAAAATAAAATACACATGACTTCATTTATTCAAGGTGATAAGCAACCTGCTGTGTGACTGGAAGTTGGGATAAAATAGCATTGCTACAAATCAAGCCCCTGAAGCATAACTACACACTCATTACTTAAAAAAAAGAAAAATAATAAAAAAAGTGATTCTGTTACATTCAGAACAATGCTTTCAAAATGTTGGCCCTGACTTTCATTAAGAAAAAGTATATAGGGTCTGGTTTTTCTATTTACAATAAATAAATAAAAATAAGAATTGGACAGAGCAGTTGCTATTTAAAAATCCTCCAGCTATCCTGTCACTTTATCTGAGATACTGAATGGTTCTAGATTGGCTTAATGGCAGTCCAGAGATGTTCCATGGAGGAAAAATAAGATCTCTCAATCTCTGCTTATAGATAACTAAAAGGAAGGAGCTATAAGGGAGTGGTTTAATAATAATCTCATGAATAAGCAATAGGTCAGGACAGATAAATTAGGCATGTGTATCTCCCTCATCTGTCAGTAGAAGAATGATGGTACTCCCAATAAACTTGAAAGGTCTCCTGTCTGGAAATACTTTTTTGGTACAAGAGGAAATTACCCCTTAAAACTGGGTGCTGCTGTCTTCTTCAGATCAAGAATATGCAGTTGCTTTTAGTGGATCAGAAATCTGAATGAACTGCAAGGATATCTACTTTCATATTAAGTGGATGATGAAAGATGAGAGATAGAAGTCTTTATAACTTGGTGAATCAGCCAGATTCAATCACTTGGGGCTTGAGCTTGGCCGGAAGGATGCTTGAATAAATGCACCCCCTGTAAGAAGGGTGTTTAGAACTGTCCATTTGGAACTTTACCTGAGGTACACAGAGCCCCCAGGAAGGCCCCAGGGGCTGCCCCTGTTCTGGGGTGTGGTGCAATAGTCCCATGTCCTTGGGGAAGCCCCTCTGAAGTGATGTTCAGAGAGCAGACAGGAGGAGATATGACCAGAAGTGAGGTCCACCTTCCTGCAAAATGTTGCCCCATATTTTATTCAGATTATTACTTGTCTTGTTAGCACAGCCTTGCGTGGCCCCACTTGAAATCAGAAGAGGGTTTTTGTGGAAAAATATTGAAAATTCAAAGTAGGACCATCAGAAGATTATTTTACACTAAGTCATGATGTATTTCTGTTCCTTTTGGGGAACAGCTAAGCCTGTAACTTTGTAGTAAGTGTTTATTTGAAAACAGTATGCCTTTGCACTAAAAAAGTCCATGTTGCCGTTTATTCACAAAGTTGTTGTCATCTTGTAAGCCCCGCAAGAAGAAAGAGTTGCACATTTCACTGTTATACAAACTTCTTGTAGAAGAGAAGGGAAAAATCCAAACCTGAATGTAGGTTAGATGAAACCATATTGCCGTTAATTAGTGTGTCACTGCTGTGATGCAGACTAATTCAGTGCCCCATGGAAAAGATAGGGGGAGATTTTTCTAGTGGAGATCCTTTGCAAATAACTGAGAGAGTATAACTAATTTTAGAACGATAGTCAGTTACAGTTGCTGTCACAAACTCCTTCAGCTGGCTTTTAAGGAAATTGTTCTCATCTCCCCCAACCTTTGTTTTGCACTTTACATATGCCAACGCAATTTTTACATACTAGCTGACATGCCAGATATTTAATTGGAAAAGATAATACTATGTGTCTCCCCTTCCCAGGTAGGGGGAAGTGTGTTATGTCCAAGAACTATTGAGCTGATTTAGTTATCTGATATCTCTAAGTAGCACAGAACTTTCTAAAAAGAATAGAGTTCTTATGGATATTCATTGCACATTTAGGGGCTTCCTTGAATTACAAGTGTAGAGTATTGGTATTTTAACTGGGGGCCATAGGATTATAGGTTGAGGTATTTTTATTTTTCTCCTTCACATCCCCACCACTCCAGCCCTCAGCAGTAAGTTGTCTGGTACAGTCCTTTTTGTTTCGAGGCAAACACTGGTTTGCAGCTGGACTCAGTGATCCTAAAGGTTTTTTTCAACCTTAATGATTCTGTGATTCTAAGTACCTGCCTCTCATAAGTACAGTGGTGGATTCCTAGGTAAAAGCTGATTTACAAAGTTTTTAATAGTTTGTTATAACCCTTTCAAAGATATCAGCAGCCCTTTCTCATTGAACAACTTTAGTGAGCATTTCCCTTACACAGGAAATGTCTGATTCCCCTGTGGGAAGGGAAAGCAAGTGTACTGCTACTGTTTTCTTTACACTGATAATATTCCTTTTCCTCTGATCACTTGATCCCAACCATATGATGTACCATGATGCCCAAGCACAGGCCTAGTCCTGGTTTCTCAAGGAAAAAGCAAGCCAATGCCAGCTGCACATGCTGAAGACTGCATCCTGCAATGATTTACCTTAGAAAATGGAGGGACCTTTCACTTTTAAAAAATGGATGCCAACAAAGTATTTTTTTTACTTTTAAGTATGAACTCATTCTTAAAAGGAAATACCTATGTCAAGGTCTAACATACTAGTTATATTACATGCTGCATAGAGGAACAGTTTCTTAGAGTATTTTAGTATGCCATTAACTTGATTAAGTATGATGAGCTATCACTTTTAAATAGCTTAATTATATGCTTAAATATAATATATATATACATAATTATTACAATTATATAATTTAGTTTTTATATATATGACATGCAATATATCGTGCTCTATACCTTCATTGTGGATGTGGTTAAAGTGTAAACTCTTTGCTGGGCAGTTTCTTATGATCAAAGAAAAATATTGCCCAACTTCTATGAGTCTTAAAAACACCAAAAGATTCAGCAGTAATTGATATTTCAACAAATAAAGACAGGTGAGAGGTTTCAGAAGGGAAGCAAATCCTCATGTCTTTAATGTGGACAAATCCCACTGCCAGCTTTGAGATTATGGGAGTGTTTTCCATGACCACAGATGGTACCAAATGCAAGAAGGGTACTTGTCACAAGCATGGGCCTATAAAGCAGTTATAACTTTCTCCACACACTGTTCCCTTTTCTTTCTTGCTCTTTTTCTGTCTTTCATAGGTGCTTTGGTAGCAGGACTACACAGATCATGATTCCACACAGTCATGGGACACAGGCAGACATTTTGCACTGGCTGATGCTAACCTGAGGAATGTTAGAGTACCTAAAAAAATTTATGCATTCATTTTTCAAGGGCATGCAAGATACCTATATGATTCAGGGGTTTTCTGGGAAAAAGGCCTAGGACCTCTAAGATTTAGGTCCAAGGTATAGAGCTCTAATGCATTGGTTACTTATAATGACCATAGAATTTTCCTCTTACTTCAATGTTCACTACGATTAAACCCATCAAAATAATGAGGACTTTGGCTTCCCCTGCTTTCAGGGGAGAGATATTTTATAGTATGCAAATAAAAGTAGCATGGCCTGGCCCTTTGAAAATTGAAATACCCACATCCAGAAAAGGACAAAAGGCAGTTGTGCCCCATCCATGGGTTTTTGTGTTGCCACTCTTTGATTGCCCTCTGACAGCGTAGTCCCTCAATATATGATCAACACTCATCAGTCCACCTTGTGGTGCCTCTGTCCCAGAGGGCTCACGAGAAGAGAGCACAGAGGTGAGGCTTTTCTGCTGTGTTGGTGGTCGGTCACAGATGGCTTTGGAAGGGAGCTCTGCTCTCAGCACGTGATAGAAAACAGGAAGCCTTCTTCAATCACATTCCAGCCAAATATTTTCTTTTGTATTGCCCTGTCAGTGTAAGCAGAGACTTTCCTTAGTCCTGGAGGAGGAGGGTAAGTGGTTGCTGGGAGTTAGCACACTCCAGCACACAGAGCCGAGCAGCTGAAGGTACAGTAATCTACTGCTGAACTCAGGCTGGTCCCTCTAGGAAGAAAATGCACTTTTCCAGAATGCAGGAACAGTGTGTGTGATTTGTGCCAAAAGTGTGGAATGAATATTGCAGCTGAAGAGGTAGGTAAATTGCCTGGATTACACATACAGCAAAATAGTGAGGCAGTCTCTAGGGTTACTTGTATGTGCTCAAATATATTTTTTGTTAGCAGTCCTATATATATATATGGAGAAGGAGAAGAAGATGAACTTTCCTGTTGGGCCTCAGCCAGAGCCAACCAAAGGAAATGGGCATTCTTGGTTTTGTCATTGTTTATGGAGAGAGACACATGACAC
Organism: Rhabdornis inornatus; assembly: GCA_013397075.1. Classification (NCBI taxonomy): domain Eukaryota; kingdom Metazoa; phylum Chordata; class Aves; order Passeriformes; family Rhabdornithidae; genus Rhabdornis; species Rhabdornis inornatus. The sequence continues at coordinate 1,820,538 of VWZS01006232.1, read as the reverse complement.
TTCTGTCCATTTTGATGTCTATAGCTTTTTTCTCTTTGGGGCTAAAAACCTCCTTTGTTTGGTCTGAGCTTTACTGTCACAGCCAAAATCTAGAAAAGTTGATTGTAAATGTGTTTACAAATGGAATTTCATAGGATAAGTGCTATAAGTGTGCCTCTGAAATAAAACTGTAAACTCTGTCTTTAACTTCAGACCGTGAAATTTGGAGTACCTGGGCTAGTAGAACCACTTGTAACTTGCTAGACTTACTAACTAGACCCCCACGTTTTTTGTTGCCAAATGCAATTAAAAATGACCTGTAGTTACCATGTTCATGTCATCAGATCCTCAGAGAGAACTTTTCCTAGGAAACATTGTACATTTCAGGTAGACTACCTGATGCTACTGAGTGCAGTGTAGTTCCATGCTGAATTCTAAAAGCTTCAGAAAAAGCATCTGCATGGGGGATAGTTCTCATGCTGTACATCTCACTAGGAGCCAGGTGGATTGAAATCCTGCATGTTGTGCTTTCCATGTGAGAACCAGTTACTGGTTTCATACATAAAGGCCTGTGGTTATTTCTTATACTGATTAAGGTTTTTGGTCTGGTTTGTTTTTGAGTTTTAAATTAACTGTGGTTGAAGTTTGAACCATAGCTTGCCAGTGTATGAAGTGATTTTAAAAGGAAGTGAAACATCTTTGCCTCAGTTTCCCTTAAGCTTAAAGCTTTGAATTGTAACTACAGAGCTTCTTGTTGTATACAAGATAGTCATTTAATGCACTTTATTTAAAAAAGGCACAAATTATTTTCTTTATAAAATGTTACAATTGCACTATGCTGTAAGAATTGGTTACTAAATATAAACTGTACAGTTTTGTAGTCAACATTGTGTTTAGTCATAAATGATTGAAACAATTACATATTTCAGTTAAATGTTAATTTTATATGTGGTGTATGTAGCCATAAATAAATTTTCCTTTTTTAAAAAAAGAATGGTTGGTTGTTTCATTTCATTGAATTCCCCATTCTGTTTCAAATAACAAAATTATATCCTTTCTACAGATATAAGATTTAAGTGTGTTCAGTGCAGAGACATGGCAGATGACACTGACAAAACTTGGGGGATTAAATTCAGATATGCAAATTTAAATTGAACTTCTGTAGATCCCCTGCATCTACTAGCACTGCAGAAGGAAATACCAGGCAGTACAGACAAAAACACTGAAAGAAGGGCTCACAGGACTTCTTGAACATAGAGTTGCAAGTGAAAGCCAGAGTAACCTTCCATATCTACCTTTCTTATTCAAGTTAATTTACCTTCTGCTGCCTTTTATTATCATTGCATAGACTCAGTTTTGGGGGACAAAATGCAGTATGGATTATAAGAGGTTCTGCATTTGGTCATACTAAATGGATCTAAATACTTAATATTTGTGTTAGCAGTCATTAACTGAGAGAGGTAAAAGTTGCTATGGAAGTAAGAAACTGTGTTAACCTAGATATTTTTTCAGAAGTTTGGTCCTAATCCTTGAACTAAGTAACTGAAAAATCAGATGCATGATCACAGTTCTGTATTTCCAATCTGACTGTTTTAGAAGGCTAAAAGAAAACAGTGGACTGTCTCATTTTCCAAATTAATTTTTTTTATATAAAATGTGTATCTTAATTCCTCTGAATGGTTTTCTCACACACCCATCTTATTTTCCAGGCATATAAATTGATGAAATGAGTTACATCTCTAACCGTAGGACTGACTGTCATGCACCATAGCCATTGAAATGTGGGCTCTGAAAGAAATGGGGCAGTGGCTGACAGATATCCAGGTAAATGATCAAGAGTGAGGCTGCTTCCTTTATTCTATGCAGTACTACAGTACTACATGTCAGATGGATCCTGGAGGAGATCTTGGGGATATTTATTTCTACCAGATACAGCTCCTCTCCACCTCTCACATCACCATTAGGCACCACCTGTTTTGTCTAGAGAAGAAGAAAGTGGTATTACAGTGCAGGAGTAGAGACCCAGTTTGTTTCTCTGAGGTTAAGCTATAGCCAAAAGGACTGCAGCACAGTGGTGACCAGGATGTATTTGATAAAGGTAACAGAATTATGAATAATGGGTATGCAACAGAGCACTTATGTGGCCAACAATAAATGGCCACTATACTTAGAAGGATAAAACAGTTGAAAGCTGTCAGGACATGGAATAATTTCCATGCTACAGTAAGCAAAACAAAGTTTAGTTGTATGAGGCCCACAAGTGGAAATTAAAAAATGTGGTTTCGGTGTTCTTTAGTTCAAGGATGCTTGAGTGCATCATTCCAGGTGTGCCTGCCTGTTCTAAGGTTCATCTGAGTGTAAGTCACATCAGAGATGCGCTGCTGAGTTGGACAGACTTTTGGATATGGTGCAGCATGTCTTTCCTTCTTACTAAATTCTTATGAATTGTCTTAGCTATAGCAGGATGTCAGAGAGTGTCTGCTACCTCACCACTGTCCTATACCATGAATCTTTGATGTCCATGCAAAGTGTGAGGTCTCTGCAGTTAATGGAGATTTTACATTCATTGCTGAAAATGTTTAGGAGAAATCATCAATCTGGTATGTATGACAAAGACAACTCCATTTGCAGATATTTTAAAAATCCACCATTTTAAAGTTATTTTGGAATTATCTAGAATCATAAACATCCAAGTATTTTTTTCTCTAAAATTGCTTTTAAAATTAGCAGCTGAAATTTAATTTATCTTTTTAGTTTTATTTTAATTGAAATGTCATCCTCATAACAAAAATGCTCCATGGGGTTGGTACTACTTTGCTTTTCTCTCATGTGGATGTGTGCTGAGCAACCCCACTGCTGTACAGCACATTACAACCAGCACTTGGTTACTACATGCAGATCAGCTCTTGAGCATATTCTGCTTGCGAATTTTATTGGGATTTTCTTTCATATCTGCAAAATCCTTTCACCCCCATATTTTGCACTAATTGTAAAGCTGGTGGCCTTTCAGTGCAGGCGTTCTTTATCTGACAACAAAAGATATTTTAATGTAACCAGGACACTGCCTTCCCACCATTGGCCTAGCAGAGTTGCTTTCACCTTCATTTTTATCATGATGTATGGCATTTAAATGGTGCTTGACAGAAAGCCTATATAAACACATTTTCTAAGATACATTGAGTTTGTCATCATCATCATTTTGAGCTGTCAAGCTCAAAAGCACACAGTTTCCAGAACACAGATCAACACATTCCAAATCATTCAGCATACAAGGGAAATACAGAGGATATGGCAGACTAAAGTGGGAGAGAGCCCCCACAACTCCAGTTTCAGGCATTAGACAGGTCTGAATGGGGACAGAAGATTCCAAAATCTCAAACTAAACTCAGGATTTCCTTCCCTCCCCTAGCTACTCTTACTCTTTTCACCTTTGCATGAGGGGTGACAAAGAGGGGGCTGTTTCTCACATGGCATCCATTGCTGCAGCCTCCAGTTCCACTTTTGTTTTTTCCGAGAGCTGGAATCCCACAGTGGTGCCACTGGTGATGTAGTGCAAGGAAGTACATGGAAGTTGCTGTTAACGTGGCAAATCATGAATCAGCAAGGGCATCAGGCTGGAGAAGGATGCATTTGCTATTTGTCAGTTTAGCCCAACAAAAAAACACTCCCTGACATCCAAGCAGGTCAGATAGCCCCACTCCTTTCAGAGGGAAGCAAGGGCAAGGTCCAAGTCCCCTGGCCCTGGCCTGGAGACAGGTATTGTTGGAGTGGAGAGGCTGGTCCCTGCCCGGCCTCAGACACTCCCTTGGCTCTATTACTCTGCAGATACAGTTGAGTTCTCTGTCTGGCAAGGTAGTACATGCTACACTGAGCTAGGGCCACACAGCAGCAGCTCATCTCATCTCTCCCTTGATGTTTTGGAGCCTTCTGCAGCCTTGTTTCTTGCTCAAATGGGCTCCAGGATTTATTGTCAATGCTGGATTCCCAATCCCTCAGCTTTTTGTGGGACCTAATAAAGCAGATCTGGTTTTTGTTGTTTAATTAACCAGCCTATATTAGTGACCCTGGAGCTCTCTTCCCTGGCATAGGTTTTGGTTTGGGTTTTTACCCTCTCCTAGGAAGAGGTCACAGAAAAATGGTGTGGTTTCTTAATGTTCAGTGCATTTCATTCATCACACTTTTTCTGGAAAGTGTTTGTTTGCCTTCCACCCAGCCACAGCTTGTGCACAGCCTCTACAGAAACACAGTCAGCCTTGCCAATAGATGTGTCTGGTGCTAGATCTGTGTTACCTCTGTTCCCCTGTGTCTGCCATCACAGGGTTGTTCAGGCTGGCTCCTGTTCAGCAGCTGCATGTCAGCTGCAGAATCGTGCTCAGAAGCCACCCCCTTCCCCAGGAGCAGCAGCAGTGACCGGCCTTTGCTAAAATCAGGTGTTCCTGCTGGCAGAAAGGATGGCCAAGAGAGTGTTCCTTGGTGTGCTCTTTGCTGCTGCTGTGGTCACCACATCCCTGGGGCCTGGGGAGAGTGGGTGTGAGGATCAGACAGCAACAGGCAGTGTTCAGGGAGGCTGATTTCCTTCCCTGTGATCCCAGGTTGTGAGCAGGTGTAGGAACAGACATTTACCTGATTGCTGCTCAGCCATCCATGGTGCATCTTCCCTCTAAGACTCACCTTGCTAGCTTGGTGCTGCTAGACACCAGCCCTGCCCTGCAGACATGCAGCAATGCTGTGCTGTAGGAGTGTGTACACTGCAGACCCACAGCAGCTTGTTGGCTTCCAGCTCCTATCAATTGAATTTCTTTCATTGCCTTTCCAAGGAATGTTGTACTCTTCTTCAGAGATGAGATAAAGCATTCCTCAGAGCTCGGTAGTTTCTCTTACTCTCTTCAGTGTTTTTCTGCTTCTCCTTGATTCTATTAGAGGCTGTTTTAGTGAGCAGTCATTGATCACACCTTGGTCTGTCTCCAGAGATCTAAACAACAGAATCCTCATAATTTCTGCTGCTTCACTAAATGATACAGTGTTTCATTAAAGACAAGTTAAAAACGGAACAAAATGCTGCTCTATGTCCCTTTCAATCACCTCACCTTCAGAGTAATTTGCAAAAAGACTTTTCCTTTTTCCTCTGCTTAGAAGTTATTTTCTACACCATTTAAATGACAGCTTAATCATATGATAAAAGGACTTCCCCGAGCACAGGGTCTCCTTGTGTCAAAATATCAGTGGATTCCATATTTAACATCAGACGCAGCTGCCTTGCAGCCGTAGGTGAAGTTTCCCCTGTGAATAGCTTGCATGATATTATATCGCTTTGGAGAGAGCTTCCTGTTGGAAAGCTGTTCAGACACAAAAGTCAGCAGGGCTCCAGCACCCGCAGTGGAAATCAGCAGCAAAAATCCTGAGCAGCAGCTAAGTACCTGTAAAGATGTCAGTGGTTGTGGGAAGGTGGGGCCGTGAATACAATAATTCAGACCTTTTATGATAAAGTACCAATATTGTTTTGATACAGAAGGCTTGACAAACACCCGTAAAGTGCTTCACAACAGATGGCAACTTGAGCACAAAGAGGTCATATCAAGCATGTGGCAAACACAAATAGCTGCTTCTCTTCCTTCTTGCTTCCCTAAGTGTTTGCTGTGAGAATGTGGCAGATAAGACTAGTGCTCTCTGTCACTGTGCATTTGTGGGATTAATGTCTAAAAGAAATTATTACAGTGAATTTAACATTTACTTAAAAGTTCTGAACAATTTCCACTTCTGAACTCGGCTGCATCACATTACATCTCCTGCATGTCTCCGCCTCAGTAGCTTATATTGTCTGAAAGAGTACCACCACGTAGCAGTTGTAAAGCATAACATAATATTGCCTTGTTTCAGGCTTAGAGTGTAAAACAGGCTGGCATCAGCCTTCTGCTGATACAGAAGCAAATAACAGTGTAAAAAAAAAGAGATGGCAATTTAAAAGGCTTCCCGTAATGGGGCAGGGGAGAGATAGGGATACTTCACAGATTCTGTGGAGCTTTGGGCACTGTGCCTCCCCTTGCATGCTGCAGACATGTCTCCAATCTGAACCAGGGAAGACCCAAGGGGAGAGACAGCAACGGAGAGTTTCTGGGCAGTGCATCAGGTTAAAACCTATGAGGCCTAAGGTTTATTTGACCCATTAAAAGCTACTATAAGCCTCAGTTCCAAGAGGGTTTTACCAGATGCTTTTCTTTCCTGGTGAAGCTGGAGCCCAAGAGGTATTTTGCAACCAGCATCCATTGGTTCAACTACAGCAGAGGAACAATTTCCTGCAGAAAGGTCACAGGCCATTTGCAGCTTTCCGAGTCAAAACCAATCCTTAAAACTCTCATCTAAAAACCACCTGGCAGCAGTTGTCAAGCACTGTAATTGCCCCTGTGTTGTAGCAGCTGACTGTGAGAACCAGAACTCGAAACAAAATCCTGCCCAGGAGAGATTATGGGTTTGTTACTGATGGTAAAAGCAGAGCAAATGTGTAAGTGGAAGAGCAGGATGTTGCTTTTGAGTACATAGTATCATGGCTGGGATATGATGTTCCAGAAATAAGTGGGGTAATGAGCTGGTTCCTGTGTTACATGAGAGCTCATCTTATCTACAGCGAGCATTGTAAAAGAATTCAGGAAGCAATGCGGAAACTTTTTGATAGCTCTATTTCCTCTATTTCAGCATCAGGAGAAAGGGAGGTCTGGGTAGCTGGTGAGGTATAGAAATGGTATTTCAGATCACTGAGAGAGAAAAAAAAAGCTTGGAAGCCAGCAGGGCAGCTAAGAGGGACTCAGCTTGTTCCAGCCTGGAGGAAAGGATTTTTATGTCAGTGCATGAGTGTTGATATAAAATCAAGTTCAGCAGATGAAATGACTAGAGAGGAACTGATGGGAAACAGACACTTATGTAAAACATACAGATATCTGTCCTTTAACCTACAAAGGCTTCATAATACCTAAATTGTCATCAAGATAACAGAAGTCAGACTGCTGAACAAATTGACATCGTCTTGTGCTGCATTTGTGTTCAGTAGTGTTTGTTTTATAAATACACACCTCTACAGGTAGTACAAGTCAGAGGTTGCACAACAGCCTGTGAGGAGACGCTGGGGTAGCTTGGCTCGTTCAGCCTGGAGAAGATCTGGCTTCACAAGGACCCAACAAAGCTTGTGGGGGTTTTATCAAGAAACAGATCCAGGATCTTCACATGGTGCATGCTGAGAGCCTACAGGCCCCAGTGAAACAATGGAGGAGACTGGATGTAAGGAGAAACTATTTCCCCATCAGGACAGCCAGGCAGTGGCACAGGTTGGCCAGAGAGGCTGTGCAATCTCTCTTGGAGGTTTTCAAGACTCCGCTGGATAAAACCTTGAGCAACCTGTTCTGACCCTGCTTTGAGACAGAGGTTGGACCAGAGAACTCCTGAGGTCTCTGCCAACCTGAACTGTCCTGTGGTTCTCATGGACAGTGAGACACTACACCTGTAGGTGTCCATACCATGATCTGGAAGGCTTAGACCTTGACAGAGCATTATCATAGAATCATAAAATGCTAAGGGTTGGAATGGACCTTAAAGATGATCCAGTCCCAATGCCCCTCACACCTCCCAGTCAGCCTGGCTGCTCAAGGTCTTATTCAGCCTGGCCTTGAACACTGCCAGGCTTGGGGCATTCACAGCTTCTCTGGGCAACCTCTTCCAGTGTCTCACCACCCTCCCAGTGAAAAATTTCTCCCTAATATCTAGCCTAAATTCCCCATCTTTCAATTTGTACCTGTTATTCCTTGTCGTATTTTTAGTCCATAACAAGGAGGTAGATAGAGATCAAGCCCTGGAAGATACTCCCTAGGAAATGGGGGATCCCCATCTCCTGACACACAGATCAACTGCTGGAATGGCTTGAGCCAAGCACAAACTACTGGATTTAGTAGAAAAATAAATGACTGACAAATTAAAAGAGCCTATAAAATATTGGTGGTGTGGCTCAAAGATCTAGTGGACATTTCTGGTGTTAAACAATAGGAGTCAATGACCGTGGTCACAGCAGAGGCATTGACAAAGCCTCCACAAGTTACATATTGGATTTTCCTCCTATACCCCTTGGTATCTGCTGCCTTGAACAGTAACAAACAACTTTGGTGCCTACCAAAGGGGAAGAGCAGAGAAAGAATGGGCCCCCAGCCATTTTTTCACTTTTTACGCTATGGCCTTCATAATTTTAAGGATTTCCCCTATTATTCATAACATTGGGTGATCCTAGAAGGCAACACATTTTAAAATTTCAGACCTTACATGACCATACATTGCCTTGGGGCATGAGCATTGGAAATAAAATTAATTAAAATTATACCAAGGTCTTAATTGGCCCACAGTGGGTTTATGTCATATCAGAGGCAGTATTTAAAAGAAAAAGTTAACACTTGTGTGTCAGTCTACTCAAGAGATAAACTAGAACAGCAGAAAGATCAGAGTTGCAGCACGAGGCAGCACTAGCATTTGGATTCCGAGTGGGAAAAAATTCCTAATACCATTCAAAGCATGTTCTTTGTCACACCGAACAGCTCACAGTCACTCAGTTCCAGCCCAAGCTGTAGGCAGATTTCAAATCTGGAGTGCCATATCATCTGAAGAGTTAAGCAGAACCTTGCGTCTGCAGGGTACCTGGCACAACATACCTTGGTCCTCACCTTAGAATCATAGATAACCTGTGTTTAATACAAATTAAAAAATATGACTATCAATCACAAGTATGTGTTCACCATGATTTATTTATCTACTTGAAACGGTTTGAGGGTATTGGTCAAGTTGGTGGTGACTGAGTCATTATTCCTTTGATATTTGACTCTTATTCATAGACTGGAAAAGAACCAAGAGCACAAAAGTAACTTAAAGACATCCTGTCCTCTATAGGACTGAGGTACAAGGAATTGTGCAAGGAATTGCACAATTTCTGGATGGAGTGAGCCTTCCAGTCGCCAGGACTACCAATGCTGAAGTAACAGGGGGGGAAAAAAGGGAGGAAAAAATTCCTGCCTCTGCCAGCATTACTAATCAAGCACTAATGGTTATGACATGAACATTTTTTACGGCAGCTAGTGCATTGCTAAACTAATATATATTCCTTAATACTATTTTCCATATGATTATACCTGGCATTATCTCTCTAGATACAATACAGTTTTGTTGATATAACAAAATAAAATGCTACACATCCACAGTTTATAGAAATTCCTGTTCCCTGCTCTGTCCTTACAATGGACCAAACCACCTGAGTAACTGAAGTAACAGCTCATTTGTCAGTGTCCCAGCCTCTTGTAAAAACTCCTTGCTAGGAATCCTGGTCAAACTGTTTGTGCACTATTGTACTGTTGGAAAGACTCATTGAAAGGCTTGAATCTCCAACAGGTACTTATTCCTGACTTATATTGCATATATGTGTAAGAAATGTTCACACTCAAAAATATGTGATGGAAGTCTCCATATCAGCCATCTGGACCAATTACAGTGGGCCCACCACCATCCTGCCCAGCCAAAACCTGCTCACCTGGCAGCTTCCATCTCCATCAGCCAGAGAGAGAAACATGTTCACAGTTAATTTGCAGTTGGTCACTGGAAACCCGAGTACTAACTCCTGAGTGACGTTCAGGGAGCCCAGCCTGAAACAGAGCAGAAGGTGCCCTGCAAATCCTCAGCAACTCAGCCTTGGAGGGTGTGAGGCTGCCAGGGAGAGCAGAGGGAATGCTTGTCTTTAGGAGAATATGGGTTATAAACTTTCACCAGGTTTCACCTTAAAAGAAAAACATTATTTCCTAACTTTTCATGTAAGGAGGAAAAATCATATGAACACAGGATAAAAAAAGTCCCTCCTTGCCATTGAAACCTGGGCTCTGTGACCTAGGTTATTCTACTGACCACCAAAGGCCACCAAACCTCTTTGCTTTGGGTAGGAGGGAAGTTCTTAGGAAGGTGTAGAAAGTGAGATTTGGGGGACACATACTCACATCGTTCCCTGAACACTTGTGGAAATGAAGATGTGTGGAGAATCCCTTCCACATGGAGTGTATTCCACAATGGAGACTAACAACAGAGAAATCATTAAGCTCCAGATGTACCAAAAATCATAGTATCACACACACATTTACATAAGGTAAAGCCTGTCCCTCACCACTCTGCTCCCTGACAGGAGAAGGAGCAGCTGAGGAGACTCCTGGAGAAACCTGCTTGGTTGGCATTGGTGTTTTCTCAAGTGGGGTCTGAGCAACAAAATGCAGTGAGCTTAGACAGCCCAGCAGAGCTGCACACCAGCTGGGCAGGGTACCTGCCACCTACCTCTGCTACAGCATGAAATCGTGCGTGAGCCCTGCAAAGCAGCTGATCTGAGGTGCACCAGAGCACATTCTCACTTGAAAGACAAAGAAACTGAAATAAACCAAGAAAGAGATTTTGTCTTTATGAGTACAACTCCCAGGACAGCAGGGCTTTCCCTCAGTTCTATATAACCAATAAAAAGGAATTACAGAAACCACATGACTAAAATTATCTTGGGCCCATGCATATTCCTGCAAGCATTAGGAGCAGATTAAAACCAGAGCAGCTAGTAACAGTGCTGTCTCATCCAAAAGATTTGCCTACAAATGAGAGACTGCTTGTGTAACACTTTCCCAAGGAGAAGCCAAGCACCAGAAGCTGAAGGATCCCGAAGCTGCTGCAAGGCAGCCCTGGTGTGAGCAGCGGGGCAGAGGTGCCCTGACCAAAGCCCAGAGGGACGTGCAGGACAAGCTGCAGTGCCACCTCCCTTTCTGTCCTGTATTTTTTTTTTCCCCTGCCCCATTCTAGGAGGTATTCTCTTTTCCCTTTCTGCTTCCTCTCTGCCTCCTGCCAAAGTAGTTCAGGAATTAGCAGGGGATGCTCTTTGGCCTCCTTGTCATTACATTTAATTAGAAGACACCCTCATTTGCTTTGCTTTTGTTCTCCTACTTGGCAGAATAATTTGCATTTCACAGGCCATTCTTGAGTCTTGTTCTTCCTCTGCCTGAAGTGAGCAGCACAGAGGGTCACACTGAGTGGCTTAACAGCAGCAGCTGTGGCACAGCCAGAGTCGACAGCTGAAGGAACACCTGGAAAGTCTACAGGACTGGTTAAAAATTAATGAAAAGGGGAAAATGCTGAACATGCAGTATGCCTGGGCCATCTAAGGTCAGTGCAGACACAGAGAGCATCACAACTAGGTGGCACACAGAGAACAAATCAAGCCCTAAGCATCTCTCCAACACAGAGCAATAAGAAATTCATGGCAGTTGTATGATCTACCCGCTTTGTGTGTGCCTGGAATGTCTTGACAGTAAATATAGTTCTGGAATTCCCATCTCCTCTTTGAATGGCACAGCAATGAGGCAGCACTTCATTCTCCGGGTCCCTTTGTTGTCAAGCTGTGCCAATGTTGCTACCAAGAGGAGTAACTCATACCAGATCCAGTGCTGAGTCACGTTTTTGGCTTCATTGCATGATTTGCATCAGCAGTATCATAACAAACCATCTGCTTTCAGAGACCAGACATCTTTGCAACACCATGCCCTACACCATAAGTTAGTAATACAGGGACTGTCATGGGTGCCCAGATGAAGAATAATCACAAACACCTCTATAATGTATGAAATAAATCTGGTCACCTTCCCAGTGGATGCTGAGTGCTAAGAGCTTTTCAAATCTCTGCTATAATAGTACAGATTACATTGAACCATTTCAGATTGCTCTTGACTTTGCTTTTTTCCATGCCTATCCTTAAGCCATGCTTCCATGGCTGAAACTTCCAGCCTTCAATACTTACAAGTGAAATTTGAGACTTTTGATGTGCATAAGCTTTTCCTCAGGTCCACTCTTAAACTGACCTGGAATTATTAAAAATACTAGTGGGCCAGGAAAAACAGGTATGTTGCTACATTGAATCCTAAAAAAGATTCATTGCTGAGGAGGCACTCTAGGAACAGAACGATGAAAAGAATCCTGTCTGCTCTATTTCTTGCCACCTGTTCACATGAGGCTTTTTTTAGTCTGGTTCACTTAAAGAAACAGCAGTCATCTGGCAGAGTTGAAATGCAAACACAAATCAAAATGCCAGCCATGGAATTTGTTTTGGCTAGGGATCTACAGAGATAGGAAAATATGATAACTGTACAATTCACAAACTCTAGGCATTTCAATAGAATTATCTACAAGCCAAGTTAATTACCTTGAAAGAAATAATTCAGAATCTGCTCTCTTTCCTAGAAAACATCAATATATTTAATAAAATTTGCAGTATCTAAAGTTTTCTTCCATATTTTTTTGCCTAGATAAGGCACAGCCAAAAAAATCAAATGAATTCCTTATGACAGCATGGGAAGTAAGGAATGCATAATAGATACAGGCTTTAAATGCTGCAGTAGAGATGCAGTTTTACAGAAATTAAATTGTCTGTCTTTACATGGTTTTTCTGTACATACAAAAGCAGCTGCATTATAGAAGGTTATTAATCAAATAGGCTCAGCACTTTAATTTCAAAGCTCCAAGAAATTCTGAGAAAACCTTAGTCTAAAGAAGTGAGAGTTTTGAGTAAATTACTTGGAAGTCATTATGTGTTCTCTGGAAAAGATAATTTTTCAAGCTATTAAAACAGCCCATCCAAAAAGCCGCCTATTTTCCTCCGACTACCACAATTTTGTCATCCTCCTCGCCCTACTTCAGTCCTCTTGCACCTGCTGGTTCTTCTTGCACCTTTGTAAGCACAGAAAATTTAAGACAGACCTAACTTGGTTGTGCAAAGCTGATTAAAACCAGAGGAGAAGAGGTGATGTAAAGAACCAGAATAAAGTTAATCTTGGATTAATGGCTGTATTCATCATATGGAAGAAGAGAGAGCAATGGGGGTGGGGGCAAGGGGGTAAAAAAAAAATAGCACAACTTGGAGAAGGTACAGAGAAACAGCCAGGGAGTGTCAATACTCCAGCACATCATGCTCACTGTGCTCTGCTACTGTGAATCACTGCACAAGGTTTTATGTACCAACCATGGGCATTCAGTCGATTTTAATTGTATTTCCTGTTGTGACATGCCTTTGGAAGGAGACATTGTTCTGACTGAAATGTTTTCTTTCACTCTCACTTTTCCCATCTATTCAGAGTCAAAGCAAATTATAGAAAAATAAAGCCTTCAGAATGGCTGAAGCAGATTGTTATATGGCTCCAGTTAGCTTAAAGGAAAGAAAAAAAACATATCAAGTGGCAGTGATGCCTTTCCAAGACACAGCAGAGATGGATGCTGGACTGGGAATCACAGCATTGCTGCTTGTAGGAATGCACTGGCAACAGGTTCTTTGCAGAGAAGGCTGGGTTTAATCTGAATCCACTCCCTACTTGGTATCAGTACAGAGTTAAATTGTGTACAGTTTGGTCCATAGCAAATCTCTGTGCTCACGGGTGGGCTTTGAATCAACACAAAGTCAAGGTTCCTGTTCAGATAATGTGGCTGCCCAACAACTACCCCTCAAATTCAGATTAGACAACAGGGACCACCTTTTCTTTCTGTGTTTATACACCACCTGCATTACAAGCTTCTGGCCATAACCTCAGACAGTAATAAAATGATGTTTCTCATTCTGAAAGAACAAAAACCCCATCTGGAAACTGCAGATATATCAAATTTATGAAGAGAGGATAAAATGATCCTTTTTATGCTCTTAGTACTATTGACTTGTAATCTCTTGATGCAGTTTAGATATTATGGAATTTCAGACTTAATATTCTACCCAGAGGATAATATAAAAGCTATTATTGATTTCCACTCCCTACAAGCTGACTTCATTTCTATGTAAATTAAAGATTGTATAATATATTTCACAATATAGATTAGTTGTCATTCAAGTGTTGATCTACTCTCATGCCAACAGGCAAGTTCCAGGCAATAACACACCCAGTGAAATCTGGTTTGACCTTTGTCCATTAACACACACATCTACAGGCACATCATCAAACACCATAAGGAAAAATTGGGATGTATTTTTTGTGAGAGGAGTGGTGTACACAGCAGCACTGCAAAAAGCATCACTCACCATCATTGTCCCAGAGGAATAATTACCCCCTTTCTATTCACCTAAGGAGGACAGAAGACAGCAATGTCTTCCACCTACCAACTACTCAAATCCTTCAAATATTTGGAGAACTTCCAGAAGAGGGAAAGTAAAGCAGCAGCATCAACATGGTAAGGTCTCTCCACACAGCACCCCAGCCAGCTTCTCCTCTAACACACACATGGGGAGCAGGGAACATGGGCACTGCCAACAGCTCTCCCCGCAGTGAGGTGTTTCCTATGTGCTCTTCCCTCAGTGACCACGAAGAATTTGTTTTCTCCTCCTCAGAGCCATCAAGAGTGGTCTCAATCATTTGGCAGCTTAACCCTGCCATGAATGTCCTTGTGACACGCTAAGGGGGAAAAACCAAATGTTACTGTAGGTGTCAGGGGCCACATCAAGCCTGGAGCAGCTTGGTTTGACCCTACTGCAAGCAGGACGCTGGGCAAGAGAACTCCTGAGGCATCCTCCTGCCTGAACTACCCTGTGATCCTATGAAAGAGCAGTGGAAAGGCTTCCTACTGAGACTGGCTTCTAACACACAAAGGAGCAGCACTGGAGCCTAAGGAAAGAGCATTAGCTCTCGTTGCTGAACATACTTCCCTTCCTGACTAGGAAATGGATGTCACCTCCCCATTCAAACCTGTGCTTGCACACAACAGAATGTGGGAAAACTTAGGTCTGCCAAAACCCTATTCTGACCCTCCAGTTCGTTTCTAAAAGGCAGCCACAAAACTCTCACCTCTTTGAAAAACAGCCTTATCAAAACCAACCAATCCCTCAGATTATTTCTCATTAGGCTACTGATAGGCTTTATAAAACCTCTCTGGGTGGTGAAACTCAAAGCACATCACCCAAGCAAGGCTAGAGAAGAACAATCAAGGTTTTCTAGTTTTGTATTAGGCTCAGCTCCAGCCATTGGAAGTATGGTAATGAAACTTGCTGTGCAACTTATTTCTTTAGTGATTTTTATTACTGTGTCACTCAGAATCTGAACAGCATGTCCACTTCTAGTCATACATCATCTTTCCTGTAAAAAGAGAGACACAAGCATTGCATTTACAGCAACACAGTTATTAAGCGTTGATGGGCAGCATCTGTAGAGCTCAAGTACATAACTGAAAGCAATGGGCATAAAATGACACACAAGAGGTTCCCTCCGAACATCAGGAAAAGCTCTTTCACTGTGACCCTGACTGGGCACTGGCACAGGTTACCCAGAGATGCTGTGGAGCCTCACTCCTCGGAGATAATCAAAAGCCATCTGGACATGGTCCTGGGCAAACAGCTCTAGGTTATCCTGCTTGAGCAGGAGGCTGGATCACATGACCTCCTTCTCACCTCAAGAGATTCCTTCTCACCTCAAGCCCCCTGTGATTCTGGGAATGAAAAGTTTAAAACATCCAACATTAAACTGCTGCAATTCACATCCCTCTCCCAACTGGGATGTCTCCTCTTCAGTTGTGCAAAGTCACATTACCTCACAAGCAGGGCAGGCTCAGGGAAGACATTTACAGGTGGGAGCTCAGACAAGGCGCAGTAAGTTCTTCCTCAGCTGTCAGACCTTATTGCTCCAGTGCTTTTAGCTTCATGGCAGTTTTACATTTCAGAGCACTTTGTTCCAAGTTTGTCAAGGACCAAGACTCTGAGCCTCCAGCAATCAGCAGAGTGCACATGCACAGAGATTTTTCTGTACATCCATTTTTACCACACTACCACTCGATAACTGAGAGAGGAACATCTCTCTAACTCGAACTTCTTCATCTCCTCTCTGTCATCATACAGGGAAATTTAAATTAGAACAAGCTCTTAGGATTGCCCCGTTTGTCCACTGGAGGTCAGTCTCTTGCTAGAGAAAGACTGTCCCTTCCACCTGGGTCAGCAGGGAACAGAAATCTTGCGGCAGCACCTCATTTTCCTGTCACAAGATTTTAAGGCTTTGGGTACAAGACGAGGATAGAAGCCTAGTGTAGTCCATAATGGAAGGTTGCTCCTGGCATGTCCTTTTCCAGTCAAAGTGAAACAAAGAATTGCAAATGTCGTGTTTTCCCAGCTATTGAGTAGGTTCGATCCAAAAGCTGCAAGTGCCCTCCTGCAGCTCTCCCGCCACCACTGCAGCGTTGCAAGAGACAAGTGCCAGACTCCTCTCTTGGGTAAAAAAGCATCTCGCTAGGAGGGAATTCATAACTGAAGAACGAGCATTTTGAAGCATTTTCACGCTTTCTGCATTATCTGGCTTTGTATGTAAATCAAATACTAAAGTGTAATTACCATCCAATAAATTTTTACTATGCAGTTAATCCTACTTGGCTCGAGTGCCACGATGAGCTCCAGAGAAGGCGGCTGTTTCGGCTGCTGCTCAGGCTGCGTAGGAGAGGTGCTGCACCACGCTGCTTTCAGCAACACCCGCTCATTAGCAAGGCTTCCTCAGCTACTGCCAACACTCTGCCAGACACTCGGCACACAGATGCGGGTGTTTGCCTCTCCCAGGCTGAGCAACAGATGATGTTGAAGCATGGCAACCGCAGCGACCAGGAGCGAGGCAGTGTGGCAAGGAAGGGCGGACAGCCACGAGAACGGGGCTGTTCGGCAGTCACAGAGCACAGGCACTGCAGTCCATACCAGTACTTTAGTCTGGACCAGAAGCACTTGGGAAGCAAATCTGCTCACTCCATCTCTCCATGCTGTAATTCCCATCACGGAGCAGCACGGGAATTCAACTCATGCCAGATGCAGGCAGGCACGAGACCTGCTCCCACTACAGCTCCAGGCATTTAGTTTGGATGAAGCAGAACTGAGCCCAGCCCTGGTCTACAGGCTGGCTCCTTTGAGCACCACTCCGGAGTCACCTGGACATGATCTCACCGGCCACCTGACATCACCGCTGTCTAGGCTGCAGTTTCAGGCATTAAGATTGATGAGATGAGACAGTACCTGTGCTGTGGATCTCTAGACCTGGAACTTTCAAGTTCTACTTTATTTTCTTCAACTGCTGTGCTAAGAAACTAATGCTGCCGCCTGTATCTTCAGTTCTATCCTGCCAAGATCACTGATGTTCTCAGAAGAAAATTTTGTTATTTTCATCCCACTACCTCTCCATTTCATCCCATACATGCTTCCTGAGGCAACAAATTTTTCTGCATCCTTTCTACAGCACCGATATCGCTGTTAGCATTCAAGCAGTTGGGTGAGAATAAATAATTTCAGCCCAAATCCAGAGAGAAGCAATACCTGCAGCGGGCTGGTAATTGCAACAATTGTGCAAAGCTCACATCTGGAAGCCTTAAAACAGAGCAGCCCTTTAGAGGTGTGCTTTATCCACACATTCTTTTTATATATCCTACCACCCTTAGTATGTTTTGCTTCCTGAGCAGAACACAGTTCCTTAGACTCCTTTAGCAATTTTTGTATTCATGAATTTTAAAAGAGACCTATTTACTATTTAAAATGTCAGCTTAAGCCTATTTATCCTAATCAGGTATCAAGGCCAGCAGCGCCGCCAGTGCCATTTGTACCCTCATGTCTCATCTGATCAGTGAAGGAAATAAAAGCTGAAGCAGGCAGATGGCTGAATCGAAGAGAAAGGTCATTGCATACTGCAGCTGATAAGGTGAAGAGAATAAAATAGGGAAGGTGATCTTCAGGGAAAAAGGTTAAAATGTAGCCTCACCATTTGGACGTTTCTGTATGGAGATAAAACAAATACAAACAGAAGTATCATCAATTTCACCGAAGCACTTCCTCCTATTGTTTAGAACAGAAAAAAAAATCCAGACCTTTCTCTTTTTCCCCATCTCTGTCATAAAAATCTTTGTTTTCTACCTCCCATTTAAGAGACAGAAGAATGCCACAGATCGGTGCCGTTATCTCTCCATGTAAGGGAGGCATACATGCTTAAATGCTTTTACTTGGCTAATACAATAAATAAACAGCAATGTTATAGACAACTCCCCCATCTCCTCTCAAATAATTCTAGCTGTTGGAAGCTGTCTAGCCATTTGGTGTATTTTAACTAGGTTTGAAAATCCCTAAAGTAAGGATTTATTATCTTTCAGCTAAGTATGAAGTAAATCTATCAAGCCATATAAATTATTCACATAAATTCTAGAAACATAGCAAACAATAAAGGATAGGAGGGGCACCACAGGAGAGGGATGGAGCATACTCTACTTAAAAGCCTGTAGTAGACCTAAATTCAGTTTTCTAAGCAGACCACTTCAACTTATAAAGATGGCTCTTAAAAAATTTTAAAAGCATGGGTTGTCATGATAATCACTGTGAGTTTTGAAGAGAGTGCAGGGAAAGATCAAAAATGAGATACTCTTTCAGGTAAGCACTTGGCTGATGGCAGTCAGTTGGGTACAAGGCAGCAATCATGCTTATCTTTCTTCAAACATTTGTGAAATGTCACAGTGGTGCTTTGCATCACTTAAGGCAAAGCAGTCGCTGGTACTGGGAGGAGCAGTGAGCCAGCAGGATCCAGGTATTTTAAGGTAAACCCCAAATGCCCCAAGGAACTGCAGACATTTATAACTAATCAAGATCACATCCCGCACAGCACTGCACACATTATACATCTGAACAGTCTTGACACAGTTAGATTAAATATTCTAAAGAACCTATACACAAGTTCTTCCCAGCAATACAAAAACTTTACCATATGCTGTAAGCAAAACTTCTAAACCTTTGTTACAACAAAATGTGCCATAAATACAAAGTATGTAGAAATTAATTTATGGGGAAACTTTAACAGCCATCCTTGAAAGCATTACTTTGGTTGTCATTCTGAGCACATAAAGCAAACAAAAATCCTTCTTCCTCAAAGACTACAACATAATGGCAACCATAAGCAATGTACCCAGCTGTGTGAAGGCAACCTAAGAAGAGTTCTAAGAAGCGTACTAAATTTGGAAGGAAACATGAGCAGAACAGAAAAACAAACCACTGCAGGTATAGCTGAAAACACCCCAAAACCAGACCAGAGAAAATGAATACAAACAAATGTGAGTGTCTCAAGTGAGGCTAAGGTGAGGCCTCAGATGGCTGGGATAAGCAGCAACTTTAGAAAGGCTTAGTTTAGTGATGAAGTGTGACTATGATAAACAATCCCACTACCATCATCCTCCTCCATGCAGAGCAAAATCCCTGTGCCCTGAAAGAGCACCCCTTTTAATACCCACTGGTACCAGCACACTCACACATCTACCCAAGGGAAAGACAACATGGCCAACCAACCAAACCACAGGTCCTGCTGAAACAGGGAAGGAGAGTATCTTTGGCTGGTAACTAAGGTGCAAAGCCAAAGCATCTACTGAAAACCAGGAGAATGAGACTCAGGAGAGGAGGAGGCAGAGGGACAGGCTGGAGGTGACAGCCCACACTGGGCTGTGGAGTTCAGGAGAGCAAGGGCACTGCCACCACGGCTAGTGACAGCATCCAGTTTGTGAAGGGTGACAGGCAGTAGGCACGGGCCATTCAGAAAGTAGAGAAGGTGACTGGTAAGGGACTAGAAAGTTAATCATTAACAGCAGGATGGCTCAGGAAAACTTGCCTGAAAAATGCATCAGCACTGGCAGATACCAAGAGAGCACCCAATTTCCAGGAACAAAGGAAAGAGATGAGTTCTGCCACCCCCTTCGGTGTAGCTAGCAGGACTTCTGTTTAGAGTTGCTGCCCCAGACAGAGTTCAGGCTGTCCACTGTTAACTGGCATTAGGGTAACTCGGGCAGATTCCCAGGCCGCTTTTCCCTCCTCTGTCCTACACTAGACTGGCAGAGTGACTGCTGAACAGTGCAGTTTTCACGTGGTTCAACAGCACAGAGCGATTTAAATACCGAGTGACTCAGGCAGCACCCTTAACACAAGCTGCTGACAAAAGTTGTCCTCAGCTCTAATCTCCAAATTACTCTGCACATAACCCCTTGACAAGAGAAAAGCACAGAACTCCACCCTGCTCTGGCTAATCAGATAAGAAGTTCTCTATTTACCTGCAGCAGTAAGAATAATCTCCAAGAGATTACTATATTTAGCTAAGAATCTTAGGGGCAACTTTTCTTATGTTGCTGAAAAGCCCAGCCCAAACCTGAGAGTGCTTTCCATCTATGTCATCCATAGATGAGAACGCATTTCTCCAGAGAAACCTACAAAGACTTGACAGTACATGAAAAGAGATTCTTTGCCTGTTAGGAGAGAAAGCAAGATATGAAATCGCTTCTCCTGTTTTGTACCTAAAGGACTCCTTTTTCTCAGTGTTCTTGTTCTCTTCTTTTTTTAAATGAAAGATGGTCAGTTGGGAAACCACAGTCCTTCTGGAATAGCCACACTTCCTTTAAAGTCCAAGGTAAGGGTGTTCAGTGATAAGCTCAAGTCTCTCATGACTTTTCTTCAACAGACACCAGGGCCTGAGGGATTCTAACAGGGATCATAGTTTATTTTTATTCCCTATGTATCACCCTCAATGTTTTAGTACCTGAATTAAGGTCTGATTCAATATGCTAGAAATCCTCAGACTTGAATCAATGTATGTATGGACTCACTCTTACCAGGAATGCTTCAGACTAAAAGTAAAAATCCACACCCCCACAGGGCAAGTACACTTCCCCAAAGCAGACTACAGCAGGATGAATTTCTGCTTGGTTTTGCAGAAGGAAAAAATGTGTAATGTCGCCTTAAAGAAATTCACTCTAAAAAACCATCTCTAGATAACCTGTTCTAATATTTATTTTACTTCTTGGCTGGGAACTAATATCTCAGCTCAAAATTTAATTTGTACAACTTCAGCTTCCAGCCGTAAGATTCTAATGAAGTCTTCATTATTATCAGGCTTACACTCAGTTCAGTTTACTGTGAGATTTTAAACATTTTTAGAAACTACATCTTTGCTGTACCCTTAGGTATGTTGTTTCAAGGGGAAAAGAACACCTCTTCATTATTAAAACAGTGCTAAGCACAGGAGAGAGAACATAGCTGAAAAATACATAAAGAACCAATTTCCTAAGGAGACATTTCCCTTCCTCCCAACTCCATCTGCATACTGCAAATGAGCTAAATTTGGAGCTAGTTCTCAACACCATGCATCCCCTCTTACAATAAAGGTATTTTTCTTCTCCATTCATCTTGGTAAAGAGTAATCTCAAATACCCAAAAATCCAGTTCAGTTTAGTTCCATGAAAATTCTTTAAAGTTCAAAAGACAACCACAAAAGCTGTAGAAGCAGCATGCTGAGTGACCATCAGACCTAATTCCAACTGAGCTACAACAAGCAGTTATAAATGCTTTACTAAGAGAATCTTTAAACCAAAAAATTTCAAGCTTGCATATTCAGTTTCTATGCAGAATTGGCATCTAAGAATTGTGCTTTAAATTATTTGAATTAAGTTCAAATCAAAAAGTGGGAAATTTGAGAGAAGTAAGAAGTGAGCGCCAGAGGGATTGGGGTTTTCAGCTGAACAGAATAAAGATTATTTTCCCAAGAAACAACCAAGTCTAAGATGCAAAAACAGATCTGTTTAATTTACAACTGAGCTACTATATTACACAACTGGTTTATATAAGTTCTTCCCAGTCAGATGAAAAGCCTCTCCTGGCTTTAATCTAATTACAATTAAAATATTAAATTTCAAGTATTTTTCTAGTAGGCCTACACGGATTTGTATTTAACAGTTTTGTGCTGGGTGTCACTAACCTACAAAGATGACTTCTTATTTAAAAAGTGGGAAAGAAGACTTCCTGATGTAACTTGTATTTTCTGCCTTGTTCTTTCTGGAAGCAAAGCTGGCATTTAATGCATTTCACTAGGCAAAAAATCCCTAAAGCTACTTGTAAGGAAATTCATACCTGTGTAGAACAGCCAGGAACTTGGAGCTTGAATCAAGGCTGCAAAAGAACCAAGTATGGATGTTAGCAGGAACAGCAGTACCTCAAGGGAATCTGGTTTTGTAGACTCCATCCTTCATCCCAGGAACATCATGCCTTGGGATCAGAGAGCATTTGGAAGCCTTACATTTTCACTTCTGTTATTGCTAAGTTAAAATAAAGATTAACAGCAAAATCTTACTAATCTAAGGAAAGAAACACAGGCTCAAAAGTGAGATTTTATTAATATTTGTTACTTATGCACAACCCGAAGTATGATAAAACTGATAAAAACAGCCTAGAATAGTGTTTACATCACTAAATTCAATTCACATTTCGTCCATAAAATACCAAAAGGGAAATGACAACATTGCAGATTCAGAAAAACAGGTTGGCTACTATGACTGAAAAATCTACACTATCTTCACTGGTCACAACTGATTGCTTTGTTTGATGCTTATTATTTAAAATAAGCACAAATTACAAAATTTTAGACACCCAACTTCTGTGCTCAGAAAATATATCTTCTGTCATATCAAATTTCAGTAGATTGGAAAGAATTTTCTGCTGAGACATTTCATTTCAGCATGTATCAAAAGAACATCAAGAGTGCTCTCACCACCTGTGCAGTGATGTAACACTGAGGTCCCAGTTGCACCTTCAGCTGCCTGAAGAGAATCACTTTGCAGGCCACTGTGCAAGCACACCATGATGGTAAGGACAAGCCATCTCCCACACGGTGACGAAAGCCACCATCAGGCTACAGCCTAAATTCTGTCCTCCCTGGTGGGGAGACCACAGACCTCAGACTCCAGGACATAAAATACAGCACACTTTAGCTCTGCATTTTAAGGCAAAGACAAAACCAGCTCCAACTGGGACGGAGATCAGTGAGTACCTTCAGCTGCCCCTGGTTACCAAGAGCTGTGGTTGCTCAACACTATGCAGAGATGGGTCATACTTTGTGTGATAAATGTTAACACCAGCCCTGAGGCAGCAGCACGTTATCCCTCTACCACAAAGGTAGCCACCACAGATTGAAAAATCATATGCAGATTAAACAGCAACGCAGTAGCCAACAGTTTGCATGCAAACATCGTGTTAGACTGTTACATTCTCAGGACTAAAACTGTTAATGCTGTAAACACAGGTTAGATAATCACCTTCCATTTCTCTTTTTATTTTACATACTTCTTTTAAGAACAGACAAGGGGGCCTCACAGAACAAAGGAGGTTCACCAAATGCTAGACCTGGAATTTAACAGACTTCTGTTACAAAGATCGTAACTGTAATCTGGTAAGGAAAGAACTCTTCCCCTGCTATGAATAAAATTTAAAAGCCTCATTAGGCAAAGCAGCAGCCTGACTCTTGGTCCAGAAAAGAAAAACAAAACAAAACAAACCATTTCAATACTGTACTGCTGATAAAAAAAAAAGGAAAACAAGGAAAACAGAGACAGTCAAAGCAGACTTCATGGCAGCAACTATGCCTAGGAAAGGACCAAGAAAGTGAGTGTATATACGACATAGTACCTCAACAGCCATCAAAACTGCTTTAACTGCCCGTGTTTTATCCATGGGATGTACTGGGAAAGAAATACATTCAAAGTAAGAATTCTGAGTCAATGTGCTACATGACTACACATGTATAACTCAACAACTGAACTTATTTACGCACATTTTACCTACAGGCAGAAAGACCAAGCTTAATACTTGTGAAATGTATCTGATTGCTAGATCCAGATTGTTCCAGTTTTTAGTAATAGCAGTAGCACTTCTGCACTGCAACAGCCACAGAGTTTCCATCAGGTCTATCCTGCATCCAGCTGATCTTATCATAAGACTGAAAAGCTCTACAGGTATTTTCATTTTCATTTATAGCACGGACATGCATCTGCCACCCAGCAGAGACCCCCCAACACTCTTCCCAACAAGCAGCCAGCAACTGAGAGCTGGTACTGTTACAGACATATCCTGTCTGCTCACCAAATATTCTTTTTGGATCACGTGGGTTCATTCTTCAAAGTATACATTTCCTCATCTGCTACATTTTTAAGATAAAAAGGAAGATAGTATAAAATCAATTCTGTATGCATAAAAACTTAAGCCCAGAAGTGGTTAAAAATAGACTAAGGTGGGCATAATTAGTACCTAATAAAAAAAGCTAGAAGTCACATTTATGGAACTCAACACTTCATTCACCTATACATTTAGCTGCTCTCAAAGACTAACAACCAGACCAATTCACAAGTATCTAAGTTGCTTACACAATTAAAAGAATAAGATGTAAAGTCAAAAAAATATATTTTATCCCTTCAAGAACAGGAAAGTAAAATAAAATGCTGGTTCTGTAACAGTGCAACAACTGCAGCATATTTTGCACGCAGCACAAGTTGCTACATTTAGTGGCACTTAAGTATTATGCAGTAAATACTGAAAGTAAGACAAGTTTCTGATCTGCATAAGCATAATCACATCATTATTACCAGAGTTGCTAAGCTACAGCATTCTGAATAATACCAATTCAATTTTAGCACTTCTCTTACTAGCCTTAATACATGTCAACGTCCTGCTTTACATCTTGCTAACAAAGCAATCACTGAAGCCAAGTATTTAATGTAGTTGCCAGTAGGCTTGGACCACGTTCAATCTGACCAGTCGTTCTCATCAAACTCGGAGTCGTCGTCGGAATCGCTGTACTCCACGGCAATGCGCCTCGACAGGATGGTGGCCACGTCATTGCCAACGGGCTCGCGCTTCGCCTCCTGCTCACGCTGCTCCTGCACCTTCTTCAGCTGAATTCCTGCAGAGACAATTACTCTCAGACAAAGCTTTCCAGGCAAGAGATTTCGCATTGGACGCTGTTATTGGTGAGTCTGTTGCATTCTCACAAAATACTCAGGAAGGGAGGGGAAAAAGAAAGTGAGCATTGAGATAAGAGAGCCTCCTTGAGGCAAGGAAGAGGGAAAGGCAAAAAAGGCAGATGGGAAATAATTCTCAGAGAATGAGTACTTCTGGACTTCTAAAACTGTCAACAATATGTTGAAACTAAATATTCAAGACTGTACAGGTCATTTTGATCTGAAGATAAAAGTTTTCAAACTTGTATTTGGAAATATTATTAGACCTACAGCTTCATATTGTAAGCGAGGTCAGGAAGAGCTGTGAGTCACTGGCTAAAAAAAATCAGTGGGCTGAAGCCTTGTGTTGGGTAATTCAGTTCTTCTGAAGAGAAGCAAAAATCCATGTACATCTACTGGCACTTTACATAACAAACACAAGTGCTATGTTCATTAGATTATATCCACACAAACACTAGAACACACTTGAAAAAGCTGTGCATCTTTAGGTGTTAGATAATGATCCAACCTCATGGCTGACAAATGTCAGAACAAGTGTGTGGTACTTGTGGTTAATGAAATCTGCCCAGCTGGGAAAAGAAGCCATAAACTCATTTCAGTGGAAAACACTGTGCTCTCACTGAAAAAAAAAAAAGGAATACCTAAAGCTCAGTGTACACTTACCCATCCTGATGGCAGCCAGAAGATCGCTCCGTGCATCGCTCATCGGTGCCTGCTTCGCCTCCGATGCCGGAGGAGCATGCATGGGGGAGGAAGAAAGGGATGCACCTGCAGCAGGAGGGCCAGGAGGGGGAGGAGGTGGGCCCGGAGGAGGAGGAGCAGTGACAACAAGCCCACCAGAAGGAGGAGGATGAGTAGCTGCATATGTAGAGCCAGTCACCAGTCCGGAATGGGAAGGTGGTACAGGAAGCTGAAGTGGACTAACAAATGCAGTTTGTGCTGAAGGAATCATAGGGGGAGGAGGAGGAGGGGGAGGACCTGTAGGATTGTAATAATCCACCATCTGAGCTGGGAGCATCCTATATAAAACAAAACAAAAACATTTAATGCATTCAAAGTTAGAACTTACAAAATTATTGCCCCTTAAACTGCACTTATCTAATCTCAGGTAAAACAAAAATCAAAAGCAATTTAAACTGACTTAAATATGCAAATGACTATACATGTAAGAATTGTGAAATATTGCTGATATATTGAGATTTAAGACAAATATTGAAGTCAAAGGCAATGTCCTTTCAGCACTCTACAAAGTGAGCTTTTTATCTTAATTTTCCTGCCTAGTTAAGTATAAAGCTGCATTTCTTATTAAACATCTATTCTGTAGGACTGTTAAGTACAAAGTCTTTGATGAAAAAAGGACTAAGAAAACTGCAGACTACACCCTTCAATTCCATACAAGGTCAAGAGGTAATAGAGGACACAGACATGGAGAACAATGGAAAATATGAAAGGAAAGATTTACCCAAAGGTAAATGTATCTCATGTGCTTCTTCGGTCAAATTTATGAGTTTAAATACCATTTAATTAAACTGATACATTTGATTGACTCTTGAAATAGGAGGCACAGGGAAGAGCTCATTTCTTTGTTAGAATGTCCTTCAAAGAAATCTTAATCAGAAGAAAATTGAGAATTGATAAGAGTTATGAAGTAGGTAAAGAACTAGATACAGGAGATAGGAGTTGAAGCAAAGTGACTGATGACATTGAGTGACGCATGCCAGTGTGTGACAGCTGCAACGCCTTAACAATGGTCATGGACCTGAGGACTAAGCACAGTAATGCCTTAGACACTGGAAACAACAGAGAAAGGGCAGGCTGGAGCAGTCATTCCTAACTGAGTCATCTGCAGCACGATAGCCATGAATCAGGCAAATGCTATCCCAGGATGCATCAAGCAAGGACGACAAACCTTGGCTTGCATAGTAGAAAAAACAACGCAGGCAAGAATGACTACAACTTTCCTGGCATTACAACTTGAAAGTTTTAGCTATTTACACAAAAGAACAGACAGACTCATTAGAAAACAGATGTTTTCTTGCTACAGGAGAACCAGAACTCTGGAGCAAGCCTTCCCTTAGAAGGCATTCAGGCAAAATATCTACACAGATGTTTGATAAATCTTTGTCTTGAATTAAAAAGTGGCATTCCTCCTGTGGCAGTACGGAATTTGTGTCTGAGGAGACCCCTTACAATTCTGTCACAAGCTTCTCTAAAAAGGCATTTCAGGGATGCCACAAAGGCTGCCAGATTAATCACAATCAACAATACTCTTCCTGCTAATTTCTGGCTGTTTAAAATATTATCCATATTATCCAAATTATCCTGTAACTACCTTCCACTTTAAAGGAAAACTATCCCTTCTTCAATATTGTATTAGCACCCTTAATATTTCACAATCATACTGACTTCACCAATACACACTTCACTCAATACAAACTTGGTTATTTCTGCTTTCACTATTTCTTCACTTTAATTCAGTTCATACATAGAAATTATAGCCATTTTCTTCTGTCCTCTCCCAGAAGGTAACTAATATGTTTGGGGATTTTTTCTTTGATGCATTACACGTTACAATGGTTATGAAAAACATGCATTCCTCTGGTTTTGCCAAGAATCCATTAGAATAAATCAGATTTACCCATACTCTGCTGGTACCACAGGTACTGAGCTATGCTGGCCATCTGCAGGCTGGGGTGGAGGCGGAGGTGGTTGCTGAGGTCTGTTTAAAGTGGCGTGTCGCACAGTGGTGGAGGGTGGTCTGTATTCATGCTCATGGCTTTGGGATGCTGCCATGTACTGTGGACCATCTCCTGCTCCATAGGAAGGCATTGCTATCTGCTGATGGAGGGAATGATTCGGAGTAGCAGGATAAGAGTAATCTGTAACATCAGATGCATGGGACCTAAAATTAAAGTAAATTGATGCAGAACAGATTATGTGAGTGTAACAGGGCATTATCTAAATAACTGACAAAACAAGCTAAAAAGAATACAATCAGCATTATTTTTCTTGCAAGAAGATTCCCCGATGTATCAAGCACCACTCCCTTTTAAGTCCACAGAAAGCACAAGAATTTTAGTAGCCATAAGGAAGCGTATGGTTTTTTGTCAATTGATTTTGACAGTCCATTGTTTGAAATGATAATACTTACCAGCCTGCTTCAAGTTAACAATGGCAGCAGAAAAAGAAAAGCAATACTGCAAGCACTTCCAATTATGCAGAAGAACATATTTTACCAATGCAGAGAAAACCAATTTCAAAAGTTAGAAAATGCTTTTTATTTGTTTGCACAATTAATTTTGTTGGAAAGGCTTAATGAAACTGGGAAATGTAAGTATTAGTTGAGCAGAGAGTTCATAAAGATACAAAGTCTAGGATGCTCTGTCAAATAAGCCCAAGAGAGGGAGCAAAAGGATCTTTTCATCCCATTACTGTGAAGACTTGTTTTAGTTATGAACAATGGTGCAGCCTGGCTTTTAATGAACACAGAGAACTGATGCACTTATCTGTGAGACTGGAAGCAAGGTAAGCAACAAAAAGCCAGGGCATTGAGCAAAACAAAATAACAAACCCTTTGGGCATTTTGTCCTCTTTCATGCTTCCTGCCTGTTCCATTTTCTTTGCGTCACTCATGAACTCAATGCCCATTTTCCTTCTCTCCCACTCTTCTTTTCTTGTTCTTACTTTTCTCACATTAATTTGCTGGTTTCTGTTTGGATTCAGCTTGTGTTTCTCTCTCTGAAGTACAATAAGTATAACAAATACATTATAAATTGCCAGAGACCAACCACTGGGATGCCAACATTTAATGCTTAGGTCTTACAATTAGCAAACAAGAAGAAATACGACCATTTTTTCTTTTACTTTAGCAGTAAAAAAACCCCACAGTATAACCAAATACACTTTTCTGACTTACAAAATACTGCTCATGCAGTAGCTGGCAGCATGAAAATGTCTCTCAAACCAGTACTTACTTCTATATGTATGGGTTTTTTTATAGCTTAAGACTACTCCAAGTTGAAAAAAATAAAAAGCCCTCTCTCCACCTCACCAACATTCTCAGAATTAACCCTTCATGGATGTAAAACAGATTTCAGGACTCAATCTCAGATATTTGATTCATGGAAATGTAAAATACTCCATAATTATAAAATATAAAAGGCTTATGTAAATACAAGGTATCTGTCACACATCAAGAAAACAACATCAAAATCCAACACAGAGACGCATCCTACAATTTCTGCTTAAAAGCATCCCACATATTGCAAATACCACAGATATCTGCAAACAGCAAAAGACATGTTGACATTGCTGGGAGATAAAAACAAATCACTTCATTATGATAATTTAAATTCAGGAATCCTGGAAGCAAGGTGTTAAATCCGAAAAAAAAAAAATTCAAAAAGTGTGAAACAGAACTACTGATGAAAAATCCACACCTTTTACTAGATTAACCTATGTAAAGCTTTATCTGTCTGCAGTGTTTCATTAAAACTAATAGGAGACAAAGTTTTGCATTATAAACTGTGAAATAAAACCAACCAAACAACAGTTTTTAGACAGGGAGGGAGTCTAAATACCTTAGTGAAAGACCAATAGCAGTATCAAATACTATGTTTCAATAGCAAGTTCACTACTTTTCAAAGACCACAACATTACAAAGTTCTGAGCAGATTCTTTTTCTTTTAAAACCAACTCCACTGGACAGTGGACTAAAGGTATCAGTGGTAGCTGCCTCCTCAACCTAGCCATTCAACAATTTATACATTTTTTTCAGTGGATTCTATTTATTTCTATGTTTATTGCTAGCACTTAATCACAACAGACATAGGAAATAAAGTAAGTGGGAAAATCCTCTGGTGGGACCAGCTTAGTGCAAAAACTAATACTTCAATGCACATCAGGTAACTCCCACTGAGCTCAAAGGGAATCTCAGTCAATGAAGATGAATTCTGCTGCGTATCTCTAAGCAGAGATTTTTGTTATTTCAAGCAATAACATCTCATCTGGTTTTGTAGCTTGCTTTTCAGACTAACATAACATCAAAAAGCTGAACTCTTCTCCCACTGAAGCATTCTTTACAGGCAAAAGTATTCTCAACTGAGTAGATCACAGAAAAATATTTATTAAGCTACCAGCAG
Source organism: Rhabdornis inornatus (assembly GCA_013397075.1). Lineage (NCBI taxonomy): Eukaryota > Metazoa > Chordata > Aves > Passeriformes > Rhabdornithidae > Rhabdornis > Rhabdornis inornatus. The sequence goes on along the minus strand of VWZS01006232.1, from coordinate 1,790,593 downwards.
AGCACCCAACAACAAAGTAGACACTAAGGAACATCTACTGACATTATCTAGGAGAGGCTTAAATGCTTTGCAACTACAGCTACCGAAGATCAAATATAAATAATGCAGCAAACACTTCTTTCTCTGCAATAAATAACATTATGATGACAAAATGCTCATGTGAAGCTGAGGAAGAAAAAAATCATTACAGAATCTGTTATGCCATTTATGCTTTAAAAGAAATTTGAAAATAATGTTTTAAACGTGCACTGTATGTCTTGTCTAACTATTCCCATCCTGTAAAAACACCTAATTCTACTAAGTATTGCTGAACATACAACTGTGGTACAACAAACAGCTTTGCTGTAAACAGACCTAGTATCTGGGGACAGTGATCCCTCGGAAGATGCTCCATGGTACACACTTTGAGACAACCTGTTGTCAGGTCTAAGCTCTTTGTCATATGCCATCATATTCCATTCCTGGCGTCTGTTCCTGGCTTTTCTAACCTTTTTCACCTCACGGGTGGTGCCATCTATACGCTTTTGCTCCTAATGTCCAAACAAAAGAAATAAAGCATGCAAAGAGAGAGAAAAAAGGAAAGGAAAAAAGCTGGTTAAAATGCAGTTAGAGTGCATGAAAATAAGACCAGATTTACAGATGAAGCCAAGTCTTCATAAAATTTCTCTACACCGAAAATAATAATATCTCCTTACGCTAGGAACCTCATTAGTAGCAGGACTCTTGATTTGCCTTTGTTCTGTAGGATGCATGTGCTACTGTGATGCCAATCTCCTGGTTTTCCTAATACAGTAATGTGACCAATTTTGAAAGCCAGAAAGTTGAACTTCTTCTGGCATCTTTTACTTAGACCACCCTGAAGCACTTGTAATTTTCATCTCCTGAATATCAGACTTCTGAGAACATTAAATAAGCTCAAGGCTATCCTGGTTATTCATCATGGTCACAATCAACAGGGCCTGGGGAAGTATGGAGAAATTGGACACATTTTCCTATTCCATAGTCTATGTGAAATTATTTGAATGTTTGTTTTACCTTCCTCTCCCTTCTTAGAGCTAATTAACTATCAAAAATCCTCCTCATATCTCCTCATCATTGTTTCCCATTCTCTGATATAAAAATTAATTACACTAATTCTCAATGCAGTGAGTCAGTAAATACTCAGGCCAGCAGTATATTACAGCTTGATAGGTTCATGACAAACTTGGCTGCTTATATATTTCAATATAACATCAGGCTCAACAAATTTCAGTGTTTATCATACCAATTTATCTTTACATCACTGATAGCAAGATCTCTAATATTGGGACACAATGCTTTCACACCTTGGAAACATTGTACTCACCTACTTCTGACTACTCAGTATGAATATAAAAATCATACTGGTGGCTTCATCACAAAAAAAGAAGATTGCTCAATTCAGACTGAGATGGGTCTGCTACTCCTTTTCTCACTGTTCATGAGAGCATAGGGTTTTTTCAATCAGCTCTAGATCCCATACCTTAGAATACATGTTTTATCTATTAGTTGGTATTAGGCTTTTGGTTGCTAGAAAAATAGCTTCTCAGGAAAGAATTACATTGCTATTCTGAGAATGCAGTCAATGAATTGTATTGAGATAAGAGCTTGGTCAAATTCTGGTAGGCAAGCCATTTACCTGGGGAATCTAGACCCCCAAAATAAGGGATAACAGTAGGAAAGCCAGCTCAACAAAAAGTCCATCACAGATAACACAGGTTTTTTACTCCAACTGTCAAACAGCACTGAGTAAATAATTCTGAAATAATGTGTTAGACATTATATAACTAACAAAAAACTATCAAATGGATTACTTGCCCTTGTTTTGGGTCTCTTGCTTGTTCATGCACATTAGCATGAAAGGCCTGCTGACCCTGCTAACATTTAGAATGAGAGAAGAGACTTCAAGTTCAACACCCAAATGTTTGGACAACTCTTGCTCATTTCTACAGTAAACAGATTTTGGGTCTGATTTATGTTAAATAACAATGATCATCTTGGTTCTTAATCAGTTCTTCCAAAATATTTTGCTCCATAAACCTTTTAGAATCACATCCTTTTTATGCCTGATAACCACTTCTTCACAATAAATTCTGCCAATACAGGATTTGGAGCAGAAAGGACACAGATTCAGTCATGCTTAATTTTAAATATATAAAGTTTTGCTAATTACCATGGCTGAATATATGCTTGTTAAAAGCTTTTCATCTGTCTTTTTCAATTACTTGCTGCAAATATTTTGTTTTTTTTTTAATTTTCGACTTTTATTGCGAATAATTTCTTAAGATTTTGTTACCTGAATCATGTATCAGAAGAAAGCCCAAGGAAGCCTTTTCACTGAAAACACTTAGTTTTGTCTTCTTTCAGAACAACCATTTTGTCATCTAGGGGTCACAACTACATATTTCTTGCAAGATTCTAAATAAAATAAATATCCACCTTTTGGCCAATATACTATGCTACTGGGAAGAAAATAATTTTGATACAATTCCTGTACAATCATGAGTCCTTATATGACTGCTTACAGTTACTGCTTACTATTTAGAAGTTTAGTTTTAAAGAGATCACTTTTTTTTAATGAAAAGGTAAATATATATGGATGTATAAACAACAAAAAAATAAAACCCACAAAGCTTAGCTGGTTTTAATTGGATCAGATTTCAACTGGACAGGTTGTTCTACACCAGCATCAATAAGCATGCTAATAAATAAATACACTTGAATCCTTTTTACTCAAGCAGTACTAAATCCTACTGGTAGTGATATTTTGATTAAATATTATATAAATAAATCTCTAAAACATTAAATTGTCTTCCAAAACAGTGGGGCAGCCCTATTCCTAGCAACTGTCAAAGCTACATATACCTGTAAGAGTAGCTTTAAGTTATTTCAGTAGTAGTTTCATTCCCTTGACAATGGTGACAGCTCTAGCTTTACTACCCAGGGCAAAGAAGGCAGAGTTGAAGAGGAGCTGAAGCTTTTCTAGATAATTAGAGCTGGAAATATTTCTCAGAAAATTGAAGTAATATTAAGAAGAGTTACTTTTTTTTAACTAACTGTAATAGAAGCTGTGGCAGACAAGTGTGTGCTGTACATTAAGGCAGAAAACAGGTACATCATTCATGTTGGCAGGAAATTATTTCAGCAAACACAAAACATTAGAGCCTTCAAACAGGGTTGAGTTAATTGTAAGTTTGATATTTGCATCAAGAATTAGCAAATGGTATTTCAAACATCTTAATAAAGAATTAAGAGCTAGTAATAAAAACCAGCTTCAGCAAGTATTTGCAATACTTTCAAAAAACTGGAAGCACGAGCCTGGAGTATTTTCCTGACCACAAATTTCTAAAATCCTATCAAAACACAAATCATCAAGAATGATTTCTGAAATACAAGCTTTCCAAATTTAAAAATTTTACTTGCTTGAATAGCTAATTACTTTCAGATAAAAAGCCAGAACAATAAAGAGCAAATTAGAACAACTTTCCTTTGTTTAATCACAACTGCCCTACCTACAGTAATTCAATTCAGAACACTACCGATACATACCAAGTCAAAACTACACTGAACTCTCAGACACTGATCTACGGAAAGTAAAAAAATAGACTACACAGATTTTAAACTTAAAGAACTAAAACTGTCGTTTTCTTCAGAAAAAAGTTCACTTGAAAGAGCCAAATCAGATGAAGCCTGTGAGATATTTTCAATTAAACTGTATACAAAAACAAAAAGCATGGTATTTGAGGCAAGAAAATTAAACTCCTCAGAAACGTCCTGTTGCAACTGCTCGAGCACTTAGGGCAAATTACCAAATACTGGAAAACTGATTCTCTGGTGCAGGGACTACTCTCAAACTTCACTAAACACCTGAAAAATAGAGGCTAAAAACTAGCTGTGTTTGGTCAGCTGAGTAGGATGGCATTTGGATGTCTAGCTTGTACTTTGCTAAACAATATATGTTTATTTCAGTTTCTCAACAACTATCAAGTTTTGTGCTTCTGTAGAGTAGAAATTGAGTAAAGAATTCTCATTTAATAGATTGAAAATTTAAGTTCAGCTATCAAGTTGTTAATACATGCTCTGGATTCATGCCTGGTTACTTCTACCATAACGACCAGAATAAAAGAAAAAGGGCATTTGGTTCAGCAACCTGTGGAACAAAGTGTGCCTGGGAGACATCTCACCCAAACTATCCTGCTCTCTAAAGGACCCAGATCATGAAATGCTTGAAAAACATCTTCTGGAAAGCTAAACCTGAGATTTCTTCCCATCACAAAGTGAACTTTATCCACACCAACTCAAGTCTATGCTGTTTTCTTCTTAGTTGGCATATATTTAATCAAATCAAACAGCACTTCGGCTAGAATTTATGGGGGGATATTTCTGTGATGTATGGCTATAATCCTACATGATTGGAATTGAGTATATTTACATTTGTAGACTGCAATAAGACAATTAAAATCTTCAAAAAATATATAATGGATGGAAATAAGCAGGACGTATTGCCTAAGTTAAAGTCTAAAAGCAACTTACATATATAAAGTAGTTTTGTAGAAATTGTTCTAAAGTAATAAAGAAATGTTCAAGTGATTTTATAAATTCTTATAAAAGCATCTGTATTTTTCCTTTAAAATCAAAATGGAAAAAATGGGAAATTGGAATGGAAAAAACTCTAATTCCAATTCCTTTCCTCTCCCATTACCATGTCTTTTTCTGGATCACAACAGGGCCATTTTTCTGGGTACCAATAAGCAGATAGTGGCAAAAGATTCAAGAAAGCATCTTGGAAAATAACCACAGCACTCCTAAAATTCAATTTGCTGCCTTTTTAAAATAAACAGGATAAGCTGTAAAAATGGAACGCACTGAATCTACAGCCACACAAAGAGGAACAATCTTTCTGTGCACACAAACTAAGTATGATGTGGCTGTTTTTATGCCTGGACAACTGCACATAAAATTGTAATGCACAGATGTGCTATTACATTGCTGCTTTTACCTTTTGTCTCCTCTTTTCTTTTCGCTTATCTTCAGTATCTTGTAACATTTTTTCTTTCCAAAGATCAAAAAAATAGGAAGGATCGGTATAGAACTTCAATCCATCCTTCTTATCATCCCTGGAAAAACAGCAGAAGAAAAGCTAAAAATACATGAGTTAGTATGTTTTACATCCAGAAAACTTACCTTTGATGATCATCCAAGCCTCAGGCTGATCAATAACAACCCTTCCTAACTAGATGTCAATAAACAAATACCACCACTGTCTGCAGCAGCAGCAAAAACACATCCTTTGGTCATAAATCCTACACATTTACCTTCCAGTTGAACATTTTTAAAAATTAAATACACTGCAAATGCTGTGCTATACCATTCTTAAAAAAGAAAGAAATTACTTATTGCACACTGAGTTTTACCAATCTTGAAAAATTAAATCTCAATAATCAATATAGCTTTTCCCTTCTGCTATAATTATTCTCTGCATACAATTAGGAAATAAAGGGCAAAGTACAAGAAGGTAAGCAATCATTATTTCCTTACCTATAAGGTGAAAGAATATTCAGAGGTGGTGGTTTGTCACTTTGATTATAAATATCAGCCACCGGATTTGGAATGCTGTTCTTTGAAACTACCTGCTGGTCTTGAACTGTTGAGCTCTTGAATGCTTTTTTCATGTTGATGTCCTGTAAGGATACTGTTAGAAACAGAAGTACATTTACCACAGGTCTGAAACGAATGAAAGTGGATACACAACATCCATTTTTCACTAATTATTTGAAATATTTTCAGCAAGTTAAAAGAAAGACTGTTTTTTCCTTAGTGGATAATCCTGATATTTAAGTGCAAAGGCATATAAGAATTACCATAATAAAACAGATTTAAGTGTCACCTGCTTCAGAACCTCACTTAAAATAATGGGACCATGGACTGTATCTTGGAAGTTGATGCAAGAATGCTGTCACGTGTAGATGTCCAACCATTTTCCCCTTTTTATAAGGTTTATCCTGGAGTTCTAATAGCAGAAAGACTAGCTTCAAGACTGAAACACATGGTCTGGTATTCCTCTGGCACAGTGTGTTTTATAATTGCACACGGTATATCAATACACATTCTAAGTATAATTAAATTACAGCTGCAACGACCTCCTGTGAGAGACAGAGTTCCACTTATTTTACTCTCTTTCAACTGCTATGTCTTCCTATATAACTAAACAGTCCTTGCTCTTAAGTTTTGATCATGTCTCTACAGAGAGAAATACTTGCACTCTCGTACTTTCATTTTATCTTTTCACATATACAGCTCTGGGGAAAACAACACCAGGCTTTTCATTCTTTCTTCTCAAATGAAAGATTGAAGTTGGTTTTAATTGTTCCTGTCACCTTTATAAAGACTTTCTTTCACTCTTAAGACAAGTTTTCATGAGATGCAGCAAACACTGCTAAAGAAGATCCAGTTAAAGGCCAATCACAGTTTAAAAATGGCAGTAAGCACCTGATATCATCTTCCACCCCTAAGCACCCTGAAATACAGGTTTTAGACTGCAGTTGAAGAGAATGTTGAAGTCTTCACTGGATTGTCTACAGTGACACTGACTACTTCTGGATTTGATCCAAGTGTTTTATAAGAGTGTAAGCTGTAGGCCTTGTGCAAACAAAATGCACTAGGTTAGTCTCTTTTTATTCCCATTGACATTTCATCTAATATTTCTTGCCCATTCATCTAATTTATTGAGTCTCAAGGACAAACTGTGAGAAATTTCACAAGGTAAACGAACAGTAATGGCCAAAAATGTAATACACTGATGACCTGAAAAAAGAAAAAGGGATGAAATTTTACACTGTTGTTTGTCATGATGGACGCCAAATCCCACTCAGACTTCTTTGCCAAACTATTTTTGGTATCTGTGCTTCTTGCTTCTCACTCCAAGAACTACTTAGTTTCTTCTGTAATTTTTACAATAGCAAAAAATTAAAAATAGAATATTTAATGTCTAATAGTCATTCCCCCATTCATATCACCTGAAGTATCAAAACATCATTTTTCAAAGTACTTTCTATTTAAACCTGCCTGTAAGCATAAGGTCTTTCAGGTAGATTTTTTAGATGTATATATCTGAATTGTTTCATTCTTGTTTGATAAAAGACATTCAAAGCAATAAAACACACATTTTTCTGGAGATTTTTAGAGTAAGTTATTTAGATATTTTTGAAAACTTAATCTCAATTTTTTAAAAATGTTTTTTCAACTGTAGTTTTTTATATATAAAATATCTTTTATATATACTGCATTAATTATAGCTAAGAATATAAGAAATCACTGATGCAATCAAATCTGAAGGAATTTTAAAACAGCCTTGCAACTGACATTTTGCTTAAATGCCAAAGCTATCCAGGAGCATACTATTTCTGACAATACAATTAATTATTATAAAGGCTTCAACTTCTACAGGGAAATAGCTAATAAAATTTACTACTGACACTAAGGTGACAGCAGCTTGTATCTACAGCTTATTAATAGGAAGCATGATTAGCAATGCAAGAGTAACAACTGCTGTCAGTTTAAAATAAACACTGATTAAACTCTCAGTCCATACACTAGTTTCCCCTTCCAAAAGATTGCATTTAATTATTCTCCAAACTCTGAAAACTAGCTGGGTGGTACTGTGTAACACTAATGAGACACTAATGTGGCATTTAAAAAAATAAAAGGTGGGGGGAAGAAAGAGCAGCAAAACCAAGATGAGAACTGCATTTCCAAAAGTATAGTATATTAATATCACCTAGTTTGCTCATAGTACCAAAACAATATGCCTCAAAAACTAAGCTGAATAGTGAGCCCAAAGGAGCTTAGCTTTATGTTCCCATATAGCTTTTGACTCCTAAGACAGCAAAATGCAGGTGCTTATACAAAAAAAAAAAATCAGAGTGGTTTGGTTTGGAGGGGACCTTAAAGATTATCTCATTCCAATCCCCCTACCATGGACAAGGACCTTTCACTTAACAAGGTTACTGTGGATATAGGACAACCATAGCTTCTCTGGGCAACTACGATAGTCCAACAGTTAATATATTCCAAAACCATAAAACAACAACACGCAATAATTTCCAGACAGTAACCAGCTAAAAAAGGCAAGCTAAATATTACACTATCATACTATTAAATATCAATAGTAAAATTTAATATTGGCACTATAAATATATAAACTCCAAAGTAAAATATATATGCCATATAAATAGCAATATTAAAGATATCACAAGTAGCATTAACTACTGTACTGATATAAAAAGCTTTTACATTTTAGTAAATGTCAGGAATCATCTAAACAGGAAGCACACGCATTGGCTGGCTCAGACATGCAGCACGGAGGCCAAGATACACGTTAACAGCTTTTAAAGCTAGACAGAGAAATGCTCTATCTATCCAAATAAGTGCTTTCAAACAATATAATGATGTTACTTAAATCCTTTGTTTTTACTGTGTATTTACGAAGTGAATGACCAAGCTTATAAGCAGGAGATATTCTTAAAGGAAATACTGTTTCTAGTGGGTAGAACCCTCTAAAGAATTTCACCTTGTTGATCCAAACATAGCGCCTTGTTTAGATACAGAGTATTATAAAATCTTTGATGACCACAGAACAGACTACGTATGTAATGTACTAATGTAGTTTGTGACTACCCTACCCTGAATAGGGACACCCAGTGTCTCAAACTTTTTCCAATATTCTTACTTCCAGCGAGGTCTATATTTATTCATTTATGATTTACTACATTCACAAACTCAAAGTTTTCCTCGTGAAAAAGACTTAACAGCTCCATTACTACACAGGCTTCTTGATTCAAGAATACTTCTACTTGCTCTGCTAAAGTGATTATTCCCAGCTTGCCTGAGACAACAAGATGAAATATCGGCACAGTATCACTTTGAAAAGACAGAGGTTATTGTGCAATTAAATACTGTGGTCGTGTCAACATCACTTCTGGCTCAATGCTTTCATGCAATTACCTACCCTCTTCCACTGTTGAATCCAGCTGGGTGACTTTGACAGCAAGGCGATCAATTCTGTCTTGGAGGGAATTTGCTCTGATGTAGAAGCTGTTGGCCTCATTAAACAATTCACCAAATATGTCTTCAGCATGTTTGCCTGTATAAGAAAATAGACAAGAGAATCCCTTTGCTAGTGGCTTACAAAAAACAAGACAAATGGCTTCAATATCATGAAGTATAATAAAACACAGTAGCTGTAGGATTAGAACAGCACAGTTTGACATTCAGCAAAATTTGGGGCGATGGATTTGTACAAAAATGTCAAAATATACCATAAATTCTGCCTGAAGCCTGTTCTTCTGGACATCCTGGTTATCAGTCTTCTTAAAAACACAGGAAGACCTACAAATTCTAATCCTTATGTAGCTGAACTAGTGCCAACTGATAAGACAACTGAACATTAAAGCCCGCCTCTGTTATGAAAAGGCCTAAAGTTACTGCAGTCCATAAAAGCTTCTGAAATATATTTTGAAATTAAAATCTTGCAACCCACAGTAGCTAAGATTTAATTTTAAGCATAAGCACAGGCCAACATCAAAATTAAAGCAGCCTGAAACAGATAATTCTCCTGCAAGGCAGCCCACTTACCTCCACAAATGCTGACTGCATACACTGCTGTCCCTGGAGCTATTTGAGAGAGGGTCAGAGGCCACTGACCACATTTACCCACGGCCACACTGGATTTGGTGCAGAACCTTTTCAGCCTCCCTTTCACCTTCTGTATGTTCTCAATCACTGTGAGAGTGGACAGTGCAGATCACCAAATCACTGAACCAATTAGGTTGGAAAAGACCTCCGAGATCACTGAGTCCAACCTATGTCTGAACACTATGAAATCAACTCGACCATGACACCAAGTGCAACATCCAGTCTTTCCTTAAACAATTCCAAGGGGTGGTGACTCCACAATCTCCTGGGCAGCCCATTCCAATGTCTCATCACACTTTCTGTCAAGAAATTCCTCCTTGTCCAACCTAAACCTCTCCTGAAGCAGCTTAAGACTTCATTCTCTCATCCTGTCACTCGTTGCCAGGGAGAAGAGGCCGACCCCCACCTGGCTACCCCCTCCTTTCAGGCAGTTGTAGAGAATGATAAGGCCCCCCCAAGCCTCTTTTTCTCCAGGCTAAACACCCCCAGCTCCCTCAGCTGCTCCTCAGACTTGTGCTCCAGACCCTTAACCAGTTTTGCTGCCCTTCTCTGAATCCACTCCAGCACTTCAATGTCCTTCCTGAACTGAGGGGCCCAGAACTGGAAACACCACTCAAAGTGCGGCTTCACCAGTGCCCAGTACAGATTTGCAGCCTCAGGCTCTTCCCTGAAAGTGCTACAGTGGACAGAAGGTGCCACATGATAAACCAAATCCCTCCTTGATCTGTGGATCATTGTGCACAGCCAGTCCTCTCCCAGAACAAGGCATACTCATCCACAGTTTGACCTCTCTTCATGCCCCAGTCCACAACTCTCATCTGCTCCAGATCAGTGGTTCCAGATCCCAAATTTAATAGTTTGCCTGCCCCAGAACTTCCCCTACAAATTTCAGATTCAATCCAAACTCACCACTCCCACTCACTGAACTGATGGTCCCTCCTACCCAGATACTATTCCATTCAAGATGGAATACTATTACTATTCTCTCTACAATTTCTGCAGCCAAACCCCCTCAAGAAATCCTTGTTAAAAAGAAAATTCCTGCCTCCTGCATTTAACCACGCTTTTTAAACAAAAACGAATTTTAAAATTCTACTTCTGAATTAAGCTCATCTTGTTATGACCTGTATCAAGAAGAGCCTGAAAAGCAGAAATGGAAGGGGAGGCAAAGCAAAACTATCTAATAGCTGGAAGAATATGGAATATGCATTAACCATCTAAATGACAAGGACCTTCAAAAGAACAGCCCTGATATTTTAAGTTGGGTCCAATAACCAACCTTAATACTTTGCAAAGAAAAGTAAAAATACAATGAAAATTTCAGTTTAGATCCCATCTTGTGAACGTCTGGAAATAATAATTCAATGTAAAAAAATGGCCACACTTGGGAAGTCAACAGGACAATCTGCTCCTTTCTTTGATCACTTACCTGGGAGAAACAACATCTAGACTAATCCATTATTGGAAAACATTGTTTGTGAATCACAAGAGAAAAAGAAGTGATTGCCATTGAATGAAGGACTTTACCAGTAATAGTTTCCAATACTACATCTAAGATCTGCCAATAACTAACCCAAAGTGTTAAGGTATGTCAGTATATGCAAGCTCTGCATCATATGTATGTGGAAGGTAGATAAGAAAGGTATGCTGTCTACCTGCTCCTAATCTCCTTCCCCTCCAAAAGCCACACACAACCACAGAACAGCTAAAGTTAAAATTATCTGGTCCAATTCCCAGCTCAAAGCACAACGAGACAGGACTCTGATCAGCTGGGTTTGAACACTTGCAGGGATGGAGGCTCCACAACTCCTCTGGGCTACCCATGCCAGTGTTCAACCACCTTCATACTAGAAGTGTTCTCTATGTGTTCCCTGCAGCTAATTGAAATTCATTTATAATCCTCACTTGATTTAGTTGCTCCAAATGAAGATGTTATTCCAAGCTATGGAAAAAATAAGCTTTTCAACTCTTCAGCTAAATAAAGCAGTTATTACATTCTTCAGCCACCAGTATTCAGAGCTCAATCAATTTTAATAGATGTTAGTTTATGCTAATATATTGAAATCAGCCTGCTGAGAGAGGAATGCCACATCCTAGGATTAAACACATCACCCCTAGAGAAGTCAAAGAGATGGATGTTTGTCAGTTATCTTTCAGAAGGCAAAGTAGGAGCATACTTCTTTTAAGTTTTGATTTTTTTTCAACACTTGCTAGCCCAGAACATGTGAAAGACAGATTGTCAATCTCCTGTCTGTGAAAACAGTGACATAGTAAAGCCATATTGGACATCCTGTTGTGATTAACATGATATATAGTAAGTTTCAGAAAAAAAATACTTCAAGTGTTTTCTATGTTGCCGTTGTTTAAATTAGATCTTTAACAAAACAGAAACAAGCAGGAAAAAAGCATGTATCTTTCAATTTAAGAGCTCATTTTGGTACTGTAAGACAGTAATTTAAAAACAATAGGTGTTGCCCAACATGTGGCCAACCTATACATTAAAAATCCACCAACGAATTTATGCAGTCTTTCCTTCAAAGGTTCCCTCCAACTACAGAAGACAGTGATTCCACTCACCCATTTGGAACTGGATTAACTAGAAACATTAGAATCATGCTTTACACGTCCTTTTAAAGATGCAGAAGTGGTAGGGTGTTTCTGACTAGGTCTTGATTCCCATCTCCTTTCTCACAGTACCTCTAGCATGATACTTAACGACAAAAAAGCAATCTTTCCAACCCAGTCTGATTCAGCAGCGCTACAGAACAGTGACACAGATGGATGCAGCGTGCTCAGGCCTGCTTTAGCGAAACTGAGCCAATGGCCCATCTACCCAAGAAAATATATTGGGAGGCAAGTTGGTGGATGTTGTTCTCTGCACGAAAGGAAGTCTTCAAAGTCTCCACAGATTACCCTTCCTCCATGGTACTTACAGGTACAGGCTGCAAATGCTTCCTGTCCTTCCCTTCCAACAGATTCTCTCCTCCCCAGTGGAGGTGAATCCCCTAGACAAAATTCTGCCTTACATAAAACTGCACAGTTACATACAGAATGCTGCTCACTCTGCCTGTGCTCTGAGGCAGCTGGCCAGAAACAAAATCAAATCTGAAAACATAATACAGAAAAACTCTCCTGAGAGCACATTCCCTTTTTGGATAGGAGCTTGTTCACATCTCCCAAAAAGAGCAGAGGCAGAAGCAAGCCAAGATTGTATGCAACAGTACAGACCTGCCAGTTTTTAAAATCCACACTGAACTCACAGTACAACACTAAAAAACCAGTGTGATTGCAAGACAGACCTGAACTTGCTCACTCTATGCTTCAAGCTGTGGGAACACCAACCAGCTCTGATGCTGTCAGCAGGAGGTACTACTTCAGCTCCAGCACAGCATTTTTCTGTGATCATTTCCTTGCTCCCAGCAGGCTCAAAAGACAGGCAAAGCAAATGCTGTCTGCAGGAAAAAAACCCTCTGCAAACATGATATATTTCGGACTGTGGATGAGAATGGTGGTGCGTTTCATTTGTTAAATACCATGTATCCATCTGTTAAGACTAAGGACACATCATTTATTTGCACAGATCTTTAACTTGACACTAACAGAACTTTAGGGGCTGTTTACAAAGACTTCAGATGACCCAAGAAATCCGCTAAGGGAAAATTGCAGGACGTGAATATAAGTAGTCAGTTCCTCGGCAACAATCGTAAGAGGATCTCAATACGCAGTCTAACAGATTAGCCCCAAGACCAAATCTGGATAAATGAAAGCTGCACACATTCCTAGCAAGTCAGACAAGTAAGAAGTGTATTATCCACGCTTGGACAATTATTGCACAACACCAAAATGAGGTCTTATCACATCTCCTTCAGTATAATTAGAACATTAGCCATTCTTCTCACTTTTCTGAAACTTAAGGATGTCACTACTAAGCAACTGTCTGAGAAAACAGTAAATGAAACTCAATGACAATGCAAACACAAATTAACTCTAAATAACAGACACTAAATAGTCAGCTGCTGTTCAAGGAAGATCAGAAGATCACTTGCAAGCTTATCTGAAAACAGTAACTCAATGCTTAGCAACAACCAAAATTCTACAAATTCTTAGGGCAATAATGATAGAAAAGAAGTCTGTTTTGAGTATGATCTGAAGTCCTCAACATCCACCTTAAAAAACCCACAACATACCCTAACTTACATATCCAAAGCAGAAATAACAGTGATCAGAAACAAAATGGTTTCTATTCAAGAAGATCACTTATAGATCAGGAAGCTTTAATGTGGAAAATAAATCATCAAGAGAACAGAATAAAGATTTAATAAAATCACAAATTATTCTGGAAATGCACAAGATGAAAGCACTTTTCATTATTTTTCATCACACCAGAATGAGAAGGTATCAAAAGGAAGAAACAGGTCAACTTCCATTGTGGGACATTCTCCCATAGGTCACTGGCCAGGAAAAAGATGTAATCCCTATTTCAAAAGATCTAAGCAATACCACAGATGACGGTTTTACAAATGCTCATTACACAGGATGATTCAGATGGACCCCAGCTCAGAAAAATCCCTAAATCACTGACTACTGCAAAGAAATGCTGTGTTTCTTGTCCTCTTTCCCTAAGCAAAGGCTTTTTCCTATCATTATGAACTGAACACCAGTGGGCCCCATAGTCTGAGCTCCATACAGACTCCCCGTTTTAAAACCACATCCATTTACAAAGTGAAGCAACTGATGAAGCAGTAATTTCTTTTCTAGGACCAGCGTTATCAGCACAAACAACAGCTGCTGATTGTTAAAGACTGTCTGAAAAACATCTCTTACCCCTTTCATCAAAAATATTGTTCATCTTGCAAACACTGCAGTCATGCTTCTAGAATTGCTAGTAGTGGTGTCACCTCACAGGTGTGGTGTGAAGGCTACTCTGTACAGAGCTGAAGCTAGCCTATCTCAACAACAGCCTGCAGGTTTGTTCAGCAAATGACATCCTTTCAACGTGCTTAATTTCATTCATATGAATTGAGCAAACATATATATAAAAGGGAAGTCTTAAGAAATACTAGCACATTACAAAAAAACTAAAATTTCAGTCAAATGTGTCATTTGTGCCAAGAGGAAGAAGAGTTTGCTGAAAGGCAAGAACTGAAGTGTTGGTCTTGTTTCTTGCACTAATTTCTCTCACCTTAGAAAAATTTCTGGTTTTCTATGCACCATTTTTTTGGTTGGGGCTTTTCTTGGTGGTTGTTTTTTGTTGTTTTTTTACTGCTTGTGGTTTTTTTTTTGTCAATTTGTTTTTTGGAGTGGGGTTTGGGGGTGGGGGGAGGGTTGGGTTTTTAATAAACTTCAAAATATAGAAGAGCATAAAAGGCAGTAAAATAGCATATTATTACAATACATAAGTGGCAGTGTCCCATACCATACTTTTGCTATTTAAAACAATCCATCTTAAAAGCTTTTCATCCCTTCAGTTTTTCATCATGAATCAAATACTTGCAGGAAGTTACAGATACTTACTTAAGCTGCTTAGCTGGCGTATGATAGCAGCAAGAGTGCTATTCGTTACACATTCCAGTTCACTTGTAATTCCCTCTGGCAGAGCTCCTCGGCAGAGATGCCGTGGTTCAATGTTCCTTTTCACCAAAGGCATGGCTCACAATCTGGAATTTACAAACAAATACGTATGACATTTACAAAAATGAAATTAAAAGCTCTGAATCAGTGAAGCACACATTCAGGCTTTTTTCTCCAAAAAATACTTCACCTTTCTTATTTTAAAGCCTTGCTTCAGCCTTCCCTCTGTAAGACACTGTACAATTCCTGCTGGGGCACTGGAGTTGTGCACTCATGCCAGAAGATGACAGGAACACTGGCAGAGCAGCAGAGAATACGCGCAATACAGGTAATGTAGGCTTTTTGCCATAGTTTTGGTGTAAGATTTACTGTATGCATAGACTTGTGCTGCAGTTCCAGAATCACTGGACTTCAGTGCACAGTTGTATTTATAAAAAACTGGCAGTCCCCACAGGAATGGCAGGAAAGGTCACTGTCTGGAGCAGGCTGGCATCCGGCCTTGGCAAGCTGGCCACCAACACATCGACCAAGCACTACAGCCCCCAATCACATCAGACACCGACCTACCCCAGCTCTGACAGGTTTCAGTAAAAACGGTAAATCCATCTGACACATAAGGGCAAGTGCCTCTCAGGCTGCATGAAGATGGTTTTCCACAGGTGGCGCTGTATGGCATTCTCAATGGGGTAAGGGCATGCACTGAACAACTTTTGGAAACACATCAGACAGATGCACGAAGACACTTAGCTGAGAAAACTAAGGTTGTCAGAACTGGTTTTCTTGGCAAAATGAAACTTATGAGGCTGGTGTCTCGGTTCCAGCCAAGACTAAGGGGAGGCACTAAGACCCTGTGTCATTTGATACCATCCCACATCATTGCCAGGGGTGGGGAAAAGGGATTCCTCATTTCCAAGAAGCAGTGCATTTCTATACAGTCAGGAACAACCTGGCTTTGGTCAAATCAGGCTGTGCAATGAGCATTTTTGCATGTGAATCATTCTCTCTTTTTACATACTTTTCTTATGAATATTGTTGCTGCTAGTGTTTATTTACTTATCTCACTTCTGTTTCCTGTAAATTGTTCTTATCTCAAGTTGTGATCTCTGCCTTTTGTGCATCCAGTTCTCCTCTCTGGCCATCTGGGGGCCTGGTGGGCAGAAGAGTGGGAGAAAGGGAGCTAGCAAGTGACAGTGTGGTTTGGAAAGTCTCGGGGGGAGAACAAAATTGTGGAGTACCATTCCTAAACCACGACAGATGGGGAAAACAAATACAAAAAGAGATCTCAAAGCATCACAAAAGAGCACAATGGCACAGAAAACCCTGTCCTGCAGAGAGCAGCTCTGAGAGCAAGGATGCCCAAGGGAGACAGAGTTCTCCCAAAAGGCAAGCAATATAAAACAAAAACAACTAAGGCAGTTTTCTTTAAAACTACATTAACACAATAGTCAACTTGATTAAATTTTTAACAGTAATTCAATGTCCATGTACTATTCATGAATAATACTCTGTTTAAAACCATGTGGCACGGAAATTTTCTGGAACAAGAAGTTACATTATTACCAAGGACATAGTTCATTTGGGAAGGACTTACTTGAAAATTTCTTTTTTACTATACTAAAGCAATTAAAGTAGCCTTTCAATTTCTCTAATTAAAATCACATTAGTAAATTTAAAAATCCTTTTGCCTTTCAAATGTTGCATAGTGATTTTTGTAATGACTTCTGCCTGAAGATTTAAAATATTTTATTCTCAAGAACATTTCTAAAAGCTTAACAACCTTAATGAACAAAAAGCAAACTATTTAACTGTAAGACTATTTCATAACAGATCAGGAAGGAACAGGCTCATGACTTCTAAGCAGTAGTCTTGAATTATATTGCATGTCTTTCTTAATATGAGACAATTTGAGTATGTCAGAATCTAAGGTTAGCTGAGTTCACTAAATTTTACACAACACAGAGGTAACAGAGGAATAGTTTTCTGTATTTGATTAAAAAACCTTCCTGTTTCTGTTCTACATTTTTGTATTCCTCTACAAACATACATATTTCAAAATACTACTCCATATCCATTGCAGACACTTCTCCGAACCTGATAAAAAATAAGTCAAATCTGGAAATTTGCTATTACTGAAGAGCAACATCTAGCACCAACATCTAGCACACAAACAGGCTAGTGCATTGGAGCTATGAAATAGAAGTCATAATGAGGAATTCTTTCACTGTGATATAAATGTTACAATGAAAATGCATTTCATATAAACATAATTTGTAAGAAATAAATTAAAAGGAGCACAAATTAGTGTTAAATCAAGTTTTTATATGACAAGGCCACCAGAATAAAGCCTGTTTTTTCCATGGCTTTCTGTCTAGCATTCTCAGAGCTGTCCCCTGCCCTTACCTTCTGCAGTCCACCCAGCTCAGATGAACTTAATCCATTTTAAAGAAAATGCATGAGAAGTGAGGCTAAACTAACTTCAAAATCTATGTAGCAAGAAGTTAGATCAAAAGTTAATCAAAACAAAACAGACCTCTGAATTACAAGGTCTTCATGAGACACAACCAGACTGAAGGGAGTGTGTTACCAGGAGCAAAAAACAAGAATTTGCAATGGTAATTCCACTGCCTTCCACATTCATCTTCCACCTTTTTTGAGTCACACTCAGTCCCAGTTTCTTCCTAGACAAGATATTCACTGTAATGTCACTATATTAAATACACTGGCATTTAGAAATTATATTCAATTTTGCAATACAGAGGTTTAATAATTTCTTTTCCCTTCTTCTGTGGTTAAATCCCAGCAAACAGCCAAGCCTCACACAGTTGCTCTCTGTCCCCCACCAGCTGGATCAAGGAGACAATCAAGAGTAAAAGACAGAAAACTCATAGGTTGAGATAAAGCCAGTTTAATAGGGAAAGCAAAAGCTGCCTACGCAAGAAAAGCACAGCAAGGAATTAATTCACTGCTTCCCACAGGCAGGCAGGTGTTCAGCCATCTCCAGAAGAGCAGGGCTCCATCACACGTAACAGGGACTTGGGAAGTTGAAGTATTGCACCGTCACTCCAAACATCCCCCCCTTCTTCCTCCTTCCTCTCCTCACTTTATACACTGAGCATGATGTCACATGGTCTGGAATATTCCCCTGGTCATTTAGGGTTGCCTGTCCCAGCTGTGTATCCTCACAAATCTCCCAAGCACCCACAGTATTCTCCTTGACAACGTCAAAGTACAATCAGCAGAAAAGGCCGTGGCTCTGTGTCAAGCCCTGCTCAGCAGTAACATCTCTAATTTATCACCCCTGGTGTGCAGCACAAATCCAAAACACAGCTCCCTACTAATCCCTGTGAAAAAAACATAACTCTACCCCAGCAAAAAACAGAACACCTTCCATCCACAAATAACTGAAAAATCTAATGCAAATTATTATTATTTTTAAAAAATTATGTCAGTGCAGTAGATTGGTCCCAATCCTAAGTTTGTACATTTTTACTCATTTTACCCCAGCTAAGTACATAATGAAACCAAAGACTTATAATCTGGAAAAAGGGGTTCATCTCCACTGTGAGGCCACCTATGTCTTACACTGCCTTTAAACCATCAGCTGCATCTAGCACAAGAGCCAAAGAATCTAGAAAGATGCTATACAGCACAATTGGCAGAGGTGGAAACGTATGAGACATTAGTGTCAAACCAGAAAAATCAGAGGAGTCAAAAGGGGAGAGAAGAAAAACTACGAGGGTGAGATGTCACTAAACATCTCACTAAACCCATGCGTGCCTCACTGGACATGGATCAGATTCGACATCTGGCTGTACTGAACTCTGACTGGAGTACAAATGGACGCTGCTCTCCAAGCCCTCCAGGCACCAGCAACTCAATTTCCACATGCATTCGGAAAGGCCAGGACATCAAAAGCTTGAATTAGCTTAGATCAACCCATTAAAATTCACATTTTGCATGCTTCCTCATCATTCTCACCTCCCTTTCTCTCCCCCTCCCATAAAAACTTGCGTAACAACTCCATAACAACTTGCCTTTTGTCTTAAAATTAGAAGGCACTTATCCCAGTAGTCATTGTCGTAGAGGCAAGTGTGGTACAGAAAGACTTAATCAAAGCATTTTTGCTTTTCTTTGCAAGCTTCCCCCACAGCCACAGCAGTATTACTCCAGGTCAACTCAGACCACGTTCCCCTGGACAGCAGCT
This sequence comes from Rhabdornis inornatus, assembly GCA_013397075.1. NCBI lineage: Eukaryota > Metazoa > Chordata > Aves > Passeriformes > Rhabdornithidae > Rhabdornis > Rhabdornis inornatus. Next base: position 1,771,107 of record VWZS01006232.1, on the reverse strand, counting down.
GTTAAACTGCATGCAAGAAGTCTGACACTGCCTCGGCAAGTCAGATTCTTAAAAAATCATGTAGAGAGCAGATGTACAGCAACAAACTTGAAAGATGACAAACACCGTGTGCAATCTTTCCAAACAACAGCAGAGCACAGCTATTACAAGAGACAAGCTGGGTTTTTCAAGTATTTGAGCTACTGGCAAAAACTCGAAGTACCAGCTGTTCCCCAAACCCGTCTTCTGTCTTTTCACATCCTCAAAACGTCACTGCAATTTACACGAGTGCCAAAAACACATACCTGGATTTCATGGTTCTTTATTTTAAGTTCTTTACATATTCACTAATACCACAAAACAAATTCAAACAGCCTCTCTACTTGTGAATGTTGACTTATTACATTTTCCCAAAGACACTGTTCAATCCCTTTTCTAAGCTCTTCAGAGATTTCTTCTTATATCCTCTAGTAAAATATGACAAAGCTGAAAAAATGACAAATATGAGAAAGCTTTACCATTACAAAGATCTTACTATACATCAATTCTAAATTCTCCCTGAATATAGTCTATTCTTTTCAGAGAGCTTTAGAGCTTTCCATTGATGAATCTCCCAGATCCCTATAAAAAGAGAACATACCATAACTCTCCTTCTATGGAGAAGAAAAACGAGACAGACTGAATACACAGCTTGCCATGAGTAATGTACCAGATAGGATTCCATTCAGGATTAAGCACCTAAATTTGTATGACTACATATATACGAGCTCAGCAGAAGCCCAGAGAGCAACCAAATCCCTGCATCTCTTGACAGATACAAGAATGAGACGGTAAGTGTAAGCTCTGACAGGCACTCACCGAAATCACAGTTAAGTTTTCCCATACCTAACATCCCAACAGTCAATTCAATACACAATTTCCATCTCTGAATGGCACCCAATTTGGTAATACTGCCCATTTCCCTGTTCAAGTTTGTAATTCTAGATAGCCTGCCTCACCCACCTTCAAGATTCATGTGTGTGCTAAATTGGAATAGAAGGGAAAGCAGAAAGCGGGAAGACCCCAAGCACCAGCTTTGGAGATGCTCTCCCATCCCCATTTCTTTTCCCCCATGGAGCTGCCATTACCACAGATCTCCATGTCCTCCAAAGGCTCTTCATCCTTCACAAGATGAAAGAAAAGGGCTACATGGAGAGTAAACACTGCTATCCCTCCTATCCTAATGGAAGGAAAGGAATAGATATGCCTTTAATGCATACTCCTCTCTGGTTTTTCCTTATCTGAAATGACAACTTGATGTTTGTGAATCTTTCCTACTTCCCATCTCTGAATGTCATTTACTACCTGATCAGTAATGACACGTTAAAAACAAATAAACTGTAACTAGCATATATTCTGGAAGTTATTGAATTCAAGATTCATCTAATGTCATTCATCTGTACTTTTAAAAGTTTTGCGGTTTTTTCTTTTGTTTTAACTGGCTTCATTCAAATTCAAGAATTTGAATCCACATTTTGTATACTGCAAAACAATATCGAATATTTAGCCATCAGTTATTGTCTCACAGTGCTCTCTAATAACTGAGAATTATTTTTTATCAAAAGGCATCCAAACAGGACTAATTTTTAATAATCTCTTCTAGCTATTTGAATTCTATCAAGTATGTAATTCCTCTCTCAGAGGAATGTAATGAATATCAAAACAAAATAAGTACCAAGTACTTTACTTTCATTACAGCTGCCCCAATCTAAGGGACATTTTATTTTTTAGTTAAGATACATGTTTTTTCACGTTTTACATCATTTTTAATGCAACTCTACTGATTTTGATAGGAGGTTGGTGATGCAAGGGCAGACTTTTAATACAAATATGCATGAAGTCTAACAGAATTCTATTTCCTAAGGATAACTAAAAATCAAGAACATTTCTTATTCACAAGAAACCACATCTTCCAACAATATATGTAAACTGAAATGCCTACAAAATGTCCTCCTCACTACAATTTAATATACAGCCAATTCTATCACCATCATTTTCAGAGATCTTCCTCCTGATTGCCAGGCCTATGTGAAAGGAATGAGAGAGTCAAGGCTGGAATGAAAGCAGGTTTTTTCCGCTCAGTATCAGACCACCACTTCTGATCTTCCTCTCGCATCATACCAATCTAAGTATTAGCAATGATGAAAAGAGCACAGAAATTCCTAAAGCTATTTTTTTTCTTTAACAGAGCTCTTTAATGTCTGTTGCAATGAGCTGTTTCTGAAGGTTCACCAGCTTGGACAGTTGTTTTGTTTTCTTTTCTTTATTTGGCAGAGTTTTTGTCTGTGCTGAGATCTTCAGGGCAGATTTTATGGTCCAGTGGTATCATGAAGGAAATCAAGACATTAAGCAATGACAAGAGAAAGGACAACAGGAGAAGGGATGGTAATTAGTTTTGCTTATCTGCAATCTAAAATTTTATGGATGTATTTTCCTAGTCAGCCCTTCACATCTCCATAAAACGTGTAAGAAGCAGAACAATAGCTACCTCTGTTAACACAGTGGGCCTGCAACACAAAAGTTTGCAGAACCATTAAAAGGTGAACACGTTGATTCAGGAATTTCCACTAATTAAAAAGTTGGGAGAGAAAAAAGTGAACAGATCCTCAAAGTAGTGAACATTTACAGGTACTTGAAATTTACTTCTCAATATTTCAGATTAATTATAAACACGCATAGAAAAGATAACATTCACAAATGCAGGAAAAGAGGCCTGGAGGATGATTCAACCTAAAATTAAGTAGCTATTCTTTCCTTGACACTAAAGACTGTAATATAAAAGGCTTTAAAATATCATCAAAAAACTAAAAGCCACAAGTTGACTTATTTTCTCTACAGCTCCCAGGATGAGTATTTAGGGGTCTTTTCCCCTTTGTTCTACAACCCCATGTTTGCATTACCTGTCCAGTGTAGCTCAAGATGATGTTTGGGCACCTGCCATTCTTTGATAGTGTCACAGGTCAACTTCTGCTTAAGCACTGGTATCTTCAGTTCACTGCCAAGTAAGAGTACCCCAATGAAGAAAAGAAGACAGGGGGACAACTTCAAAGTTACTGCATTAACTTTTTCCTCTCAATAGAACTGTAACATTTCAAAGCCACAATCCCAAGAATAATTTTTCCCATTCACAATACTTTTCACAGCAGTTTGTAAGGAAATAAAATCCTATCATCAGGAAATACAGACAGATTACTATGAAGTTTCATCTCCTGCTCCAAAATAAGGGATCACATACATGTCACCCAATTAAATGGCTTCATCACTGTTCAAGGAAGAAATAAAGGCTCAACTGCAACATATCTATGGAATATAGAATGTATTTCCTGTATTATGTTCTCACTGTTCAAATTAATAAACTGTGCCATTTATACTTGTAGTATTTTTTCCACTGCCCAATATGTAAAAATCTTTGCCAGTAAATTACATTGTATTTTTTTACTCCTGTCATTTAAATCTTTATTCTTTTTAAACATGCCTTATCATTTTCATAAAAATACAGGAAAAGCATACACACAGTATATTTTTCATGTTGAAGTACATTTTTTAAACACAAATATTTACTTAACTCCATCACTCCACTTCTTCACAGAATAAGCTTTACCCAGAATATCTCTGCATATCCCTTAACTAGTTTTACCCTCTCTTATTTCTCTTATGCTTATCTTTATTCTGAAAACTGAGATCAGAAAGCTGATATCTTGGATTGTGTCACTTTCTTCTGACTGCCTTCTCCCTTAGAGCAGCTTACAGCACCACAGTAGTAGATTCAGACTTCAAGCATCTCATCTTCAAATAGCCTTCCTGAATCTGATTTCATATTTCCATTCCTTAAAATTCTCTTCATTTAAAGAAATGCAAAATAATGCAAGAAATACACTGTGGTACCAACTGAACCTGTGTGTTACACTTTGAAATCCAATTTCTCCTTCACTAATACATTTTAGTTTTCCTTGACACCCAGTGTTACTCACATATCTATTGAGAAGCAGATTTGCTTACCTGAAATCTAACAGAAGTTCATGGAGTGCACAATACAATAGCTTGCTGTACTGAATCCAATCACTCTGCCAGCATCAGATCCACCCACCCTTTTCTATTCATTCTGTATCAGAATACAGATGATCCAGGGCACCTTCACACATGGCTAGAGTCTCTCGCTTCTAAACCACAAGCTGTCCTTCCTCTAACCAAAATTTTGTTCATTAAGCCAAAACACTAATGACACTATCTCAAAAGATGTAAGGCTAAAGGGTACTAAAGAAATACAACCAAGTTAACTGAAAGACATCCACACACGGTATACTTGTTGCTGCAAAAAAGAAAATTTCAGGGTAACAAAATAAAAGTTCATGAAGAACATGAACTGAAAAATCCTGGAAAACATGTAGAGAAGTTTCTTCACAAATAAGTAAATGTGAATCTGTTTTAACAGAATGCCATTACCAGACCCTGTGCTTAATGGTAAAAGGTGGCCAGTCACATCAATACAGCTGAATGAGCAAAATGTTGGTTTCTGCCTATATGGGTCTAAGTCCAGCCTGACTACCATTAAATTTATTAATTGTTCTATATAAATCACATTTTCTCCTCTGTCTTCTTTCCATAGCCACGTGAATGATCTTAGCACACAGGGAGTCACGAGACCTCACATTGTTTCTTTCTGCTGAACAGTGACTAGTTTCAAGTACCAACAAAAGATGCCGACACGTTAATCCTGTTCTTAGCATGATGGCTGCTCATCCTGCCCCTAGTCCCTTCCAGATGGCTCGGTGTGAAAGGGATGGTGGGATGGGGAACAAGGAATATTCCATGCTGTTCTGAACATCTGTTCCACTGCATTCATACGTTTAAAAAAAACAATAAAAACCTTACTGTCACTATAAATTTTACTATTTCAACCTAATACTGCTAGACTAAAACCAAATACAGTGAAAATATCATGCATGCACATGAGAAAGGAAAACACATCTTTTCAAATCACGTAAGCGTTTGTTTCGTTTTTGCTATCTTATGAATGGACTTGTTTCAATCACAAAGTGCTCATGCTGCACTGAAAACACGGTTTTCTTTCATATGACCTTTCTGTATCATACCCTGAGAATTTATTATCATCCCTCCTCCTATTCAAGCAAACAGAATTGAACTGAGTCACCATTTGTTTCCCTTTGGTTTTTATTTGTCTTTATGTTATTATTTGTCTTTACAGCAAAGATGTACACTACGCATTTGTTGGAGCTTGTTTAAATTTCATTTGTCCAGTTCGGCACAGCAGCTAAAAAATACTTTGCTTGTACATATAAAAAAATAGTGGCAGCCTTTTGCTTTTTAAGCAGAGTTGAAAGAAATGAAAATATAAATACCTTACTCCACTACACTGTCTACCTCTCAAGTGACATTTACCCTTTAAAAATACCACCCCTTTCTTGAAAAGAAGCACCCAGCCAGAACTAGGAGAAACTCAGAACAGAGTTAAGAAAGAAGAGGAATCAGTGCTTTGTCCTACAGCACAGGAAAGAAGACTTAGATTGATCATTCCCCCCCCCGCCTTTTGTATCATCTTGACATGTGTGAGCCATACGGCTGCTGAATTATTCAGCTCTTTGTACTTGGAATACCCAATGATTACATGTATGAAAATTTAGAAGTACTGAAACACTGACTGGAAGAGCAGCAGATTGTAAAATCTAATTTTGTTTTGACCTTTAGTACCCTACATGGTAACATTCAGCGGGAAGTATAAACCAGATGAAGTCAAAAGGAACAAAATCACAAAGCAGCAGAGAGCTAGTTATAACACCAAGCTAATTAGGTCAGGAACAGCCCTCCACTAGAGCAGGTCAAAATGTTTCCAGATGTCATCTGGAAACAGGCTTGGATCTTAATCAGATGTGAGCAGAGTTTGTTATGCAGACAGAGCCACACAGTTCTCACTTTCCATAGCAAAACTCAGCAGCCTAGACAGCTGAGAAAATGTCTACAGGGCACAATCTCAAAACCCAGAAGTATTCCCATGAACTGGCTAAGATGAATTAAACCTTAAAAGTAAATCATGGTTCAAGTAACTTGCTGTGTACTGCAACACTAGTGATTGCCACCTGTTTAGTACCTGTTAATTTTTCTAGCATAGTAATATCACAAAGCAACAAATAATTTTTTAAAATCTGACAAAACCAAGAGAACTTACATTTAATAAACACTGGTACTTAATTAATAATTAACCTTACCAGGATATTTCCCACCTGAAGGAAATTTCTTTTTTCCCTACCCACTCACTGCAGTCCAAAAAGCATTATTACAAACTCCTTCAGCTGACAATCCAAATTATAAGACAAAGAGTGGCTTTGCATGTCACAATTTACGAGACACCACTGAGAAACTACTGTAAGTATGATTCTTTCAATAGTCTCTTGAATGATGACATTAAACACCTTGCAGTGCTTACTTGAAGCCTGTTTGGGTTATATGATTCATTCTTTTAAGAGTTTAGAGCTATATACAGTCACATTCTATCTGCACTACAGAAATGTAAAAATTCTGTGACAAGAACCATCATCATATAATTTCCTTACTTCAGACAATTTGATGCTGGTAAAACTCATAATAGAATATTGAAAGTCTGCAACTGTAAACCAGCCTTTTCCTAGTGCTTTAGACTACAATAATGTACAAATAACTCCTGCAGATCATTTAAAGTACATTTGTCCCAGCCCTCCTCCTTCACAAACAGCAAGGGTTATCAGAAGCAAATGCCTTGATTATATAAAGAAACCTAAGTTGCAGCTAGGCTTGCTGACTTACATTGATCCCATTTAACAGAGCCTTACTGGATTTAAAGTGCTCGAAATAACTGTCTGGGTCACAGTCCATGCGATAAAGGCCACCTGGTGAGGCCTCAGGAGCCCTCCTGCAGGGACAACATGCCATTCAGATCCTCCAATGACCTCAAGCTAAACCAGAAGCAAATTCAGTAATTTCTTTCTCAGAACTCCAATTAACCTGAAATTGGAAGGGAAAGTAAAAAAGGGATCAAGGATTCAGTTTTTTGTCAGGCCATACACAATGTTCCCCATTTCCCATATCTAATATTCATCATGAACAACCTTTCAAAATAAAAATTTTCCAGAAAAAAAAAAAAAAAAATCTGTTCTTACCCCCAGCAGTTGATCTAAAATGTCACATAGAAGTGTTACATTTTCACATAATTCAGTTAATCCAAAATTTAAAATGCAACAAGGAAGTGTCAAGTTTTCTTACAGTTCTTTTCCGTACAAGAAACCCTCTGTATGCCATATATACATATACACACAAGTACACTTCATGTACATTTATGTTCTATATACACACACTCAATTTATACACATTTATTATACATATGGCACACAGAGATGACGGAAGAGACCAATAACATAGGTCAAACAGCAAAAGAAAAAGCACTTAAGATTAATGTTGAATTGCCATGATACATCCTTTACCTCTACTCCCAACAAACCTCCACCACTCGCAGTTCTCACCAGGCAGGAAAGACTTTACCACTGGGAAACACCTGCAATCACGCTTTTTCAGGCTACCACACTATATATCACAATCCTTAAAATACTTTGCAGTCAAAGCAAGTTCAATATCCATCTGAACAGCCACACAACAGCAGCAGAAATTTCTGGTATATGTCAAGGAAACAGAGATAGCCCATGAAGATTTAAATTATTACAATTTATTTATTGCAAAATAAAGCAACATCCCTGGAGTTCCTCAAGCTTTACACCCACACCACAAATTTTCCTGATTTTGACACTCCTACCAACACTTGACTTTACCTATATATCAGAAACCTGGAAATGGCAACTAGTCTATGTGGGGGAAAACCAGCTTTATTTTGGGTGCTTTCATGGAAAATCTGAACTAAATATTTTGTGTCTGGATCCAACAGCTGAGTCTAAGTGAATTGAAAATTCCCAACTATTTTAATCCTGAGCCAAGTGTGCCATCTGTTCCCACAAAGTCCATCTTCTGGTAGCTACCATACTACAGCATTATCACTAAGTGCCATGCAATCAAGGACTGGTGCATAAATCAAGAAAGACACGAGTGACAGAAAGCAACATCCAAGACAGTTGTAAAGATCAAAAACAAAACAAAACAAAAAAAACCAACACAGTACACCACACCCCAAAAAATCACCTCAAAGTACAATCAGCCTTATCAAAACCCCCCTGTCAATCTGTTAATACAGCTTTTTGTGTTGTGGTTATTTCACTCTGGTGCCTAAGGAAGGCTGAGACTTCTTAGGGTGGGGACGCAATTTTATGTCTTTCCTACATGTTATCTGCCTGTACACAGTAACCTGAGCACTAAGGATGCTATCTCCCTCTTCCAGCTGATCTTCCTCACTCTCTTCCACATAGTTAACATCTTCAAGTTAATCAGAGAAACCATTCCTCTTTGACCCATGAGAAATATGCAATGTGTAATTTTTCAGTTCATAAAATGAAATAGTAACAGTTACAGATGACAGCAGAACATCCAGTTATCAGAAGCACAGGAGCTCCCTGCACCCCAACAACTGAATCACAAGCGAGTAACACAGGGTCCAGCAGAAATCAAGACAGGTAATACTCCTTTTCCTGCTCTTATCAATACTGAAGATATTATTTCAAAACTAATTTACATGGGCAGATGTCCATTTGTACCTCTCACCAGAAACAGAGCACTAAGAGAGATGAAACTGCAGTAAAAAACGTAAATCTAAACACACTCGATGCATTTGTTAGCAATATGTAAGGCATACTAAGATTGTAAGCAGCTACATCTACCCAGATACAAAACATCACATCCTCTCTCGGTGTTCCTGGCTCTTTTGTGACAGATACTCTCTCGCTAGGATCACAAATTCAGATGTCAAGGTTCTGCCCACCATTACCATCTCAATAATTCAACATACAATGTTTGCCTAAGATTTTTCTTCCTGCTGCTGTTTCGAGGTTTTAGTAGCGTTTTGGGTTAGAGTTTCTTAGGGGTTTTGGGTTTTTTTTGTGTTGGAGTTTCTTGGGGAGTGTTAAAATGAAAATCAGTGTCAGGCAGTACTACAAGTAACATGCTTTGATAAAGGGACACTTGCACACAAAACCTCATTTTCAGCATTAAAAGAGATTTCCTCGTTACACATACAGTAACTCCCATTGTGAGACAAATAAGCTACTATAAAACCATAGTGAGTCTCAGACAGAATTCAGCAGTTAGTCTTCTGTAAAAATCCCCTTTCAAGACTTGAAGGCTGGAAAGAAACTTGTGTTCCATGAAATCTGGCATTGTATCAACACATCTCCATGGAGCTGGCAGGATAGAAGTGCTCCAGAAACCAGCTCCAAGGAAAAAAAGCATTCTTACCATGTACAAATAATCACGAAGAAGAGTCTTAAGCAACTTTTTCTCCTAGCTAAAAATCATCAAATCACAGATAAGAGTACTGGGGATGCAGAGGTTATCAATGATAACACTAAATTTTTAAAATCTGCTTTATTCCTCTATTTCAAACCAGTGCATTAAAATACACCTTGTGGAACCTTTCGTCTGTCTTTCTTCAAGACATATATATAAATATGTCTTGAAAATGTAAACTTGGCTTTATAAGGGACTATGAAATCTCAGAACCTAACAGTGAGTATTTGAAAGCATCACACTGATTTATGACTGTAATTCTCTTTTAGTCAATGCCAAGTGTGGGTGAATGCTAAGTATGAGCTTGGAGGAAAAGTCTTACATAGAATAATAAAAGCACAAACCATCAAAATACATGGATTCCACAAGGAAGAACAGCATGAGCCATCAGGTTTTTCACCTGTGAGCCTCTGGGGATGTTCAAAGACTTCAGAGACTGCATTAGCAAGATGTGTGGTACAACAAGAGCATAAGCACCTTCAGAGCAGAATAGCTGCTGGTGATGATCCTAAGCCCATCCTGCATACACTTTTTTTTGAAGGGAAACAGGGATATTTGTTCCAAGCTAGTGCTCTCCCAGTCTATGGACCATCAGATGCTGACACTGTCACATATGCCCCTACAGACAATGTTTTGGTTTTACACTCATCTGAAAGAGTTGATATACTTCACACCTGGGGATTTTGCATCATAAATGTAATCCTGGATCCAAACCAAACTTACAGCACAATACATCCTACAACATTGTTACAGCATGCTTTAATTTCCTATATAAAGGCTGAAAAAGAGCAGTTTTGTTTTAATTTTGCTGGGACAAGCTGTAAGAAGAGGGACAAATACAAAAAAGAGATAAAAAAGGTTATATAGAAAAAGAATCATCTTAAGGCTGAAAATATGTTACAGTATTTTTTAACAATGCTTCCCTCCAATACTTAAAAATGAAGGTTCCAAGGAAGGAAGGAATAAAAAAATATGTACAGGAATCAGACTTTGCTTGATCCTCTCACTCCCTATAATGCACTCAGCCTCCCAATCCTTTGGGAAGGATCTCATCTTCCTTACTAGCTGGCACTCAAACACACAACAAAATCCTGTCAATAGAGCCATCTAAAACCCACTGAAAGAGGAACAGACTGCCTAAACCTAGCAAGACTGCAACTGCCAAGGAGCATCACCAAGCCCGTTACAGTAAGTTTACCCAATACCTGCACATCTACAATATCTGTACACCCTGACATTAAACTTATTCCCCAAACATGAGAAAGGCAAGAAGCAGCATCTCATTTATACTGCTGAAAGGCACAAGAGCCACTTGTGCTGGTCAGCATCATCAAGGCCTGTAGAAAGACCATAAGTTGGACCTAGATCACATCAATACTTAGCAACAAATGTTTCAACCACAAGATGAGTTATGTTTCCTTCTCAGAAGCAAAACCCAGCCACTGCCTTAAGATCCGTTCCACTTAAAGTTGTGCTTTTAAAGACAGCTGCAAGCCAACTGCTCCTTGATTTAATTAAATGGATCCCTTTTCCCATTCCTGTTTCAACATTTGTGCTATTATAGCTGCCGCTCCTGGCTGAGCTGCTTCTTGTGTTGGAATCAGACTGGAAGTCAGCAAAAATGTAATCCAGGGGAAAGAAGTCAAAGCAGTTTATGGAATTACCACCCTTATATCTGAGGGCATGGAAGTGATAGTGAAAGCACTCAATCTGCTTCAGAACAAAAGAAAAAAATAAAAATAAAACAAAAACAAAACAAACAAAACACCACAAAGCAATTCAAGCTGAACTCCCATTTCATACCCAGTTACGGTGTTTAGTTGTGTAGGTGAACAGCAAGCTAAGCCCAAGCAACTAGATAACAAGACCTGAAAGACTAGCAACTGCTTCCTACAAGAAATGGCACCAATATTGTCATACTAAAATAGTTTTACTTGAGTCATAGAATATGCTGAGTTGGAGAAGACCCATGAGGATAGTCCAGTCCAGCTCCTTACCACACAGGGCAACCCAAAAGTTAATCCAGGTACTTTAAGAGTGTTGTCCAAATGCTCCTTGAACTCTGACAGGTTTGGGGTCACGACCACTTCCCTGCAGAGCCTGTTCTAGTGCTTGACCTCAACTCCCAGTGAAGAATTTTTCCCTAACATCCAATCTAAACTTCCCTGATGCAGCTTTACATCATTCCCTTGTGTCTTGTCACTGGACACCTGACACAGGTTGGATCAGCACCTCCCTTTGCACCCCCCACCCCACAACGAAGTTGTAGACAGCAATAAGTAACCCTCTTCTCCAATATTACACATAGTACCTTCAGCTGCTCCTCAAAAGTCATTCTCTCGAATCCAACTTATGGTTGGAACACAAACCAATGACACTAAAGAGCTCAGAACTCTTGCAATTTTCAGGAACTTTCTGCTGACACATTTTCCAAATTCATGTAGGCATCCCAGCAGACTCTGAGTAGGTCAACAATAAATTTACCAAACAGAAGAAAACAGATATCCCATGTGTGCATTACAAATTCTGCTTATCTTTTTAGCCATATAAGTAATTTGTGTTTGTATCCTTCCCATCTCCTTCTGAAAAACATGCTTTTAGTGAATGCTAACCAGGTATACGTTGATTTCTGTGGTTTGTTTACAAAAAGAAACAAGCACGATATACTCATAAATTATTAACACCAAATTTATTTTTGAAGAATGTAATATTAAATATGTACTTTTTAAATAAATACACAGTACTCTGAAACAGGAGCGTAGATAACAATTCAAGACAAAAGCTAGTATCCTCTTCTCAGGAACAAGAAGTCACTTATCTGATGAAAGGTAACATTACATCTCAAAAATAGTTACCCTTAACTCCTGGTAAATTATAAAGGTCCCTTTTTTCTTTCCCAAGAGACTAAGATAGACTCAAGGACAAACCATTAAAAAAATTAAGGAACCATTCTCTCTATGTTTTCAATATAAAATCCAAATTTAATCCAAGCTGATCTTGTAATTCATAGAGAACAGAACGTTCTTTACCTGTTTACCATTAATCATTAGTCATAAAATGTAAACAGGTAGATTGCATGTTGAACTGATCACTTTCATATTTCCCAATTGCAGTAAGAATTGCACAGCCAAACACCTGAAGCCACTCAGTTTTATACTGAGAAGATGCCCTGCACACATTTTAGAGCCACAGTTCAACCTTCTCCGCCTTTATAGGAGTCCAACTGCTGGTGCACTTATCTCCACCTTCACATCCAGCACCACTGCTTTGTGCATATTCGCCACTCAGTTGCCAACGCAGCAACCATGTCAACTCTTTCCACAAACTCTCAGAAGTAAATGCTGCTTCTCCCCAAACAATAAGGAAAATGCACTTAAATGCTGACAGGCTACAGATCAGGTAACTATCTGCAAAGACTTAGTAGTCTATATTTTGAGTATAAGGAGCCATTACTGCCTCATTTTAAACTGTTTCAATTCATAGCTGAGGCTACCTTGTAGCTGCAAGGAGATAATTCAAGGGCAGTCTATTTTATCTTGAAGGCTCTTCTCAGGGGTGCCAAACAAGAAGACAAGAGGCAATGGTCAGAAACTGATGCACAGAAAGTTTCACCTGAACGTAAGGTAGAATTTCTTTATTGTGCAGTGACCTCACACTGGAACAGGCTGCCCAGAGAGGGTGTGGAGTCTCCTTTGCTGGAGATATTCAAGAACCATCTGACTCAACCCTGTGCCATGTACCCTAGGATGGCCCTGCTGGAGCAGGGAGGTTGGACCAGATGTTCAACTGTGCTCCCTTCCAACCTTTTCCATTCCATGAAATACACTAACCAAATAATAAATGAGGAAGCTTTAAATGTTGATGTTTTATTTACAAGTAAAACACTGCAATAAGTATTGATGAAGTATGCTTTAATTTTATTCCTGAATTTAAAGTTGAAAGGGCAGCTACCTAGACCCTGATGATTATGGCAGTCTCTTGTAAACTTAAAGAAAGCAGTTAGAAATCAATTCGGACACCTGTTTCAAAAGAAAGAAAAACCCAACTTATTATTTTCACCCCTCCAGTTCCACAATGGTTAGTAGAGAACTTCATCATGAGTTTGCTTCAAAATACTACACATACTGGACCAAAACACTTTCAATATTTCCTATTATTAAATTGCTTTGAACAAAAAGATTTCCTAGATATTCGTTCTTGACACTAGTAAGTAGATTTTGAACCTAAAGATGTTGAAGTGAAAACAATGGGGGAAGGGAGAATTAAATCCTGAAATGTTAATATTCATGATGCTTTTTTCTTTAAACAAACAACATAAAAAGGATGCTGAACTCTGAAGTGAATCTACTCTAAACTTGCTTCCCTCACAGCAGTACTGTTGCTGTTATACTGGTGATAAAATCTTCTCCTGTGAAATGCAATTATTAGTTTAAAACCCATTGAGCTGATGAGATCCCCCAATCCAAGAGGAATAGATTTCTTAACTACAGCTGTGACCAGCTGGCTGCTTAACAGAAAAAGGACTGCTATTTCCATCTCTGTGATGAGGCTCCAGTGGGCAATGCTGTGGTTGTTGGCACCCTTCCTGAGGTTGAGAATCATATCAAATGGAGCAAAACCCATTGTAACTGGAGACCAGTTTGTTTTTATGGACTGAAAGGGTGACTGTAGGCACAAACACATTGACTCCAACTCTCAAAGACTGTAATTTAGTTATCTGTGATTACATGGATCTTCCATACACCCCACCAAATTATGTAATGAACGTATCAATACTTACACTGCTCTTAACTACACTTTAAAATAATCAGTGTAATCTATATAGACTACAAGCACATGGAAAAATCAAGCCATTAGAGACCAATCTACACACAGTTCAAGAAGTAATTTAACTACATCAGTTAAATTTAGAAGCTGATTTATTTAATCATTGCATAGGCAACCAAGATTTAAACCTCATCTTCAAGCAGATCCCTGTGCACTAGCTGCATAATTCAGAGGGAAGTTATTATGATGCCAATCACAGAAAAGTTCAGAGAAGAGGCCAATGACTGCATTTATTTGCAGAAATGAAAATTTCCCAGTCTCAGACAGTGATAACAAAGAATATATCTATATGTGATGAGCATGCTAAGGTTCTCACAGTGCTCTCACAGTGCAGACACCAGTTTTAATACACAAAGAGAAGAAATTTACTAACATCAAACCCATTTTTCCAGGCTGCAATTTAATTCAACTCCATGCAGTCAAGTCCAAAATGTAAATAAGTGCATATTGAAAAGAGTTTAACCCGAGACAGGCAAGAGCTAAGCCCAAATATTCAGCCTCTCCTAGCATCAAAATCAGACAGAAAACAAGAAAAAGCTCATCGAAAATGCACGTACCTCAAGATCAAATCTCTGATGACTTCTCTATTGTGCTTTAAGTTAGCCTCTCCCAAAACTAGTTCCACCTCATTTTGGCTTTACTGTTTGTAATGCAAGAATTCTGCAATACTTCCACCTTTCTCATAGGTCTTTTTCCACTCCTGGGAGACCACTGCAAAAACATTGCCCTGCTATTCGCCTCCTCCACTGCTATACAATTAATGACCTGCAGGTTTTGGCTGGACAAGTAGTCCAAAAACCTTCCACCATTCTCCAGAGACTATTTGTCTCCTGCCCAGCCTACTTTTCACACTCAGTCTGCCCCATTCTGAAAAGCTTCCTTGTTTCACGGGACTATTCTTAATGATTTGTTTTAAATCAAACATTTAAGCTACTAAGTAATTCTATAATTTAGCAGCCATGAAGGTTAAAGGATACAGGTTACAGGCAAAGGTGTTAGCACATAAATTTGGTTTAACCCTGGCTCAAAATATCCAAGTTGCTTTCCCAATAAAAATATTTCTAAAGACTGGAAGAGTATTATCCACACAGCAATCACCAATATAATTTTAACGTCTTTTTTCAAAACATGCAACTGAATACACAGTATTTTTATCTGCCAAACAAAGTCGAAAGGTGTATTTCTTAGAATTGTTTGTATGTGATGGCAAAATAATTCCTTTGGTAGTCTACTGAACAGACAGCTAGGGCTAGTAAACATCAGAGGCCGTTTTCAAGCCTTGCATCTGGTATTTCATTGCTCACTACATGCTCTCCAACTTTCTTTGTAGAAGACATTTCTCTACTGTAGTGCTGTAGGTTTATAATGGACGTATAGAAAAGCCAGGACATGCTACTCACAGTATGGCATTCTAGCAATCAGCAACTTTTACAAACATTTAATACAGTATTTTTATCAACCTGACAACTTCTGGGGGCATTCATATTAGCAAAACACAGCAGGAATTCCAGAGACGCAAGACAAGGCACAACTATAATCCAAGTGACAAAATGAGTGACTTAATATCAAATTCAAATGCCTTACTGAATGCTGAACAGGTGAATTAAGCTGCTTAAATTTTTTATTATAACTTGTAAGTCAAATTATTTGAATAGATATTTTAAAAGAAAATATATTAATTTCTGTAGAAAGCAACTATTATTTTAAGTAAAAGTTTCTCATGTTATTCATCAGGTAGTTTCCAAATTGTATGTCCAATCAGAATGTTTGTGACACATGAATGATCAAGGTTCAACCAAAAATTAGAATTTGTTTACTAGAATTAGATTTTAATATTTTTTTTAAAACTTAAAGGCTGATATTCTTAACTATGTTCAGCATTGTGTTTATATACCCATTAGTTATATTAAACTCCAGACTAGTTACACACTAGACACATCTATAATTAAACTCTATATGAAAGTTGGGCTTAAACTGCACAAAGAAACAGAAAATATTTGATAAAACTACACTGAGAATGAACAGCAAATATCTAAAAATAATTTTTGAAGTTTTATGAATAAATATAACCTAGGTAAAATATTCCAAAACCAAGGTTCTTATTCCTGTAGTAACTAATTTCTATAGCTTCCCACAAATAAAAGCAATGATGTTTCCATTCAGCAAAAAATGCAACTGAAATGTAACAATGCTGTATCATTCAATGCTTCAATAAATAATAAGCAATATGCTAATCTAATAATGCAGCATATTTTCAGTCTTGCTTATGTCCGTTTGGTTTACCCTTGTTTTTTTTTTTGCAGACTAGTCACTTTCCTGATACACTCCCTCCGCTTTTGACATTTACAGCAAGAGGTCTTTTTTCTAAACGATTTCAGTATATAACCATTGATTTACCTTTCCATTTAATGGGTAACGCAAGAGCGGTAGAGAGGGAAAGAGTGGGTTTTCTTTCACCCTTCTCCTTTAAAAACTGTTACCATAACACTCCCACTCCTGTGTGCACTATATTGTTTCTTAATTCCTTCATTCCTCTAAACAGTTTCCTACTTGAAATTGTGAATGCACGCATTTTCCAAGAATTCCCTCTCCTAACTTAAAGTGCAATGTCTTTCAGAACATAAATGCTGAAAAGCACCTTCAGTATCATCAAGCATATCCTCAGAACTCAAAACTGAAATAAGCATAAGTGAATTTCAGCTGATAGGAAAAGTGTGGCAAAGGATCATAGCCAGGGTTATAGACAGTCAGCCCTAGGACACAGGAAAACAGTATCCTAAAGAAGAGTCTCCTAAAGCACTGCTGCATACTTTACTGTTTCTCAGAGACCTTGAAGAAAGGCTGGCTGTGGTTTCTGCCAAAGGCAGCACTGCGGTGTGCAATGCAGGAAGAAAATCTCTCCTGCAAGTAGCTAATACTACTTTTAACTTCACTCTCTCAGAGGGAAGAACAGATCTGCTCTTCAGCTTCTTCCCCTGCTCAAAAAGCTTTCTCTCTCCCACTGCAGACAGCAACAAGCTGCAGCTCCCTGTAAATACCATATGCACACACTTATCAGCTCTACTTATTGTCTGCACTTTGGCAGCAGTCCTTCGTCAGCACCCCCAGATGCTAATGTAACCCCACCTCTTATATCACACAGTGAGAGAAGTGCTACTCCTTCCACCAATGCAACAGGTAGTCCTCATCTACAGGTCCCTGGTATTGAGTGTGGCAGCTGACACAGATTGGGGGCAGGGAAATATTTCCCCACACAGCTAGTTTAATAGCAATAAATACAAATCTTTTATTATCCACTGCACTTTGATGCAAACAAACATTCAACCTCAGCAGATTTAGTTTAAATCTCTTAGACAATACATCAATGAAGTACAGATTATACAGAGTAAATGTAATTAACAGATGCAAATTTATAAATCCAGTATCTCATGAACAACTGTGAATAAAGTAAATTTATTTCGGTTTTCCACACAATAACATTAGTATCTAAATGCTACCAGTCTCCTGGGTGGGCAATGCTTCTGATACTTGTTTCAGGGCCTAATACAGCACATCTTCAACATCACAAAAATATAAGCCTCCTTCCCAAGGCTAACTCAAAACATCCTGGACAAGTTTCCAAAATTCATTGCTGGTCTTCAGTTTGAGGGACTTAATGCCATTTGTAATAGATTCACACAAGTGCAAAGCAAGTGAGACAAGGAATGTTCAGTAAGAGCTCTCTTGAACAACTTACCATTTAAAAAGGAGTGCAGAATATCTGTACTGTTTACAGGTTTGACGAGACAGCTGTTCTCTAACTTCCTGGCACACTCAGGTGGCTTTTTCTGTAAACAAAGACAAATTTAACTTAGTCTTTCAGTAACAGAATAATTAAAAATATGCATTAAAAATGGGGTTTTGTTCAGTGATCAGCTAAAAAAGACAACTTAGTAAAATATGCATGAGTAGAATGCAGACAGTTTTAACTGTTTTGTGCTAAATATTTCATGATACGGCTTTATTTTTTTCAAGGTAACAAAATAGCTTGTGTTATTTTATAATCAATTTTTAAATAGAAATATCAGCAGAGAAAGTAACATTTACTCACTTGAAGACTGTGGGGATGGAAAAATGATGTAATGGCCTACAGTAATGCACAATAAAACAGCAGGCTTAAATCCCTCTGAGATTCTTCACAGCAAATTAAATATTACTGAACAGAAACCCACTTAAACAGACTAAAAAAAGCAACGAGAATCTCTTACAAAAAATTAGTGAGATGTTTCCATGAAAATATTACACTTACTATCATCAAGAGAACATTGTCTTACAGATCAGCATTTACTCATACACTAAATTTTTATAAATTAAAGTTTTTTGCAGTTAAGATAAAAATGCCCTTTCTGCAAGAACTATATAAAAATGATCTCTAAATCAGATCGCTTGCTTAGAGGAGGCTGATACTATTACCATATTTTTAAAGGGTGTTACTATGCATTTTTTTGCCTAAATATTTTAAGACAATTAAAATTCACAAGAGGAAAAAAACTTCTTTATCTCAAGGACACAATTATAAACCATGATTTATAAGAAAGACAAAGCATCTAGAAGAGCAAGTCACTGTTAAAGCCACCACACATTTCTCAAAGGCAAGACAATAATGTCCTGCTTGCTCATTGTCACCACCTGCCTTGCTCACCTTCCTTCGTCCTCCCTCAGAATACCACAGCTTTAAGGTGCCCAGACCTTGATTCCACTAAGCACTGGTGCAGTAATCACCTATCGCAAATAAAATATTGTCCTTTAGTTAACTTGCTCACAAAAATCTACCAGTCTGTCAAGGTCTTGGTCCTCACTTAAGTGTTTATGTACTTAGATAAAAAACTGTTTTAAAGAGACACGTTATAAAGGCTCACATACATACAATTCTTTCATGTTCTCATTACCAGGGCAGGTGTACTATATGGGGAAAGCGTCTTTAAAACACAGCTTCACAATCCCAGTTAAATTATGTCAGACAGGATCCTATCAGCCTAAGTTAACATAAGGATAGACGTGGACTTGCTGAAGGGATTCCAGGAGGGCCACAAAGATTATTAGAGGGGCTAGAGTACCTTGTCCTATGAAGAAGGATCCTGGAGAAGAGAAGGCTCCAGGGAGACCCTAGAGCAACTTCCAGTACCAAGAGGAGACCAAGAAGACAGCTGGAGATGGACTTTTCACAAGGACATGTAATGAAAAGACAAAGGGGAATGGCTTTAAACTGAAAGAGGGTATGTTTAGGTTATATATAGGAAGAAATTCTTCACTGTGAGGGTGGTGAGACACTGGAATGGGTTGCCCAGAGAAGTTATCGAAGTGTTCAAGGCCAGCTTGGATGGGGCTTTGAGCAGCCTGGCCTAGTTGAAAGTGCTCTGCCCATGGCAATGGCATTGGAACTAGATGTTCTTTAAGATTCCTTCCAACCTAGGCCATTCTGCGATTCTGTAAGTGACTTCAACCAGCAGCAATTTAAGTATGCCTGTGGCTCAGGAAAAAGTAAATCTGCTTTAGAGCAAATAGCACTACATTAAAAACACTACAGAACTGACATCATAGAGCACTTGTAGTACAAGGTGACTGGAACTTTATATAGATCTTAAACCCTCTAGTACTAACAGGGTGGCTGAGAATGTATTTACACATTAGGTTATCCTCAGCAGCACAGGCACCTTAGTTCTTAGTTCTCAGTTCCCCACATGAGCAACACATTTTTGTCCACATGCTGCAGTTTACCACTTCCATCATTTACATCTGCACACAGTCTGCAGTGCTGCACTACATAAATAGAATCCCTGAATCCATCCTGTGATTAAAGAACTCCTCACTTAGATCAACAACATAGGACCTATACAGGGATGGAAAGGAAGTTGAGAATTACCACACTGTGAGGACAAGTCTCAGCTTTCATAATGAAATAAAATCAAATCAACTATCTTGACATATATTTCAGTATAAATCCTTAACTGGTTACATAAAAACATCAAGATGTGGTCAGTGTCAAGCAGTTTTAGATCTTTTTCTGTAATCAGATTTTGATTTTTTTTTTTTAAAGTAAAATATTGAAAAAGGCCCAGGATAAGCCAGAGACTCCCTATGTGTTCTGCATTTAAGATACAAAGCTCTGGTGAAAGCTAAGACAAGATACAGAAAGGAAAATATGTTTTGGTACACCACTAACAGTCCAGCAATACCTATCTACTGCCCAACTGTGAAAGCACACACATTCCCTTTTGAACGGTCCTTTCTTTCTCATTAAATCCCCAAGAGGGGCAAAAAAACCCAAAACAATAATAAAAGCCATTATAATAAGATTCTTTCTCATTATCAAGTACATCACTGACTCCTCTGTCAAGTGCCCCATTTGATGCATTCACCAACTAAATTACAGAAAGTACTGAACCATTTCAACAGGATAAGAATTTAGACAGAAGAATGTGTAACACTGACTTACAGTAAGAAATTTATATCCAGCTGAATTTTGTTTAAAAATCAATGCTTTAAAGCTTTCTAAACAGAACTCCTAGAAATGAGGATATTACAGGCAAGCAATTTGAAGAACGAGCTATATGGCACACAGAGGATTACTTCAGAAATCCACAGAAAAAAACCACAAAGGATTTAATGCAAGACATAACTTTTACACAGATTGGGGATTAAAAGTATCCAAATGGCAGGTCATCGTGAAAATGGTGAAAAAAGGTTTTTATTTTAATGTCTGCTTTCTGGGCTTGGGGGAGGGTTTTTAAAATATGTTTTCATATATGGAGACCCAAAGCTTACCACTATAGTTTAAATTCAAGTAATTGCATTACCAATGCACACACACAAAAAAAGAAAGTGGTTTAAAACTTCAGTATTGGTTTGCCTTGTTAAATTTATTCATATATTCAATCTTAAAAGCATGAAACTCAATCTTGTAAACTACTGTAACTCTGCAACACACATTTGGAAAACCCAAACAGATTCTGAAGTCTTCAAAGAGCAGAACCACACATCAGTTAGTGGTTAGGTCACTTCTACAGGGGGATGGGGGCTTTTCTGTAAAAGAGCCATACAGCCAATGGGGCCTCTCAGTAGCACATCCTAAGCAGCTTTCATGAGGCTGATCAAGACAACTCAGAAGTTCCTTATTTTTAAACTAGACTTGTTCCATATCCCAGTCTTAAATTCAGGCACAGAACAGAAGCAGCATAAAGATATGGCAGCTCATGTTTTCCAGGTGGTCTTTAATTAAAGATTCATTTGCTGCTGTCTAGTCTGAACTCTTGAGTCTCCGCAGCATGCAGAAATACAAAATTAGTTGGGATAAACATTGTACTTGGAGGGCAGAGAGCAATCTGCCCTTTGACAAGCCCTCAAGGGACAATTTCCTACTCTGCATCTTCTTGAGAACCACTCTGACAGTCAGACTCAGTCACAGCACCCAGTGTGTCCTTTGCCAACAATTCCTTCCAAAGAACCAACAAGTTCAAGCTCTTGGCAGATTTTCTTCAGAGCACAAGCAGATAAACCGAAAATATCCAACCTATCTGGAATATCTGGTGTCTCCTTTATTCCATTTCCCTCGCTGGATTATGGTACAAATATTCACTACTTGACTGAGTATAGCAGTCCTTCAGTACTGGACAGAGGAAACCCATCTAAACAGCAGGCTTGCAGAATCCTAAACATCCTGTGGAATTTATCTGAGGTTAACCACTTGATCTACAGAGATTTTACAACCTACAAAAGCCAGCCCATCAAGCCTATGAGCCAGCCAGTAACAGCAGTAGTCTTTCAGACATTCATCACTGGTAAGAAGCATGACCATCCCTACATCTATCACCTCTTTGGTGTCTCAACGAGAGGCTTGCCCAGGACTACACTCTCTTCTTATGGTCAGCACTGACTCTTTACTGCAAACAAAGCCAAACAAAGATTATACCACAAATTACTAGTGCCAACCATAAGAGACAGGAAGTAGCTCTTTTATCTTTGATCCAAAAAGAAAGGGTTCTTCCACCACCAGGAAAGACAAAAGGCCAATACCTCTGAGAGGAACAGATTTCAGGTGGGATATCAATATCGAAATGTTTTCAAACGCTTGGAAAGGTTTGCTGGCAGCATTCACCATCCCTAAATTCTTCACAGATAACAATCCTATTATCACAGTACAAGTCTTCTGTACTACCAGCCTGCTCCTCCTCTCAGTACAGCCCTGCACCCTTCTCCAGAAGGTCAGAGTACACATCTTTACAGAATAGGAAAGAGCTCCCTCCTAGCTCCACTCCTGGCCTGTAGAGATGTCGCCCTAATGCTTCACTAGAGGAATGCTGATGGCTTTACTCAAGTGGATCCCCACTCTCATGTAACAACACTAAAAATGGGCCATCCTCAGCCGACAGCATCTCTGTCATTTCAGTTGTTACCCACCCAGCATTACACAGCACAGTTTTTCAACTACTAATATTTAAGAATATGTTCCTTAAAATAGAAAGGTCCCTTAAATTCTACTTTCTGGGGCATTCAACCTCACTTCTTGTTAGCAGAAACTGCTAAAAAGCATGGACATCTAGATAGATGCTTTGTGTAAGTACTCCAGACAGAAAACCTGTGGGTTCATTAAGGGGATTAGTCCAAGGACGGATGATGTGACTTTCAAGTTAAATTCTTCATTAAAATACCTGAATTTGGTGACAAAATCAATCCAAAAATATTATCAGGTCTCTAACAGCCGACATTCAAATCAAATACCAGATTTCACCTTGTGCTGGACAAAACTCAAGATTTTCTTCACTCATACTTCTCCAGAAACAGAAGAGGGTCACGCAGGTTGTACCATACACTTTCATAATGTTAGAGAGAAGTGGCAGAGTAAGGAAAAATTGAATCAGCACAGGCCACCACAGAACCCCGCTGAAAATCATTAGCCAAAATTACCGTATCTACCCACACATAAACCACAAACGAGACACCTCAAGACTGATAAATGAAATCTAGTAGGCTTCAGAATGTCCAGAAAAAAAAGGGAAATTAAACTGAACTGATGTGGCTTTTAAAAAGGGGAAAAAATATCACACCAATAAAGAAGCACAACAGGGAAGCAGGTAGCATCAAGGTCCTGCTAAATGACTCAGCACTGCCATAGCTGACAGCCAAATCCAATGGAAAAAGAATTATGCAGATGGTCACAGCCTGGATCAAGCAAGCAGCTGCTCTCTCTAGCACACCCCATTCAGGGCCAAGACATATTTTTACATCTAGATCTAGCTGAAAGCAACAACTCACATCATTCCATGGCTAATTCTCCCACAGCTTGGTGACTGAGAAATTAATAAAGTAAGAGCACTCATTTAATGTTTGTAGAACAGAAGGCACATCCTTCATCCTAGCAAACAGAACGATGCTTTGTGATATAGAGCTGGGTACATGGAAAAAAATTCACCTTCCTTGTTATTATGTCCTCCTAAGAGGCTGCATCCTTCATTAAAAAACCACAACTGAGATATGAAGCTTGCTTCTATTGGGAATGACTTTATGATCCCTTTAATGGCTTTTTTTAAAAGCACATAAATAGCAAGAGGTCTTAAAGAAACATTGGATTTCTGGGAGATGACTAAGTCACTACCAGGGGTGAACTAAAACCAATGGTGTTCAGTGTTTTTTTTCAGAGAATTACAGAATGGCTTAGGTTGGAAGTGACTTTAACAATCATCTTGTTCCAACCCCCCTGTCATGGGCAGAGACACCTTCCACTACCCCAGGTTGCTCAGAGCCACCATGAACACTTTCAGTGATAGGGAATCCACAACACCTCTGGGCTACTTCTTCCACTGCCTTACTACCCTCTGAGTAAAGAGCTTCTTCCTATCTACCCTCTTTCAATATAAAGCCATTACCTCTCGTCCTGTCACAAAAAGCTGTCTCTTAACCAGGCTGAACAGCCTCAGCTATCTGAGCCTGTCTTCACAGGAGATGTGGTACAGCCCTCTGATTATTTTCATGGCCTTCCTCTGGACTTGCTCCAACATGTCCACATCCTTCTTAGGTTGGGGGCCTCAGAGCTGGATGAAGCACTGCAGGTGGGATCTCCCAAGAGCAAACCGGAAGTGTAAAATCGCCTCCGTCAGCCTGCTGGTCAGGTTGCCTCAGTCACAATACTGATGGACCTGGGGCTGCCCAGTCCTGAGTTGGAAGACCGTGAGTGTGGGAGCAGTGGCATTCCATTTGTGGACACTGAAATTCTAAGGGACCAGCTGTATCAGCTGAATATTTGCAATTCCATGGGGCATGATGGGATTCATCCCAGAGTTCTGAAGAAGCCAATGGATGCTTCAGCAGCACCCCTGTCCCTCATCTACCAAACTTCTTCAGTCAAGAGAGGTCCCTGCTGATCCAGATCCAGTTTTACTCAAATTTACAAGAAGGGCATGAAGGAAGTCTCAAGAAACTACAGACCTATTCATGTAGCCTAAATTCTTGGAAAAATTATGGAGAAGAAGATTATACTGGGTAATACTAAAATGCATTTAAAGAATAATGCAATTATCAGCCACAGTCAATATGGATTCACAAAGGAAAGTCCTAACTAATAAGCTTATTTAGTAACCCTTCCTGATAAGGTCACACATCTAGTGGACAAAGGGAAGGCAGTAGACGCAGTTTTTCTGAATTTTTAGGAAATCTTTTGATATTCTCTCTCACAGCATCATTCTGGACAAGTTGTCCAGCTGCAGGAAAAATGGGTTCATGGTGTGCTGAGTGAAGGACTGGCTGAAGGGCAGAGCTCAAAGGGTTGTAAAAGCAAAGGGGGCTACATCCTGCTGGTGATCCATCCCCAGTGATGCTCCTCAGGGATCACTTCTAGGGCCAGTCCTGTTCCTGTACTTCCCAACAATCTGGATGCAGCAGTGCAGTCCACCATTACTGAGTTTGCTGGTGATACCAAACTGGGAGGTGCTTTTGGTTTTTGTGAGGAACAGAGGGCTTTCCAGAGGGATCTACGCAGATTGGAACACTGGGCTATGATTTATAGTGTGAAGTTTAACAAGTCCGAATGTCAGATTGTGCACCTGGGACAAAGTAATGCCAGACATGAGTATGAACTGGGAAAGGGATCTGGAGTATGTGGTGGGCAGAAGCTCAGTCTGAGTCAGCAGTGAGCCCTGGCAGACAGAAGGCAAACCCCATCCCAGGATGCATCAAACAGCATCACCAGCCAGCCAAAGGGGGGATTATCCTGCTGCATTCAGCGTTGGTGTGGCCTCACCTCAAGGACTGTCTGCTGTTCTCAGCTGCACAATTTATGAAGGTTGTGAAGGTGCTTGAATATGTCTACAGGGGCTCAACAAAGCTGGAGAAGGGGCTAGGAGGAAAAGTCTTGTATTGAGTGGCTGAGGATTTGCAGTCTGTCTAGTTTGGAGAAACAGAGGCTGAGCAGTGACCTTATTGCTCTTCACAGCTCCCCGAGGAAGGGATGAGAAAAGGGAACTATTGAGCTCTGCTCCTTGGGACCCAGTGACAGGATACATGGGAATGGCTCAAATCTGCACCAGAGGAGGTTCAGGCTGGACAGCAGAAGTGTTTCATCACCAAGGTAGGGGTCACACACTTAAACAGGCTTCCTAGAGAGGTGGTTGATGCCTCAACCCTTGGCAGTGTTAAAGAGGCATTTGAACAACGTCCCTAACTACATGCTTCAACTTCTGGTCAGCCCTGAAGCAGTCAGGCAGTTCAACTGGATGATGGCTGTAGATGCTTTCCAACTGAAATATTCTGTTCTCATAAACCGCTCTCTCATATGCACATACTTAGGTATGCATGTAGCTAATACTGTAGTCCTCACTATTTATGAGCATACTATATTATTGTGTACCTACAGACACAGATCTCTCCATATACATAAAACCAGTATGTTTTATCACTAGGAAGATATTTGTGAAAAGTGTGGGGTTTTCCCCCAATTTTAAAGTCTCAAAGAGCATATAAATTGTTTTCAAACAGACATAGGTATCATACAGATTAATCATAAAAGAGCCACCATTTACAAAATTAAAACTCAGTGCAATTAAACAGTTAATGACTTCTTAGAGCTGGCCTACGGGGTTCAATCAAGGACATTATTCTGTAAAGAAATAAGGTGGGTGAGACGGAAGGGACAGAAATTCAAGCATTTTAACAGGTAAAACTCATGTATTGAATTATTCCATTTTACATCCCAGCTGGAAAGCTGTTCTTGAAAGAGACTGGCATACTTTAGCATTAGCTACATGGTTCAGGTCTATCCCAATTAGGTTTTTTCCCCCCTCTCTTCCTGTTTTTAAAGGGCTAGATGCAACAGGCAATTTTGTTTGTTTCTTTCGGGTCTTTTTTGTTATAGACATTTTTATTTATAAGCCAGTTAAACTAAAGCAGTTTTGCATGGATCTGTGACCTCAAATCTCACTCAATGTAGAGGAGCTTAGCAGTTTAGGAAGATCAAATAAATCACCAGAAATCCAGAAGTATGTGAAATAAAGTCCACTTTTTCTTTTGAAAAGAAGGCCAAAGTGGCTTAAAAACCATCAGGCCTGCTGCAACTATGAGATTTTTATGGTTTTAATTAAGACCTCTTTTCATAAAAAGGAATTTTAAAATACTTTTTTAATATAGGTAATAAAAAATATCAACTTTGTTATCCTAATCACATAACCCATCTAGGTAATCTACTGCTGTACCATCAGATTCAACACCACACAGTTGATACTAACTAAAGAGACTAGTTTTACCTGTTCCCACTACATATTCCCATAAATTCAATAAATCCTATCCTTCAGATTACTTCACTATGACATTCACAGCCATGTTTAGTATTTTCTACTGGGGGGAGGGAGGAAGAAGAGGCAGTCAGCTGCCACAAATGAAGCATCTTACAAAGTAATTTCCATTAAGAGATTTAGAAACAATAACAATAAGATATGACATGACCACAAAGAAAACCTAAATTACATAACACATACATAAATATATCTCAGATTTCTCCATAATAATGTGATTCCAGGTAAATTATTGTATTCTGGATTGGTTTCTTGTCTGCATTCCTTCCTCAGTCTTCCAACAACCAGAAAATACCCAATTTCAATTCTGCCCTTCTCTATTAACATTTTGAAAACTATAAATAATTTAGATTTCCAACAATTAAATACAGATTTACATCATGTAAGATGCAAAATATCTTGACTTTTGGGAAAAAAACAGACATTTAATGTGGCAACTCGTTGCTGAAAGGCATGGGCTGCAAATAAACGTGCAAGAATTTTTTTCATTTGAAGAGCAGCTATTCCGTTTAAGCCTATGTAGGCAGGAGTGGAGGCACAGGATGTGCCACAGGAAAGAAGGCATGCCTTGATGCCTCTCCTCTTCTACCACACCTGACCTCTATTTGAAGCACTCATGTAGCTCTTCAGAAGTGACCTCTACGACCAGCAAACGCTGAAGAGGTCTAAGGTCCACAATCATTTGAGCTGACCATTCGTGTGACTATAGGTTATGAAACCTCTGGCAAATTCTGCATCAAGAACAATGAACTAAAACAGATCATCCAAGAAGACAGGGAACCTTGTTTGTTTGCAGGTTTTTGTTGATGTTGGGGTTTGCTGTTTTTTTTCAAAGCCTCCTTTATGAAGTACCACTTAAAACTATCATCTGATCCCAAATAATATAGTGCTTCCTTCTGCACAGTGCATATGCATACTGGCTTTGTTATTTTGGAAAACCTTGCTGCAGGTTACCATGGTAATCACACCTTTTTTTAAAGAGGTGAGTGCCCGCAACAATTTCAAGATCCTATGTTTTCACAACTACCTCATTTTCAAGTTTAATAACAGTATAGATATATTTTCCCTTGAGAAAGGCATTTATTTAGGAATAGCCTATTACCAAGTTAACATGTAAATAAGTCTGTTCTGCAACAAAACTATTACTTTTATATATATTACTTATATTTCATAGGCCATGTTCTCTTACATCCAGAATCACCAAAAGTTGTTTCAAGGCTACAAAAAACATACTGCCTATGGTTCCCACTTCGGCCAAGTTTGTTCTTCTTTTAACACTCAGTAAGAATCTGATTTAAACCATCAAGTCCTATATGCTTTGAACAAGAAAAGAGGATGAACACTTGATTATACACCTGCAGAAATTAGCAAAAAAAGAAAGCAAGGGATATTTTAGAGAACACTACTAATATAATGCAAACTAACTAATCCACAGCGGAATTCAATTATTTCTAGTCTTATCTTCCTACAGTTACATTTATTTTAGTATTTTCTTCAAAGTGGATTTAGAAGCCTCAAAAATACAATTCTGACAACAGAACACTTGTCCTTCAAGATTCATTTTTCAGACAAGCTTTTGTTTGAAGGTTTCCTCCATATTTTAGCTCTAAAATAACAGCTTAAACATCTTAAAGAGAATACAACAACTCTCAGTAAGCCTCAATTAAATTCATTAGTTTTATTCCTCTAGATTCAACACCCATACTTCCCATCCTCACAGTTCAATCTCCCTGATGTTTCCCACACAGTGCTACAGCACATCATTTTTCTATTTTCTTAGCCTATCCCTATAACTGAATGAACCTAGACAAACTTCTTTGAGTAACCCAGACTGCTCTATGCTGTGTTTATTGTTCTGTGATGAGGCATGAAGAAAGTTATCTTTGACCAACAAATCAAAGCTATTCACTATTTAGACTGTCATCCCTTAGGTTCACAAAACCTAATTCAGTGTACTTTCTAATGCTTCCTATTCAAAACCATTAACAGCAATAATTCCACCAAGATGAATAAAAGAGGGGATATTCAAACTATAGATTTAGAGTCACAGGTCTTACAGTTAACATCACCATTAGCAAAAGTACAAAATGAGGCTGCATTTTTTTTTTATACCTGAACCTCAAAATTTAAGTTTACTTTAAAAAACTTGATTATTTCAGGCTGCCTGTGTGCTTCTCTAACTTCCTCAGCTGACTTGGCTGAGAAAAACACTTGCCAAGCTTGGATTAACATTTAGCAGCTTCGGGGCTAACTGTGCTTGTTGTTTCAACCTTGATAATCAACGGTATGGACACACTATTACATTTAAGCTTCCAGAAGCATTTAACATTTGATTCTGCTGAAAATACAGTTCTACTATATGTTTTGAAAATAAAATCACTTTTTCCTCTTTTGGAAATCCATGATGATGCCAAACATATGCTTGTTTTCCAAACAACAACTGTTTAAAAGAAAGAAAACTCTTTCTGATGTTCCTGCCAAAAACAACATTCTGTGGCTTAAAGAAATTTGATAGTAAGCAGTTCACTCAACTAAGGGAAGAGAGATTTACATTTGGCAAGGATTTACACTTCATGTCTTGCATCTACTTCCCTCCATTTTAAATTTCTTTGGGGATGCATGTGGCAACTGGGAAGGGCTTTTGTTGTGGGGCTTTTTTTTTTTACATCTCCAAGTATTTCAATCTCTAAAAATAAGACATCTGTGGGTTTTACTAGAAATGACACAAAGCAGAAGTTCATTATGTTTTTCTTTTTTACAGGGAATACTAGGATATAGAAGCAAGTTTTGAAGAGAAGTAAAAGAGTTCAGGAAGAAATGCATCAGCGAGAGTTTGCAGCAAGAGGAAGTGGAACAGAAAATGCAAATGAGGAAGTGGCACACAAAACATTAACAGCTTCATTTTAAAGCTGGAACAGGGAGAGAAGGCAATGGATTTGGGGCTTCAGCAGCCATTGTCACAGGCAGCAGTAATACTACATACCCAGTAAAGGTGCTTCACTGGTGCCTCGACAGCTTCAAGACTAAGAGACAAAATGGCCAACAGAAACATGCAGACTGGACTACACACTACGTAAGATTCATTTCTGTACATTTCAGAGAGCCAGGGGTTTAAGAGGAGGGTTCAATCTGCTACAATATTTTACTCTTTCATTAATAACTCACAGAAATAGAAACTGGACCAATTTATTAAGTAATGGAAAATATTTAGTCCATTCCAAGCAGCCAAGACAACAGAAGTTCTGAAATTTTCCCCAACTGTGGAGTATTACCTGCCTCTCCCCAGTTTTTGCAAATAAGAGTTCTAAATCCCATTGAACAGAACCTTGCCATTACCCTCCAAGATACAGAAATTACCAAAGACTCCTAAACCTGCTCCATCATCAAGCCAAACTAGTCAATGTTTCAGCCAGCTGAGTGACAAAGCATGACAGCAAGCTGCAGATCCACACAAGCTTTAAGGCCCTCAGAATCGTTAGTACAGCAACCAGAATGACATTTCACAAAGCACAAACCTTCTCCAGTAAGACGGCAAGTATTCTAGAAAAAAAGATCAGAATCCAAATGATGTTACAGTAGTATTTCAGATGCAGCTATTTCAGGATGATAAAAATCCTTAAGGTTAAAAATTTAACCACTTATTAGTACACCAGCATGGAAGCTCTTGTCATCACCAGCGCAAATCCAGTACAGAAATTCAGCAACTAGACATGAAGGTCTGTCTTTCCAGCATGAATAGCTTGAGCTATAACTAGGTGCAGCTCCTAATGCTCACTGTGTGCTTGTGTGGAGCTATCCACCCTGAATCAAAGGATACCTGAAATTTCAGCATAGACTACAAGAGCACAAACAGCACTTGATGACAGAGCCAAACCTTCTAACAGCTGCATTTCATGTGAGGGCTGAAAGCTTATACCCTGTGTGTTCTCGGAAATTCCTCTGGAAGGCATTTGTAGCTCCTCATTTCAGCCTTCAGGTACACCACACTTACCACGCCCAAGCTTTACAACACTTTACTTGGTATAAACATACAGTGATTGCTACAGTGGAGATGTACAAGACCTGTAGGACTGGAGGGGAAAGTTTCAAGAGAAGTGAGCTGGCTGAGCAGTAGGAGACAGGATCTCCCCCATCTAGGAAAAAAAAAAAAAAAAAAAGAAGCTGCTGAAATGTTAGTTCCTGGTTCCCTCTGCCAAAAGAAGAGTGGATAGAAAGCACATGGCTTGCACATCTGCTTGTCTCGAAATGCAAATACTCTTCTCCTACTACTCAGTTAAATCACCTGACACTGCAACCAAACCACTTGTATAACTGTACCAAGACATCCTCTTTATATACGACTTAAGATTTAACTGCAGCTCCACTCCAGCTCAAGCTGGCATGCAAAGGTGAGAAGAAACTGCAAAATGCCATGTGCAAAAAACATGGATACAAGAGTGTCTTCAAATTCACCATGAAATCAAAGGCATCATTTGAAGTGATGTATTTTTGTCCATGTTTGCAGCTGTTTAAGCATTCAAAGCAGCAGCCAAGCTTTATAAAGAAAAATACTACTTTCCCAGGAAATAACTCTGCAGTAAACCTGTGCTGATATAAGTTCCAGAGAATTTCAACATTCTATAGAAAACTCATCAGCAAGACCTAACTGCTGCAGAAAAACAAACTAAAAAGCCACATTGCCACTAAAGCCTCCCTTCTAATTCACAAGTTCAAACTTCATTTATCCATTCACACGCAATGAGGCAGAAGAACTTCTAAAAGAAGTGTTTCCAAAGGCTGTTTGAAGTTTCAAAATAAAACAAGCTTTGCAGGCCTTGTCTTCTAGCACATTAATCCCCTCAGCTGCTTGTTGCTCTGTTAGGACAACACCAAGGCCATAGCAGATGAATGGTTTTCCTCAGCATCACTTGATACCAACCTTTTCAACTATGGGATTTCAAAACCAACATCAAGAAATCAATTCCAACACTCTCTGGATACTAGTAACACATTTTGATGTATTATGCATCACCAATTACATACACAAGTTCTCCAACTATTACTTGTTATGAGCAAAGTGGTTTGCCACTGTGAATATGCCCAAGAAAACAGGGATCTGTCAGCTGAAGTACTGAATAACAATCAATTTTTCTGCTTCTAAAACATATACTTGAAAATGTAAGAGTAAATCAGTTCAAGCACGCAAGTGGCACGAGTATAATGGATACTCAAAACCAAAATATTTAATAAACCTGGCATGCTATACTTTATACTCAATAGAAATACATGCTGTCCCCTATCACTGAATTTGGCTACCAAATCTGTTAGAATAAAGAGATTATATTGGTTAGATATGAAGGGGCTCCAAGAATCTTGAAGGAGTAACTAAAATTCTGCTGAATTGAGAGGTCCACAAAGAAAACAATCCCCATACATTCTGGGTCATTTCTAGATCCAGAAAACACCATCAGTTCAAAGGCAGAATATTTCAGTATATGAAAGAAAAAACTAAATCACAACACATTGAAATTCCAGACACCTATAAATCCTTAACACAAATAAAAGCCAGGAAATCCAACAAATGTTTACCATACTTTTGAAGCCTTCAAAATAATTCTCCAGCTACCTCACCTGCCAAAAATAAAGAAATCAAAGATAAGCTCCAAGTTTGCAGCTTAAATCAGCACAAAGGCTGCCATTTTGCTCTCCAGTTGTTTGTACAAATTTCTTAATTTCTTCCCAAACATTTTGGTTCTTCTTGTGGCAGAAGAAATTACATTCAGTAGCTAAAAATACTTCAGTTATTTGATTTTTCAAAACGGGTGAAAAGCAACTGTGCTTTACCAGTTAAGAAAACAACCCAACACAACATTTCAACAGCTTTTATCAAAGACTGGCTTAGATCTAAATAACAGTTAAATGTGAAGGAAAACATTTGGTTAAAATTTAACAAATAAGTTTGGTATATCTTGAGGTTATTGTCATTATTACCTCCAAAGGCAGACTAAGTTCTCAGGAGAGAATGTAAGTGCTATGGAAATTCTGCTACAGAGCTAAGGCTCGAGGTGCTTCAATTTAATTCTCAGTCAAGACCCTAATTTTTCTGTATGTGAGCCTTCCATATGGCAAAGTTAATAGCCACCCTCTACCTCCACCTTTTCTTTTAAGAGAATAAGCAGTGACAGCCTGCAACTCATCATACTCCTTGTACAGGGAACCTTCTGAAGGCAAAGTACAGTTACATTCTACACTGGAAGACATTTGTAATCTGATCCTATCAATGATCTCCATACACTGCATGCCACTAAGATTAGAGAACTAAGAAACCAGCCTGCCAAAACCAATTGCTCCCCATCAGAACTGTATAATAATGTAATTCTGCTACTGAGATGATTAACAAAACTTCATATCATAACTCACTGGGCACGCACAGCAGGGTCAGTAACTTACACCAGTAGTGCAATTCATGTGATACACTGCTGTGGCTCAGGACCCTATGCAAGCAAAAATAAAACAAAAACAAGTTAAAAGTAATGATCACAAGTCGTCTAATAATTTTAACTGGAGCCACACATGAACCAGGAAGTAGTAACACATCCCACTGGAACTGAAGAGTCTAAGGAGACCTGTATTATACAACTGTATTAGATTCCAGTGCAGTTACAAGACACATTGAGTACACATCACCTAAGGACAGGTCTGCAAGACCAGACTGAAATTAAATGCAACAATATTTTTTGCTCCTTCCTTACACAAAGGAGTCAGGAGAACTCTGGAAGATAATGTTTTGGGACTGCTCAAAAGAACAAAGAGTACACCAAGATGCGACTGTCCATGAAGGAAGTTAAATCAAAAAACAATGATCTGCAAAGTTATGAAAGCTAATTTATGTCCAGGTGACACCAATACAGTGTCACCTGTATTGATGACGATACAGTGACTGAAACGCTCAGCCACCATCAGCTCTTTTGTAATTCTTCAAAGTATCTGCTGTGGTTTGGTTGGCTTTTCAGAAACCCTGTCCTTCTCATCACTGTGTAAAACATTCCAAAACAAACTATCATCTGTCAGATGATGGCTTTTCTTTCTCTTTCCTCCATACAGCAATACTGCCCGCAGACAGTCTTGTTTCAGAAAAATAAATGGCATGTACCTTCTCACTGAAGAATTAAGTAAATAAACCTGAGATAAAGTAGGCACACCAAGCAGTAGCTGATGTACAAAGAGTTTATATTGCTACACCAAAAATCGTGATCCCTTGAGATATGTTTTACAGACTGCATACACTGAAAAACAAAACAGGTTTATGCTGTTATTAACTATGAAATGTCACATGTGTTATACCATATAAATTAAACATGAAGCCACAATAACACATTCCTGCTACGAAAATACCCTTTTAAAGCACAAGCAATTCTATTTCTGACATGTTAAATCATTTTCAATACTTCCATGGACAAAGAGGAAGATTAACAAAGACTATTCAATTTCTATAACTACTGAGTTATAATCAAGATTATTGTTCCAGTATCTGATTAAAAAAATGTTTTCTATTTTCTCTTTATTTGAGGAAAATAGCCATGGAAAACGAGAAGAGGACTGGCTCAATTATACATTATTTCATGTACAACAAAACCTCTGTGTTCACTGCCTAATAACTCCATTCATACTGCCGCTAGCTATATAAACACAAAACTAATCTTCCAGCAAGGGACAGAAAAAGTTTGCTTTACACAACTCATCCCCAGAATTCAGCTGGAAACAAATCAAGTTTCCACATCATTTAAGGGAAACATAGTATGGTCCTAGTCTCAAGCAAATAGCTGCAGATAAAACATCCTAATTCTTACTAAGAATGACTTGGGGCCTGTGGGCAGATAACTGTCCTTCCATCTTAGCATATCTTCTCCTGATGAGAACTTAAAAGGCAAAAGGCTGTAGCATGACAACTAAACTAACAAAGCTCAGTTCCACAGCTCAAACACAGGGTTTCATCTTCAATCCTTGAAGTTCACAAGCATTGTAACCAGTAACTTTCACAGACTTCCAGCTGGAGGATAAGAACTGCAGCCTCATTCCATTACTTCATTCCTCTCTTCAAGTACGCTCACTATTAGTTTATGGAAAATACTGTATCAAGCAAAGTCAAAAAACAGTCTGTCTCCTCTAAATGTAATAGCTTTTGATTTCCTATGTAAAGTTTTAAAGAAGGCCAGTCTTGCATGACAGGCAAGACAAAACCTCGTCATCCTCAGACTTAAAGTTCCTTAAAGTTCCTGGCTGCTTTCACAATTTGCCCCATCTTTTTCTAATATGAATGCTGTCCCCTCACTCTCTGTAGTTTACAAAACAGGCACAAAGAACTACAGCTTTTTCCTACTCCTGCACAAACAGCACACACTCTGCACCATTTGTGCTTTGAAGTGTTTTCTATCAAGGAATCTCACAACTGTATCCAATAACCCATCACCCAAGTACTGGCCCCACTTCACAGATTACTGCTCAAGCTAAAACTATCAGCCTGTTATCTGTAGCCGTTATTGAACTGTATCAGAAAGGAAGAGAATAAACAAAGCATTTCTTAACTGCGTTAGACATTGAGCAGAGAAGATAAATCCCTGTCTTCACACGCCTGCACTCACTCAGACTCCAGGCTTCTTCTCAGAGACACATTTAGTTAAGAGCCAAGTAAAAAAAAAAACTCTTAATCCACCAAAAAAACAATAAAATAAAATAAAAAAAAAAAAAACCAAACCAAGACGTGGTGGGGCGGGGAAGGGCTTAAAAGTTCCCGAGCTGTCAAGGACTCCCAGCGCCCTTCAAAGCCAAAGGCGATTATTTCTAAGTACTTGAGGAGCGCTGGCCATCAGAAAGCCTCGGGGGGGCCGCTCTCGGGGGGCGAACACGAGCCGGGGACGAGCCCCGGGGCGGGCGGCTCCCGGGAACGGGCGCCGTGTTCCCGCTGCCCAGACCGAGCGCTCCGGAGAACACGGGGAGCAGTTTAGGGGCCCGGCCCCAGCCCCACGCACGGAGGGCTCCGGAACCTTCCCCCGACAGTGTCGGGGAAAGCGGAACGCGCCCCGCGGCTCCGGGGACCGGCGAGGGGCCGGGGCCGAGGCCGGCGGGAGGACTCGGAACAAAGCTGAGGCGAGAGGGCCAGAGAACGGGCAGCTCAGCCCGGGCCAGCGGAGCACAGCCAGCAGCTCCGGAGCGACCCACCGGCGCCCCCGCCGCGGCCGGGAGGAGAAAGGGGGCTCCAGCAGGGCAGCGCCGGGATTATCCCCGCGGGCTGGAGACCGCTAAAAAGCGGCTACTCCCCCTCCTCGCTCCTCACAGGCGAGGGAAGGGACCCGCTGAGCGCTGCCGCCGCCCGCCCTCCTGCCCTCCCTGCACGGTGGCCGCGGGGGGCCGGAGCAGAGCCCCGCACCCACCTGGCGCTGCGTTCCGTCCCATCCCGCTCCAGCCGCCGCCGTTCCAGCGCTCCAGCCGCCGCCGCCTTCGCG